>JAJJJQ010000005.1:1200000-1522871 GCA_021014315.1 Aureobasidium mangrovei | reverse complement strand
ATGGTGTTTACCCCCCCCCCCCCCCCCTCTTCTTCCCTTCCCCCTCTCTTCCCTCGCAATCCAGACTGACAAGCACTTCAACCCAGCCACCGACCCCGAAGCCGACACCGAGACTCCCACCAAGAAAGCCCGTGCCCCTCGCAAGAAAAAGGCCGCCGCCGTGACCGCAGACTCGGACGACGACGACGACGAAGCCAACGTCCGCGTCCTGGGCAAGAGGGCCAAGGGCGTCAAGGCCGAGTCCAAGGACAACGAAAGCGAGGTGGTCAAGAAGGAGGACGGCGCCGACGAGGAGCATGAGGTTTAAGAGTGTTGCCAGCCATTGAGTGCTTTGGGAGGTTTCGACAAAGGAAAGAAAAGACGAGAGGATGGTGACTTTGTTGCAGTGAGGCCATGCGGCTTAACAAATGATACGATATGAACAAGAGACAGGAAACGAGCCAACATGACGCACGACACTTATTCTAATATCCTCGATGAAGTGGAAATACGAAGACGAAAAATCAAAAGACGCATAAAGGTGATTTTGTTCTGCTGCGGCATAGAAGTATTCATTATATTGTAGGGCATGACATTTGACAACGAAACTCCCCGATGCATGCGTGAGAGGGAACAACCAGACGCAAAAAAAATAAAACGAGTCCCTGAGAAGAAAAGAAATGAAAAACATAAACCTGTGGTCCCCTTTGGTATCAATTTATCAATCTTCTTTTTAAACAGAGACTTCGACACGGCCCTCGTTGCCGGGAGCGCCGCCGGACAAGCTGGGGAGGAGGTAGGTGATGTCGTCCTGGAGATATAATTAGCATCGAACGCGGGATGAGATTTAGAAGAAAAAAAAACTTACCCAAGGGTGACGGTAGAGACCGGTGCGCAGTCTCTTCTGATCGAGGAAGTGGGCAATAAGACCGATCGAACGACCAAGGACGAACAGACCGTTGAGGACACCCATTCTAAGGTAGTCCTCGGCTTCCTCGTTGGTGAAAGCACCGCAGTTGCGGACGAGGTCGACGAAAGCGACGGCGACGGCACCATCGACGTTCAGGATCAGGTTGTCCTTCTTGGAGGTGGTGACGGACTCGACGGCCAGAGCGTAGTCGAGCAGAGGAGTGCGGGGGAAGTTGGCCTTGACGTACTCCTTGACAAGCGAGACACGGAGATCGGGGTTGTTGCGCGACTTGACACGGTGGCCGATACCGGGAATGAGCTTGTTCTCCTTGCGCATGGTGTCGACAAAGTCACGGGGAGAAAGACCCTTGTCAAAGGCCTTGGTGAACTCCTCGGCGGCGCCGTCGAGGGCACCACCGAAACGAGAGCCGATGGTCAGGAGACCGGCGACGAGCGACGAGATCAGGTCCTTGCCGGCACGGGTGGTGATGATGGTGTTCATGGCACCGGAAACGGCAGGACCGTGGTCGGCGGTGAGCATGAGAACCATCTCGAGGAACTTGCTGGCGTAGTCGGGCAGACGGCGGCGGAACCACAGAAGCGACATGACACCACCGATGCCAATGTTCTCCTTGAAGACGTCCGAGATGGGCATGCCGGCGTACAGGAGCTCCTGACCACGGTCGTCGGAGATGGTGGAGATGAAGGCGGCAGGCTTACGGATGAGACCGAGCTCCTGGGCCCACGAGTAGTCGATGGGGATCTTGGGGACGGCGGGCTCGGACTGCTCCTTGATGGTGCCGTCGGCGACGAGCTTCTTGTAAAGGTCGGCCAGGACACGGGGCATGTCCTCAAAGGTGTCGGGCACGTAGAAGCCGGCCTCCTTCATGGCCTTGTTCTTGTTCGAGGCGGTCTCGAGCTGCGAGTTGGCAAATGAACCAGCGTGGCCGAACTGGACCTCGGTCTTGAGCATGCCGGCAACGGTACCAATGGCCCAGGCGACAATGGGCTTCTTGATCTGGCCAGATTTGACGGCCTCGATGACGCGGTACTCCTCGACACCACCGACCTCACCGAGCAACAGGAGGATCTTGGCGTTGGGGTCCTGCTCGTAGCGGAGCAAGTGGTCGATGAAAGTGGTGCCGGGGTATCTGTCACCGCCAATGGCAACACCCTCGCACACACCGTTGGTCGTCTGCTCGATGATGTTGTTGAGCTCGTTGGACATGCCACCGGACTTGGAGACGTAGGAAACGGCACCGGGGCGGTACAGCTTGGAGGCGACAATGTTGTCCATCATGCCACCGGTGTTACCGATCTTGAAAGCACCGGGCTTGATGCCACCGACGGTGGCGGGGCCGATGATGGTGACACCCTTCTTCTGGGCGACGTGGAGAATCTCACGGGCGCGCTGTAGATGTGTTAGTGGTGTTGGTCGAATTCATTTCTGGCGCTCGACTCACTCTCTCGGGGACACCCTCGGCGATGATGGCAATCGTCTTGATTTGGGGGAACTCCATCAGCTCCATGGTAGATTGGAAGACGGAACGCGAGGAAGCAAAGTTGACGACGGTGTCGACATCGCTGTGCTTGGCCATGGCCTTTTCGGAGCTCTGGTAGACGGGCAGAAGAGTCTCGCTGGTGCCCCAGTACATCTTGCTGACGAACTGGCCACCGAAGGTGTAGATGATACCGGCGACCGAGGGAACCTTTCTCTTGCAGATGAAGTCAAAGTCGAGCATGCCCTGGACGGCCTTGGGCTGCAGACCGTAGACGAAACATCTCGTCTTGGGGTGGAAGAGCTGGTGCGAGGGGGTAGGGCTCAGAGCTCTGCTGGGAGGAGCGAAGCGGGTGATGTTGTCGTTGGGCTGGGCGGCGCCATTGGCTCCATTGGTCTGCGACGAAGTCGAGGCGGCAGCCGGGGTGGAGGTGGTTGCGGAAACCATTGTGAGACTGCAGAGAGGTGTGGTGTCAGTGGATTGCATGCGACGGAGATGTGCGATTGAGACGGACAGCAGAGACACGTGAGCAGGTGGATGGAGTTGAGAGCAGAGCAGAGCAGTGTGTCTGGTGAAGCTGCGGGCGTGCAGGGGTAGGACAATTGAACGAGAGCTGAGGTGGAGGGAGTGGGTGGGTGCAGAGCTTTGCCGAAGCTGACTCGGCCAACAAACAACAAGCAATGCGGAGCTTACTTACAGTGTAGCAAAAGCGACAACGAGGAGGAGGGAGAGGAGGGAGGAGAAGCAAGCAGAGAAGCAAGAAGAGAGGCAAAAGAAATGGATGACCAGAGGGAAATGAGATGGAGCGTCTGGAATATTGTCTCTTGGTCGGACTCGTCGCACGCAAAGGCGCTTTGCTGAGGCTTCAACCGCAGTGCCAAAAGTCCGAGGCGTGCAGGGGTCCGGTTGGGTCCGGTGTGCGGTCGATTTTCTGGCGCGCCCGTTGCGTTTCTTGGGTTCTGTGTGGGTTGGAAATTCCCCGAAAGCCGATTAGTGACAGCCGTGCAATACTTAGCCTACCCTAAGCGCACGGCTCCCCAAACCACTCCCCGAAGCCGGCCGTGACGCTGAAAGTCAGACCATCATTCATCCATTATTCAATTTCCCCCTGTGAAAAAAAATGAACATGGCCTCGAGCCAGATCCTTTGGTGTGGCAGGCGCTTGCTCGTTGCGGAAATTGATGCGTGAAGCCGACGCCTGCTCCAACGCGCGGCCGCGAGACTCGAGAGAGCGTGAGCTTCACTAGCCCAAGGGCTGACTTCCTTGACCGGCCCGAGTAGTGGCTGCGAGCGATGAGGCCATGTCCGACGTGGCCTCTTTGTCTGGTCTTGCCGTGCAGCTTTCTCCACAAGTCCCCTGTATAAAATTAGCATTAGCAACACAATCACTCGTCCCAGCACTTCTGGCCGCGCATCCATTTTGTCGGCTGCGCTAGCCGCCCACGCTAGCCACTCACCGTCTGCACACGTCCTGCGCCAAGAGCCGACATTCTCCTCCATCTCGCCCACAGCTCCCCTCAAAGGCCCTCTCCCGATTCCACAGTCTCTGACACCTTCTTTGTCCATTTCCCCCTCTTTCCCACTGTCATTGGACACTGCCTGATTGTGTGTGACCCGTCTCTTCGGACTTTTTGCATCCTCAGCCCGATAGGTAAGCACCCACAAGCTCCAGAATCTTCCTGCCCTGTATCCAAAATTGGCTCTCCGCTGCATCGAGTGTGATTCGCCGGCACATTGCCCGTCGGACTTTTTGCAGGTCCCATAGTCAATGTCTCGCAAATCATCTCCGTGCGCCTTGCGACCATTTCCCAACTCTTGTTGAGCCGAAAGCACACGACTGCTTGCCGCGAGCCCTCCCCCGGTGCATTATTGCTTGTCCTAGCTCTTCACCACTTTCCCTCCTCTTGCTCCCTTTTTCTGCTCTTGCTCCCTTTCGTTTCGACGACTCGATCCGGTCCTGCTGTTTCTTGTTGCTCACTGTTGTTTTTGTCGTCAGTTCCTCCTTCGCAACCATGTCCGCAAAGTCGATCCTCGAAGCCGATGGCAAGGCCATCCTCAACTACCACCTTACCAGAGCTCCCGTCATCAAGCCCACTCCTCTGCCCGCTGCCGCCACCCACAACCCCGCCCCCAAGCTCTGCTCGCTCTACTTCGCCGAGGGTGCCTCCGTCAAGGACGTCCTCGACGAGGCCGAGGTCAAGTACCCCTGGTTGCTCCAGGCTGGCTCCAAGTTTGTCGCAAAGCCCGACCAGCTCATCAAGCGACGAGGCAAGAGCGGTCTCCTGGCCCTGAACAAGACCTGGGCCGAGGCCAGAGCCTGGGTTGAGGAGCGCGCCGGCAAGGTCCAGAAGGTCGAGACTGTCGATGGTGTCCTGAGACAGTTCCTTGTTGAGCCTTTTGTGCCTCACCCTCAAGACACCGAGTACTACATCAACATCAACTCCGTCCGTGAGGTATGTGGATTTTTTTTTCTTTTCTTTTTTTCTTTCTCCGGGTATCGTCGAGACAGGTCACCAAAGGCCAATCCTCTTCTTGGGCATGTCGAGTTTTTCCATGTTTCTCTTTTTTTTTGTGAAAGAAGAGAGGCAACGGAAAAACTCGAGGGCCAAGGGGATGTTTTGATGAGATTGTTTTGCATGTGAAAGTCACGTTGGGCTGGCTTTGTCGCTTCGCCCGGCTATTCGTCCCGGATCAAGGGAGAAATCCTCCGCGGTCCCACCACAAGCGAGCATAGATCCAGATCTCTATCCCTTGCACCAACGCACAACATCTGTACCTGCATTAGACTATCGTCGTCTTGATCTGCCTCGGATCTACCCGTCATCCAGGTCTTGTTTTATATCGACAACGACTGACATTCCATCGATAGGGTGACTGGATCCTCTTCACTCACGAGGGTGGTGTCGATGTCGGTGATGTCGACGAGAAGGCTGAGAAGCTCTTGATCCCCGTCGACCTCAAGGAGTACCCCTCCAACGAAGAGATTGCTGCCACTCTCCTCAAGAAGGTTCCCCAGGGTGTCCACAACGTCCTCGTTGACTTCATCTCCCGCCTCTACGCCGTCTACGTCGACTGCCAGTTCACGTATGTTGTTCATCCCTTCACCTCAAACATTCTCACTGACACACCCCAGCTACCTCGAGATCAACCCTCTCGTTGTCATCCCCAACGCCGACGCTACCTCTGCTGACGTCCACTTCCTCGACTTGGCTGCCAAGCTTGACCAGACTGCCGAGTTCGAGTGTGGTGCCAAGTGGGCCATCGCTCGCTCTGCCACTGCTCTCGGCCTGAACGTCGCTGCCAAGCAGGACACCAAGGTCTCGGTCGATGTTGGCCCCCCGATGGAGTTCCCCGCTCCCTTTGGCCGTGAGCTCTCCAAGGAGGAGGCTTACATCGCCGAGATGGATGCCAAGACTGGTGCTTCCCTCAAGTTGACCATCCTTAACGGCAACGGTCGTGTCTGGACTCTCGTCGCTGGTGGTGGTGCCTCGGTCGTCTACGCCGACGCCATTGCCTCTGCTGGCTACGCCGGTGAGCTTGCCAACTACGGCGAGTACTCTGGTGCTCCCACCGAGACCCAGACCTTCCACTACGCCAGAACCGTTCTTGACCTCATGCTTAGAGCTCCCATGCACCCCGAGGGCAAGGTTCTCTTCATCGGTGGTGGTATTGCCAACTTCACCAACGTTGCCTCCACCTTCAAGGGTGTCATCCGTGCCCTCCGCGAGGTTGCTCCCCTCCTCATCGAGCACAACGTCCACATCTGGGTCCGCCGTGCTGGTCCCAACTACCAAGAAGGTCTCAAGAACATCAAGGCCGTCGGCCAGGAGCTCAAGCTCGACATGCACGTCTTTGGCCCCGAGATGCACGTCTCCGGTATCGTCCCCCTTGCCCTCGTCCCCGGCAAGTACACCGACGACATCAAGGAGTTTGGTGCGTAAAAGAAAAGCAACGAAGTTATATGAAAAAATGATCAACCACTCACCACCATCTTCTTCGGGGTTTTCTCTTCTTCTTATTCTTTCTTCTTTACGGGTGCTGGGTGCTGCTTTATATCATCATAAATTGATTACACTGGAGGGGATATCATCTGGTGTAGGTGCAGGAAGCGAAATGGCATAATTCCCCCTTTTTCCACAGAAACCCTTTTGTTTTTTTTTTTACTCATTCTGTTGACGAGATGCCGTTGCTTCCTTGGTGTGTGACTAGAACCTTTTATTGCAAGCAGAAGCATGTAGCGATTTTGTATCGATGGCGTGCTTTGATTCAACGTTTCATTGCAGCTAGTGATACTTGATGAGTTCTGGAGGCTCGACTCTAGCGTTTCCTTTGTTGTCGAAGTCGTGGGTTGTATCTGACTTGCAAGTACTTCGTTAGTTGTGACAGGGTCACAGCAAAAAATCACTGATCTCTGGCACTGTTTACAAAAGTATAGTCGAGACGAGATGTTGGTCTTTTGAAAGCTATCCTTGAATGTTGAAAGTACATTGCATAGATGTGAAAGTGCTTCTTATATGAGTATCTTGTTCCAAAATGATTATCCCACTCTCCGAATGTGTCGGACAATGGACATGTAATGCCTTGATTTTATGAATGAGCGTATTTTGAGAATTTCGAAGTGGGATCTATAGACAGTATGCTAGACTACCAGCGTTAAGAAGTGCCAAGTATATCTGTATAGACTTATTATACGCGCATCAGGCACAGAATAAAGCACAACACCTGTTCTCGCTCTTGTAGCATCGTTATTGACTCGGATGTGGTTTGTTGAGCGTATCACCCTGGCTGCCATCAACGACAGGGTCACCGCTGCTACTACCATCTCTGGTCTAAAGGGCGTCGTTGTAGGCGGTGACATATCTGACCTCATCGATACCTTTGCTCTGGGGGGCCACTGGCCTGAGAGGATACAGCGATTGTAAGATTGCAAGGGCAAATCATGTTCTGTCCCTGCGATTTCGAACATCCATCTTACCTTCTGCGCCCACCTCTTCCATGCGATGCCAATACAACATCAACCAGGATGTAAAGACACGCACAATCGTTGCGACTGGAGGCAAGTCATAAAAATCATTTTCAATTTCATCAGACGTCGAGCCCCTAGTTCCTACCAACCCACCCCAAGACCTGCTCGACGAAGCTTTCAGGGTTCTCCTCGGCACACCAATGCCCACTGCCATCGACCGTCGCCAAAACGACACTCTCATACATGTCCCTAGCCTGCTTCTCGGCAATCTCAATCATGAAGCTCTGCTCGCCCCAAAGCGCACAACACGGCACCTTGCACTTTCCCTTTTCCTCGACCCACCTGGCATTGTCCTCTGCATCGCCATGAAACGCACGGTACACGTCGAAACCCGCCCGCATGGCACCGGGCTGCGAGAACAGAGCGGCGTAGTGATCCACATCCTCCGAGGAAATGGCGGCAGGATGCTGTGTCAGGCGGTCATAGAAGGATTTGATGTATTGGCGCTCCTTGCCTTGGGTGAGTTGCTCGGGCAAGTCGATCTGCCAGTGAAACACAAAGTGCCAGAGGCCGCCGTGCGCGCTCTCCTTGACGTACGAGTCGTAGAGCGAGGTGCCGGGTAATGGACATTCGCCCCAGGCGACCGAGGCAGTCGAGTCCGGGAAACGGGCCGCGTAGACGTGGGCAACCATGCCGCCGATGTCGTGACCGACCACGTGGATCTTGTCGTGGATGTCCAGTTTCTCGGTGACGAGGGTGTGCAGGTCGGTTGCCATGGTCACTTTGTCATAGCCGCTCCGGGGCCGTGAGCTCTCACCTGCGCCGCGGTAGTCTGGTGCAATCACCGTGTAGCCGGCATCTGCTAGCGGAGTGATGACATGGCGGAATTGGTACGAGGTTTGAGGGAAGCCGTGGATGAGAAGAATGGTTCCTTCGCTGTTTGTGCCGCTAGGAGGCGCGCAGAATAGGTAGTTGATCGATACCTCTTCAAAGGTAGATGGTTTGCCGTGAAGATGTTGACGCTTGGAGATCCAGCGAGACGAATCGAATGTGCGGGCTGCCATTGTCGTGTTTCTTGTCACCAGCTAATGGACGTATGGATCAATAGAACTTACCAGGTCTAGAAAGAGACTGGTCTTGGGTTGATGTTCTACACAGCATGAAGTAAAGCTCCTCATTGTTCGCTATGAATAGCGTCATCACACATGTGAAATGCGAAGTTTAATCAAAAATGGTTGCTCTCGGCGGAAGGAGCTGGACAAGCAGAACAATTGCCGCTTCGCGAGCAGACGCTAGCCTTGGCAGCACACAAAAAATTCTGCACAACACAAGAGCAAATTCCCTCCAACCAGCAACACATAAAAAAACACATGTATATCGTTGATATTCGACAGAACAAAAACGATTCCGACACGGGGAATTGAACCCCGGCCTTGTCGGTTCTTGCATTCCTCTTTCGAGACTATGAGAGCGACAAATCCTAGCCACTAGACCATATCGGATGCTATATGAGAAGTGGTGCTAGTAAGCCTTATGTTTTGGCTTGCGCTTCGGGAAATCCCCGTGCACGTGGCAGCATTGTCTCACAGTCTCATAAATCGAACACTTGGATGCTCGTGTCAAGAAGAAAAACAATCAAGTAGATACATCTGAATCGTAAGTGGCCTAAGCCGGTCATAAAATCCCCATTAAACTAGAAACACAGCGCAGAATTCGTTTAACCGAACATGGCATCGCCAAGTCTGATGCTGACAGTCTTGGTTTGCAAGTAGTTGTCGAGGGCAGCCTCGCCGAGCTCGCGGCCAATACCACTGTCGATGGGTTAGCATTGCAAGTATGAAGAGGTCTGATCAGCTCATACCTTTCCTTGAATCCACCGAATGGCAGTTGCCAGTGGAGAGTGTTGTAGGAGTTGACCCAGACGGTACCGGCCTTTAGGGCGTTGGAGACTTCGATGGCAGTGTTGAGGTTGGAGGTGTGGACGGCGGCGGCGAGACCGTAGGTGGTGCTGTTGCCAACGCGGATAGCCTCCTCCTTGTTCTTGAACTTGGCGATGGAGCAGACGGGGCCGAAGATCTCCTCTTGCATGATCTTCATGTCGTCCTTGACGTCGGAGAAGATGGTTGGCTCGATGAAGTAACCCTCGTTACCCTTGCGCTTACCGCCGGTGACAACGGTGGCACCCTCGTCTTGGCCGGCCTTGATGTAACTGTCGTATGTTAGTCAATGGCGATTGAGCAGATGAAGAAAAACTTGAACACGTACCCCATGATTCTGTCGAACTGGAGCTGAGAGACCTGAGGGCCCTGGAAGGTGTCGGCACCGAATGGGTCGCCAACAACGTTCTTCTGGGCGCGCTCCTTGAAGCGCTGGACGAACTTGTCGTAGATGCCCTCCTGTACGTAGACTCTGGAGCCGGCACAGCAGCACTGGCCGTGGTTGAAGAAGATACCAAAGTTGACCCACGAGATGGCGTTGTCAATGTCGGCATCGTCAAAGACAATGTTGGGGGACTTGCCACCAAGCTCGAGGGTGACCTTTTTGAGGTTGCTACCAGCGGCAGCCTTCATGATTTGTCTTCCGACGAGAGTGGAGCCGGTGAAGGCAACCTTGTCGATGTCCATGTGCGAGGCAATGGCTGCACCAGCAACCTTGCCAAAACCGGAGATAACGTTGACAACACCAGGAGGGAAACCGGCCTCCTTGCAGAGCTTGGCGGCGAAGAGAGCAGACAGAGGAGTCTGCTCGGCAGTCTTCAGGACGACGGTGTTACCACAAGCGACGGCGGGACCGATCTTCCATGCCCACATGAGCAGGGGGAAGTTCCAGGGGATAATCTGACCGCAAACACCAATCTGAAGCGTTGTTAGTGTGGCGTCATCAGAGATGTCTGGGATGCACTTACGGGCTCCTTCTTGATGTAGTTGAAGGTGTCGGGGTTGGTGTCGACAACCTTACCCTCGATCTTGTCTGCCCAACCACCGTAGTATCTCAAACAGCCAGATGCGGCAGCAACGTCACCCTTGGCCATGGTGAGGGCTTTGCCATTGTCGAGGGACTCGATAGCGGCGAGCTGGTCGGTGTTCTGATCGAAGAGGTCGGCAAGCTTGAGAAGAAGCTTGCCACGCTCGTTGGGGGTGACCTTGCGCCAGTCACCCTCGAAAGCCTTGCGGGCAGCGGCAACGGCAATGTCGACATCCTTCTCGGAGGCCTCGTGAACCGAGCAGATGACCTTTTCGTTTGTGGGGTTGATGACCTCGAACTCCTTGCCGTCGACACCCTTGACGAACTCGTTGTTGATGAACAGACCAGTGGGCTGCTCGTACTTGCCCGTGGCCGGGGTCTCGAGTTGGACTGAAGTCATGATTTGTGGAATTCAAGGGAGGGGTATCTCAAACACAAAAAACAGAGAAAAGAGGAATAGATGACAGGTGCTCCCGGGCTGGGTCAAGGTATTTGTACTCGAAGCAACTCACCTTCACAAGCTTCAAGCATTTTGGCTCCACAGAAAACAAATCTCCACTCGTCCTGGGGCGAGCCTTTCCTCGTTTGGACAGGATGTGGGAATGATAGGCGAACACAATGCCTCGGACTCGCGGAGTGTGGTGCTTAGGCGGGGCAAGGACGGCACTACCCCGCGCGCTGTCCTCTTGAGCTTTCGGGAGAGGAGCAGCAGGCGGCCATCCTACAGCAAAATCATAGCCGCTCGATTCAGCCACCACACTTCTGCATCCAACATTACTGCATCCATCACTTGACATCCGTTGCCCCTCGAACCATTGTTCGAATTTTTGAGGAGTGAAAAATCCATGCTCGGTCAGCTTTCACAGCCTCTAAGCAAAACATGCCGAGCGACGTCAATGCCCCAGATCTGCTCGGGTCAATGTTCCCCGAGTGGAGGCTTCATGAATTTCATTACCGAACCTCATCAAATGTCGCATGCTGAATGGTCAGTCTAGAGACACGATTCTGAGCACTCGTTCAGCATCAAGAACCCTCCCTGCGCCTCTCCGCTGCAGCTCCATCCAGGCTTTCCTCCGCATCTTGACGCCCTCACGGTAAGATTCCGCAGGACCGGCTTTCTATCGACTTGGCACGGTTTCAATCCATCACACCTGTTCACGCCATCCCAATTCTCGGGGTTCGTGTGGTTGCTTGCGTGGAGATCCGCATGGACTTGCTTGATCCTGACACAAGTGGCTTCGGCCTGGCCAGTCTGACTGCGGAGAAGCTGCGAGCTCCCATTTGTAATCCTCACACATCAAGGTGTCAGGTTCTCGACCCTCTCCAGATGTCTGGTATTACTTGTCGAATCAACATGACACTATAACGTTTTTCGATTTCCCTCTCATAAGTCATAATCTCATTTCAGCGTAGGTACAATATACATCTACCTCTTACGAGATCCGCCAGAATGCGAGCACATTATCGAAAGCGGGTCCTCGCCAAGGATCGTCTACAGCCACGATTGCAGGTGTGCCCGAGCCCGACCTCTCAGTATCAATATCCTGGTCACTGCTCCCACTTTCTTCGTTGCCATCTGACTCAGATCCATCGCTATCCTCACTGTCTTCGCTGGAGTCAGAGTCGCTCAGGTCCAGAAAATCGCTTGCATTGCGACGCTGGCCTGAAGTTGTTATGAGTATTGGTTCGCGATGGCTGAGTATAGTGTTGCTCACGGCAGCTGTTGCATTGATTAGCGAGGTGGTGACCGAGGAAATAAAATGCCTTACCACGACTGGCATGCAGCGCGAAATCTGCTTCTATGCGGCCCTCTCTCGCGGTGACATTACGCCAGACTCTGACATTGCCATCTGTGCCACCAGCCCAGACATTGATGTTCCCATCGGAAACACTGGCAAGATCAAACGAGAGCTTCAAGGTTGTAAGAGCGCACCGCCCGGAAAGGTAGCTCAGGCGCTGGCCGGTGTATCTGACATCATAGACGAGGAGCGCATCACTTTGACGCTCGGCGACAAAGAGGTATCGTCCGCAGGAACTCCAAGCAAGCTGGCTGACACCACTACCCTTGAGGGCAAAATCTTCGGCGTCGTTGTGGCTCAAGTCGAAGGAAGTCACACACTCTCCCTGACCATGATTCTCGAACAGACCTACTTGGCGGTTGTATGTCCCCGCTGCCAGTATGCCGTCTCCGGAGATGGCCAAGGAAGAAACCAAACCCCCAATACCACTCGTATCAGCACCGTATAGCTTCCTCGCTTTGCGGCCCTTTCTTGTCGGACATTCGTAGATCGGACCACTCCCGCTGTTGATGTCAAAAACAGCGATGGTATCCTTGGCGCCGGCGACAAAATGTGTATCATCGGAAAAGAGTAGGGAAGAGGGGGCTATAAAGGCTTCGGTGAGTGGATTCTGCCAGGTGTAGGATGCGTGCGTGTATCCGATGTCGAGGACATTAGATAGACGCAGAGGTAGGTCGGGCTGGGAGGTCAAGAGCAGGGTGCTGGCTGGGTTGCAGATGTCGAAAGCAGGATGCAGAGTGAGGGCCGAAAGCTTGAGAGGTGAAGGCGCCGAGCAATAGGGCGATACTGTGGCAGGGTGATGAATGGAGTTGAGGGAAGGGCTTGAAAGGGTTAGCTAGACAGAGTCGTCGTGAATGATGGGTAGATGATGTGGTAAAAAAGAGAAGAGACAGGAGCAGAAGCAGCCCTCGCGATGCCTTACACTGCAAAGGTTCTCAGCACGAGATCCTCATTGTACGTGACTATCGCAGTGCCGTCGGCGGACAAGAGAGCATGTCGAAAACAGTTGCTCTCGCCCTTGTCGGCGGGAGTCAAAGTGCCATAGACGGCCTCGGCCCAGCCTGGATGTGACTGCTCGACCGTGCAGCAGTAGTCGTGGCCTGTTGACGCGATACAGTGCAGAGCTGGTTGATGCTCTTTATTGCTCGTGGCCTCATCCACGGCAGCGCCTTCCGACATTGTTGAAGACTCCAGCTGCATTGCACTGCGGAACTGCGGAAGAGAAACGAGGGGAGCTTTGACCGCGCATCGCCGGCCGAGGGTCGAGACGGCGTTTTGGCTTCTGGAATTTTCCACCTGCAACTCTCCAAAAGCATCGCATCGCGTCTCTCGTCTGTCGTCTCCATCCCTACCCGCTTCCTCTACAGCTCCTTTTTGCAGTAACACGCCATCCAACCCACCGCAAAAATGGTATGCCCCGAAGCTCCGCGCCCGACCGCCGCGGCTGGAAGCAAAAAGCTGACAGAGAACACAGTCGACCATCGCCGCCAAGTCCATCAAGTCGCTCGCTCCCCTGCTCGACCGCATCCTGGTCCAGCGCATCAAGGCCGAGACCAAGACCGCCGGCGGCATCTTCCTGCCCGAGTCGGCCGTCAAGGAGCTCAACGAGGCCAAGGTCCTGGCCGTCGGCCCCGGCGCCTTGGACCGCGACGGCAAGCGCATTGCTCCTTCCGTCCAGCCCGGCGACAAGGTCCTGATCCCCCAGTTCGGTGGCTCGCCCATCAAGGTCGGCGAGGAAGAGTACTCTCTGTTCAGAGACCACGAGTGAGTCACACGAGCGCAAGACGATGGCCTTGGAGACGAGAGGGCCACGAGGCCATGACAATTGCTAATCCCGTGTCAACAGGCTGCTCGCCAAGATCAACGAGTAAACCATGATACCCCCCCCCTAAAACTGCGACATTCACCTGTATCGACACCCATCCCCCCCTGACGAAAGCGCGACGGGTCCTCTTTCTGGCGCATCATGCCAATTACGAGCCAAACTCTGATCACTTGTAGTATATCATAACCTTTTTTCTGTTGTATTAACCAGCGATTTTGTTCTATACTATTCCTCTCTCCTCTCTACTCTTTTATGGCATTTGAGAAAAAAAAAAGAGTTACACGTTCGGTTCTATCAGCCGTAGTTTGTCTTGACAACCTCAGATCAGGTGCGCGTTGCGAGCTTACCCACAACAAGGTGACTTTCCTGAATATTCAACATGAACCGTGTCTGTGACCTAAAGTGGATGCAAGTCATGAAAAGGAGTATATCATATCGTCAAGAAAGGGAACAGCCAAGTGTGCTGAAGAAGACTACTCCAAGCAAGTAGTACCGAATTGCGCCTGACAACGTGCACTATGCAGGATATTGTCGGTATGTCCCATCGCCTTTCCAGCATTAGGGTCAAACTCGACACCCGCATCTCCGGCTCTGACTTCACTCGTGCCGCCCTCGGCAGTGTTGTACGGATCAAAGACCTCGGGGTTGACCGAAATACACTTGACCACCTTGTCCTGGCAAGCATGCATGAGCATCAAGTCGAACGCACCGCCGCGACCCAGGGATGCGTGCGCGAGCAAATTGCGGGCTCCCCGGTGCGAAACGGCGTAGGCGAATGTGCAGACAGGGTTGATGGAATAGTGGACGGCGCGCTGGCCGTCCTTGACCACATCCTTGACGTGCGGGTTCAAGCCCCTGTATTTTTCAATGGGCGCAGTGGTGTTGTCGTTGAAGAAGATGATCTTTCCCTCATTCTTGTTCGGCGGCGGATCGCTGCAGTGGCCCAGCCACATGACATCCCATTCCTGGCCGTAGGGCGCGGTGGCGTGTTTCTTCGCCTTTGTCAACTCGACCACGGCGTTGGCGATGCCCGGTGTCTGCTCGCGGACGTTGACGTCCCAGTCCATGTCGTCTTCTAGGATCAGCGCGGAGCCCCAGTTGTTTTGGATGACGAATTTGAGGAGGTCGAGGTGGCCTAGCCAGGCCATGGCCGCGCCGTGCGCCTCTACGGGTCCAAAGTCTTTAAAGGCCTTGATGAAGGGTTCGGACCATTTGGGTTGGGGCGGCACGGTGACGGTGATGCCGGCGACTTTTGCTGCGGCGTGCAGGCCGTCGACGCGCCATTTGGTGCCTTGGGAGAGAGCGAGGATGGATTGGAACTGTCGAGGCGCAACCGGTCAGCAAACATGCCATGCAGCGGTGAGTCTGTCGACGCATGTCTTACTCCGAGCGTCGAGTTGGCGGCCGACAAGTCGGGCGCGCTTGACCCGGCCTCTACATAGACGATCTGAGGTTCAGGCTCAGGCTCAGGCGTCGAACTCAAGGCTCCCCGCCACGCGCTGAGATCTTCTCGTTTCCACTGTGCGACAAACACGAGGACGAGCACGAGAGCGACAATCGACGACACCACCACGCCGCGCGCATTGACCCGAAGCATCTTGCGCAGCTCGACAACTCAAGGCGAGTTTTCCGAGCGGATGCAAGTTGCAACAGTGGTCGATGGAAACCAAGAAGAAGAAAAAAGACGAGACGCCATTGTCGTCCCCCCGTTTAGCGGCTCAGTGCCCAGATTCCTATTTTTAATGCCCGATCCTTCTCCCCCACTGCTGCAAACAGGGAATCCTGTCGTTGGTGGAAGGAATCGCAGGAAATAAGGCATGAGCAATGACGTGCGGCGCATTCGCTAACGAGGTTACACCCAGCAGCCGTTGGAGCCGCGCTTGATCGCTGCCTAGCCGCAGATCGCACCGCTCTATTTGTCGTGTGGAAGCGTACAAGAAATCGTGTGCAAGGATCCTGGTGGCATTTCCGAAAATTGTTTCTTCTAGAAGATAAATGGACGAGGAATGCCGGATCTCAGGTGCCATTGTTGTATCGTTGCTGTGTGTGTCTAGCTCCTTGGCTGTAGACGCGACTCCACCTTTGACCGCGCTTGCTGTTCTTCTTCGCCTGCAAGGTCGTGGCTTCAATACGACCGAGTAATTCTGGCATTGCGACGCACGGCTACAATCCTTCGAAGGATACGATAGGTGGTCGACGACAATGATGTGAACGGCCACCGTCGTTCTAATATGATTGCTTGGTGGTCTCGGAACACCTTGTAAGCGACAAATTGATGAGAAGATGGCAGAGGAGAAAGAAATCGCTCATCAACTTCGAAAAGAAAGGAGAAGCGACAAAACATCACATGCTTTGAGCGAACGCGGAGCCGAATTCTTATTGTTCCATATCCTCGTCCTCGTCCTCGTCCTCTTCCTCTTCCTCTTCCTCTTCATCTTCAGTATCCTCCCCCCTCACCAGCTCCCAGCAGAATTGATCGGTTGGCTGCGTTCATGCGCTCCTCATATTCGTCCAGGAGCTTGGCCATGCGCTGCTGACGCTCGGGTGCGTACAGATTACTGAATCCATCGACATCGTCGTTTGCGGATGACATTATGTGCAAAGAAAATGTAAGTAACAGATGGACATGATTCCGAGTTGGAGACGTCGAAAAGCGTGTCAGGCGGCCACCCTGCAATCTTGCTCAGACGCACGAGTCATGACCACAAAACCTCTATTCCAAGCAACCATCGAACGGGATTCGGAGAAAAGGTAGACGATGGCATTGATCTGTTCATATCGAGGTAACAATGTTTCTATACCGTCTCGACACCGGTGACATCCATCTTATCCTGGCCGCGCATCTCCATGCTAGACCTCCCGACCGACGACGACGGCGACTCCCCATGTAGGTCAAAGCAATCGCCATCAATAACGATAGGCGTCGTGGTGCCCACGAGGTACAAGTACCAATAGACGACCGCGACAAACAGCCCACCGCCAACGATATTGCCCAGAGCGGCAGGGATCATAGATTTCCAGATGTAGTAGCCGACAGTGATGTCCGGGTGATGCAAAAAGATCTGCGACTTCATGAGTAACATTTCACCGAAAAAAAAAGAAGCACTCGAGAGAGAGAGAGAGAACAAAATACTCACAGCCAAGGGAATATAAAACATATTGGCGATAACGTGGTCAAGGCCCAACAGGACAAACGCGAACACGGGCCACCAGATCGCCATGACCTTTGAGAAAAACTCTCTGGCACAGCAAGCCAGGAAACATGCCAGGCAGACCAGCCAGTTGGCGCCGATGGCGCGCAGGAAGATCTGGTGCCACTGTGGGTGCACGACCTTTGCGGTGGCGATCTTGAGGGCTTCGGCGGCGTAGAGGTCGTCGCTGAGGACGCCGCCGTAGCCGATGATGACGCAGGCGACGAAGAGGGCGCCGGCGAGGTTGCCGAAGAAGGTCAGGAGCCAGTGACGCAGCATCTCGAGGACAGAGGTGCGACGGTGGAGGGTGGAGAGGGTGGTGTACTGGTGAGCGCATCAGCATTGGAAACGGGGACAATGAGGTCGAAAATGGAACGAAGTTTGACGTTTAGTGCGTGTGGAAAAGGAGAATCGACTGACCATGAAGCTGCCAGTCGCCAGATCCGCTCCAGTCATGACAATGACGACCAAGCCAAAGGGGAAAATCAAAGCACCAAACATTTTTATCAAGCCGGGTGCGTTTTCTTGATACCACGGTGCCGTGTTGATGCAGATGTAAGAGGCTCCGGCGAACGAGAGCAGGGCACCTGCCAGGAAACTGCTGAGGATGATCTTGTCGATGCGCATGCGGGCTTTGTAAGTGCCGGCGCGTGATGAGATCTCGATGGCTTCTTTTGGTGTGTAGGCATTGTGGACGACTTCGATGGGTCGATCAAAGCTGTGGGGAGGAAGAGACATGTTTTGTGAGTTTGGGGCTTCAGATCAACAGACACGAGATGTGATGAGCTATAAGGGGGAACGAGAGCGTTTGGTGAAAGAAACGATCACAAAAATCCGTGGATCTGCCAGACAGACATCCTCACCTATATATCCATCTCCTTGGAGCCTTATCTGGAGCCCCCCCCCCCCCCCCCCAAATACCCCATACATACCCCGCCCTTCGGCTGGCACTGCTGCCCACGACCCCGTTGCTTGTTTCCAGACCGAGACGGGTGCGTGGTAACGCGTGGGCATGCTTTTAGTTGGCTGGATAAGGTTCCGAGTGGGTTAGCAGGGGAGACTTGTACCAAAGCCAGTTAGGTCCATGCAGAACGGGTTGCCTGCCAAACGAGACCATGGGGACGGATGGATCGCTAGTGGAAGAGGAAAGAGGTAGATCAATCCCAGGCAAAGACCTCCGGCAGTCCGCGGATCGAGCAGGTATGACTCGAGCCATTCAAACCCAATGTTAGATCCACTGAGCACGTCTTTTCTTTGACATCAGCTACGTCTCCATATGTAGTCATTCCCTCGATTCCTCGCAAGTCCTTGCACCTCACTGCCAAGGTGGAAAGGAGTGACACTCCCAAGAAACCTTGTCGGAAACAAGAATTGCTAAGGCGCGGAAAGGCGAGAGATAAGAATCAAGGCTGAAGATAGTACATGCAAGCCACCGAGTCGTCAATGTGCCTGAACAGAACGTTTTCATCTCGAGCCGCTTTCGGAAGCTTGATTTGGGCCTCGAGGATCCGTGTACTGCTGTATTTGTAGACGCTCTGTCACCCGGTTCTGGATCAAAGATTACTGTAAGCGTAGTCGGAAGGAAATCACTACACCATGTTATATAGGATTGAAGTCGACAGGGAAAAAGTGCTGGATGATTAATCCAGCATGCCTTGTCTTGTCAAGAGCCCTTTCCCCGCTTCCGCAAACCGCGGCTGGGTGAAACCCCACGGGGCGCGCTTGTTAATCTACGCCGCAGCTCTCTCTTTAGCCAGAAGCTTGTCCACCACGTGCCGAGGCGAGTGTGACAACAACAGAGTCATAGACACGCAGAATAGTGCTCATGTATCGTCGACCAAAAAACAAAGACTTTTCCTTTTTCTGTTCCCGACTCCAGACGCCTCCCCGAATGGAGATAGTATTTCACCCGTCTCCCATAATGTTCAGGTTGTGAAATACGTATTTACATGAGACAGCCGTTCTTAACGCTGGAGTGCAGATCGGAAGCAGCAACGCGCTGTCTGTTGCCGCCGGGCAGACGAGCAAAGACCTCGACGATCCATTCGTACCAGACCTTGCGGTCGTCGGTCTGCCGCCACATGCTGACTTCGATTTCCGCAGCTGAAGGGATGTAGAGAGGAGTCTGTTGCCCATGGTTAGCACGACTTCATCGCAGAGGGTGTAAGAAGAAGCAACATACCTTCAAGGGAAAGAAGATAGGGAACCAAGAGATCATGTCCTTGCTCTTGGCATCAATGGTGTTGGGATTGATGGACAGCTCAATCTTCGCACTGCCGTCTTCAGGCGAGTACAATACAGTCTCAAAATAGCCGGCCAGACCATGACAGATGCCGCGGGTAGACGCGACGAAGCGAAGCTTGCAGAAGCGGGCGTTGTGTTCGTTCCAGCCGTCACCTCCAACCATGCCGCCACCACCAGCGACAACACTACCTCCACGACGAATCGCCGATTGTGCAATGATGGATTCGGGCAGAGGGTGAGTAAATTCCCAGGCAGTTTGGATGTCGGGGAGTTGTTGTTCGGCGGCGTGCTTGTCGCCAGAGACGATGTCACGATTCAGGGATTGCAGGCACAGATTATCGTACTGGTGCAGCATGGTAACGTACGGCAACTCCCATCTCTGCTCGTCGGCACGAGACAGCAAGTCTGCGTAGATACGGGGAGAAGCGATGGGTGTAAAGTGTGCGGTGTATGATTGAGGCACGTTGATGCCATGCTCGGGGTGCAGGACATGTTGCACGCCGTCCAAGCACTCAGGACTGAGCTCATTGTCTGCGAAACTACCCAACAGCTCAGAGACCAGGATGTCGACTTTGGCGATTTGGCCATCAATCACAGGACCCGCCCATGCGCGCATGTCGGTCTTGACGACTGTCACCCGCTTGTTCCACAATGGATCGGTTGCATTGCGACGTTGCAGGAGCACATAGGCGTTGGGATTTTTCTCAATTGCCCATTGCTTGACAGGAACACTGGTACTCTTGCTAGCACGCAGGCAGCGAGTTACCAGAGGTCCACGACCCGAACCAACAACTGCGACCACGATCTCGCGTTGCAGCTTCTTACGGAGGTCGACCAGAGCGGCAGCTACGGCGCGCTCGTACCACTCGTACTTGATCGGATCCTTTTCGAAGACTTCGTAGGTGATGGACTCGAGGTTGTCGGTCAATGGTTGCAAGGGTGATTGGAGAAAATCTTGGTATCCGGCAGCGAAGCGGTCAATAATTGGCCGAGGAGGCTGAGTGCGCTGCAGGTGGCGGATGTAGCTAAGGTAGGGAGTGAGGTCCTTGGGCTTCTGCGGCTGCTGACGCGAAGATTTGGAGGACTGAGCAGGAGTTGGAGCCTCGGGAGAAACGGTCCTGTCGGGCAGCGCAACAGGCATGCCAGGATGGTCTTGCCCAGGAATCGGGCCCACATCGCTGAGAATAATCCAGGGAACAGTTTTGAGGCGCGTGTAGCGTGTGAGCAAAGCTTGAATGGGCTTGTTCAGTACCGGGAAGCCTTTTGCGTTACGAACAAAAGTCGATTCAGGGAGGACCAAGATCCTCAGAGGCTCTGAGAACCAGCGGGACTGGATAGCCAGAGAGGGAAGCTTCTGAGGAATCTCGAGAGCCACATTCAGTCTTGGATGGTACTTGCAAGTCGTCCTGACCAACTCCCAGGCATCCCATGACCCCAAAGCGTCCGTCGAAACAGACTCCAGCATTTTGTACCTGTCTCTCGTGCGGCTTCCCAAACTCAAGGTCTCTTGAGCAGCATTGCTATCACCAGGTTGCATAGGCAACACGATTTGCAGCTGAATATAAGGGCCAACCTCAAGTGCATGAGATATAGCTCTGGCATATTGACTGATGACAGAATGTGCTTGGAGGTTAGGTCCCTGGATCATGATATTGTTGACACCACAAAATGCAGCGTAAGCGACTTCATGGTTGAAGACCTGACGAGAAACATGCGCAATAATCGGATCAGGAGAAGCCAAGTCAATCCAAGGGCTCGAAACACAGATCATGGTCGAAATATACTCGTCCGGGACCAGGTTCGTGTCATCAGGTGTAAGAGGTGCGACAAGAGGATAAGGCACGGCATCTGGTGTGGGAGAAGATGACACGGCCTCGAAGTAAGCGTCGAGCAATGCAAGCACACGCGCCTGGAATCCAGGAGATGTAATTGGTCTTGTCATCATGTCATACTAGAAAATCAATCAGTCTCGTCGGTCTTGCTCTTTGCCTTTTCGGTCCATGGAACTGGTCAAAACCAAGACTCGTGAGAACAACGACGACAACAACAACAAGCAACAGCATATTTGTGATCTTTTGTGAGCGATGACAATTCTGTTGGAGGACAGGAACGAGGAAATTCTAGACTTACACCGGCGTCTTGGGCCTGAGCACCTAGTTCAGTGGTGACAGGGACCGTTCTCTTCGTCTCATGCTGACCAACGTAAAAATAGACATTCTGCTGCTCGGGCGGAGCCACTCCAGGTAGAGTCTCCATTTTCTAGGAATTGAGGTGGAATATGTGCTTTATGTCGTCGATCTCTAATGTTGAAGGCAGCCCGCAGAAATAATTTAGACTCGGCCGTGCCAAGACTTTCCGCTGTCGACGTCGAGTGGGACTCGAGGGAGCAATCACGACTCAGCAGTCTCGCATTCGAGGTCACTGGGTCATGAACAGCATATGGATAACATAAGAGACGGAAATCAAGATGGCTTGTTCGTCTAGATTGTAACATATGAGAAATAGAAACGAGGTCTTGATCGAAATAGATAATACACCACGCCATTGCAGGCGATCAAAAACGTCTTGTCCATCTCATATCCTGGCTGACAAGCAGGTGCCAACTCGGGACGCTTCCACCCGATTCCGAAACTCAAGGAAAAAAGAAAAAACTCCAGTGTAGCGCCTTGCGCAATGCATGGTGAATCGAGAAAAACAGAACGACGTTCGTTCCAATCGACTGGGAAACTTCAACGATGCTGGCAATGCCATGTGATGAGTAGAGATTGTTTGTGGGTATCTTGTTCGTAGAGCAGTCGATATAACGACCCTTCGCGGATCAGCGAAGGTTTAGTGCTTTCTTGGTGTTTTCGTAGACGACGTAGGTGATGGACACTGCAGGAACAACCTTGAGCAGGTTGGGTGTCAATCCCTTGAAGAGACCCCGGACGCCTTCTCCTTTGATGGTTTGCCGCGTGACATCGACAATACCGGTGTAGGTACGTGGATGACTGGCAGTGCCTTGAGACTGCAGTCTGGTACGTAGCAGGTTCAGGGGATAAACGGCGGACGCTCCAAAGGCGCCACTAAAGCCACCTATCAGAGCTGTTGCAAAACTGCCAGGAGCAGCGTCCGCTTCGTGACCCCCGTACTTCTTGACGTTGTAAGCGGTGATGGTGCGCTTGAGGTACTCGAAAGTGCCCAAATCGATGGCAGCATACGGGAACATTCCAACGAGACCCATCGGCAGACCGCGATAGAATGAGAAGATGCCATTCTTATTCCACATCTTCACAGCGGTTGCGGCGATCAGTTTTGTTCCACGAAGACCACCGGCAACGGTTTCACATTGCATGCGGCTGCCGAAAGTCAGCTTCGAAACGCACGCCAGAAAATGCCGAAATACTCACAATTTGAGCGTGTCGAGCGGATAAACGACAGCCTGTGATATCATTCCTGCAACGCCGCCCGCGACGAATTGTGAGACGGGAGAAATCTTTCGGGTATTTGTGTGGCCTTCGGCCCTTGCGACGAGTTTTTTTGCTGCCTGAGTGCAAAATAAGCAAGACATCCAGGGCAAATTCGTGACCAACTTACCTCGTACGAGCCGAATTTGACGGCAGATTCTGGCATGACCTTGACGACGTTCAAACCATTACCTTGATCTGCATCAGCATGGGTTAAGAACATGTACTGGATTAGAACTCACCGGCGAACAAACTACGCATGCCGCCCGCTGCCCAGAGATCTTTGCATGCTTTGACCAGAGTGTTTGCGCCGGCTTTGGTGGCCTGCACGGCAGCGCCGCTTTTTGCGACTTGGAGCGTGTCGTTGACGCCGGTCTGAGCGATGAGGTAGACCTTTAGGCGATCTAAAGGTGCGGTTGTGGTTCTCGACGCGACACCTGAAAGACCACCAGCCAGGAAATAGCCTGGGTCAGGGACGAAATCCGTCAGCATGCTAAGAAAGGCGAGGGCACGCGATGCATGAGATTGATCGTCATCATCATCATCATCAGAAGAGATTGCGGCGTCAGAATGTAATGACGGGAGAGGTAATTTGCTTTCGGGCAGAGTATCGAGATGATCTGGATAGTGGCGTGGAGGACTTCGTGATGGCAGAGGTTGTGGTGGTGGTGAAGCAATCGCAGTGATGGCGCCGAAAAGGGAGCGTTTAAGAAAGGAGGTGGAAGTACCTAGTCCCTGAATAGTCTCATCGCTGACCGACACGTCTCCCTCTGCAGTCACCTTCATGGCCGACTGGTAATATGACATGACTGCCTTGAGTCCGGGAGAGTTTGCTGGCATGAAGAGCAGGAAATCACTGTGTGGGCAGACGGGTCAGCCAGAGCTGGGCTTCTCTCGGGCTCAGGAAAGCGTACCGCCATTCTTCGAAATTTATGACGCCGTCGTTGTCGGTGTCGACGTCGTCGAAGAAGCTGTCGAGGCGGGCATTGGGGACGGCCAAGCCGGCGCGTACAAAGGCGGCGCGCAACTCGTTCTTGTCGAGGTTGCCATCTTGGTTTCGGTCTATGCTCTGAAACAGAGACCACAGCTCTCGCTCGGTCTCGTCGACGAATTTGCGAAACTCTTAATGGGGTCATGTCAGCGGAGGGATGGTGCAGACAGGGGATCGGGGGTTGCGGACCGGGATATTCGATACGACCGTTGTTGTTGATGTCGGCGGCTTCGAGGACGTCCTCGATCAAGCCGTCAGCGTTCTTCAAGGCTGCAATTGGCGGGCGGGTCAGTCGCTTGTCGGGGCGAGGCGGGCTGGGGGCTGCTCACGATGGTCGAGCTTCTTGAGGCCGTTTCTGAAGGCCTTGAGGTCGAGGAAGCCATTTTCCTGCGTGTCGAGCTTCTTCCACAGCGAGCGGGTCCTCTTCTCGCGCTCGGCTGGCGACTCGGCGTCCATGGTGTGCCGTGTGTTGAAGGTCGGGCTATGTCGGGTTCATGGCTCTGATGCGCCGTCAAAGGGGTTGGTGGTGCGGCGCGCCGAGTGAGCAGCAGACAGCGCTTGGTCGTCGTCTTGATCTCTGGCACGCGCAAGAGGACAGAAGGACGCGGGTCGAAGCAAGCAAGCGAGCGAGCAAGCAAACAAACAGCAAAAAGTCGTTGTATCTTCCTGGGATACATAAGCCTTCACAAGCCGACAAAACGCCTCGTCCCCGCGCTTTGCGATGACGCTTTTTGCGCTGCAACTGCCTCTTGGCACTCAATCGCCCGTCCGAGCGCGGCATGCTGACCAAGGAACCAAGGGACCAAGGGACCAAGCGACCATGGGACCAAAGGACCAAAGGACCATCGCGTTTGTGCTGGCCGCCAGCAAGTCTGCCTCGATGCTCACCACAGAGCAGCCATCACCGCTGGAGCATTCCCCTTCAAGTACCTGTCAGTTTTCTTTCGGAAAGAGCGACATGGCATGAACCCCTTCCATCCCCCACCTTTTCCGAGCGTCGCCATGACCTGCATGGCCATCCGATAACAACCCCATAGCATCACACATCGCTCTGCTGTAATTGTCTAATAGATCAACCTCGCCTCTGTATTCTCCGAGTCTCGTTCCTCTCATTTCCCGAAAACAAAAATTAATTCATAATGGCGGCCAACTACTGGGATTCGACCCAGGCCAGGTTCTGGACCTTCACCAAGGACGAACTCGACAATATGCGCCATCACCAACAACAAGCCAACAAGGAGCTGGTCAACAAATACCCCTTGCCCGAGCCGCGCCTGATGAACATCTACATCCAGCAACGTGAGCCTATCCATGCAGAACCTCGGGACCCCACTAACTTGTCACCAGAAATCATCAAACTGGGCCGACGCATGAACCTGAGGCAACAGCCACTCGCCACCGCTCAAGTGTATGTGCGTCGATTCTATACAAAGGTCGAGATCCGGAGAACCAACCCCTATCTTGTCATGACAACTGCCGTCTACCTCGCCTGCAAGACGGAAGAGTGTCCGATGCACATCCGTTTGGTGCTCGCCGAGGCAGCCAGACAGTGGCCAGGTAATTCCACCAAACACGATGCCCCCAAAAAACAAAGCTGAAATGCCCCCCAGAGCTGGGCATAAACGACAGTTCCAAAATCGGCGAGTGCGAGTTTCAGCTCATCAGTACCATCTCGGCCCAGATGATCGTGCACCATCCGTACCGCTCGCTCACCAGCATCGCTCCAACAATTGACATTGCCATCAGTCCCGAGGAAATGACCCTCTGCCAATCCGTCGTCAATGACCACTACAACACTGACCTGCCCTTGATGTGTCCGCCCAGCATCATCGCAGTCACGGCCATCTTCTTAGTCATTGTCCTGAGACCAACCCAGTCAAACCTCCAAGCCCACGCCACGGCCTCGGGCGGTTCTCAGGCCTTGCAAGGCGCCATCCAGCAGAGTCTCCTCGGCACCATGGCTCCCGGAGGCGCCAACAAACCGCAAACCCGCATCGGCAAACTGACCGACTGGCTAGCCGAAAGCCAAATCGATATCGAGGCCGTCATGACGGCGACTCAAGAACTGCTCAGTCTGTACGAAATCTGGGAGAGCTATGGCGAGAGGGGCTGTAAGGAGGCCATCTCGCGCTTCATGAAGGACGCCCAGCTCGCCAAGTAGGATCCGTCGCGCCTGCTTTCCTCGCGCTTGCCTCCACCCTCATCGTCGCCCCTGTCCTCGTCCTTGTCTCTGCCCTCGATTGAGTTTGAGGGGAACCCGTTCAATCCAGCCTTTCCAGCTCATGCGCTTTACGAGCAACTGCAGCCTGGCCACACACTTGTCATAGGCCCGGGCTTTGTGGCGCGCTTAAGCTGGAATCCACTGCCGCCCTTGTCAAACCTGCCGGATGACTTGTATCCAATCTTGTCACAGCTCCAAGGCTCGAATCCGTTCAGACCAGAGATTGAAGCCTACGAGTAGTATGAGAACCTTCAGCCTTGGAAAGTAATCGTCGTGGGACGTGGCTGGTTCGGTTTCATGCGCAATCCTGCCGTTACATCTGGCAGCGCTGATTAGGACTAACTGGCCGACGACTGTCGAGGAGTCTACCCGGTCATGATGTGCATTTCTTTCTGTCTGTCCTTACCTGCCACCTTTTCGTGTTTGCGTCAAGACCCGCTTGTGTCATTGTGAAATCAATGACATGTCCTTGCAAATCGCGAATCTGTTCGTTGACTATCATTTGCCTTGAGGAGGTTCTGCTAGCTTCTCTTGAGTCCAGTCTGGCCTCGAGAAGGGATGGTGACTTGCGAGAGTATCCAAGTCATCCGAACCAAAAACTGAAGCAGAGAACACACCGATGTCATTCTTTAGAGTTACGTATCTCCAATGAATCCTCTGTCCGTGTCCAGAAACATCCGCGCCAGTCTGTAACTTCAAACTCCAAACTGCTCACGAGACTCATGCTCTACAAGCTCACTCGGAGTCTTCGGCATCCTCGACTCGAGCAGAGTAATCAGGCTTCTCGCCACCGACAAAGCCTTTATCTGTATCGGAGCAGTCCTCGTCGTCATCGGATCCCTCATCCTCGTCCTCGTCCTCATCTTCGTCCTCATCCTCATCCTCACCAGAATCGACAACGCATTTCCACTGAGGCGCCCCAGAAGACCTGGAGCCCCAGAAGACAGCAAAGCTAAAATTCTTTATGATGATGTCGCCTACGATGCTGCCTGCAGGGCCTCTAATCATGTTCTGCATGCAATTTGCAGCCCTAGTCAAGATGTCATTCGTCGGCACGCGTTTAGTTTTCCTTGACATGGAGTCTCTCCCAGCTGCTTGATAGAGAATCTCTCCGACAAGAAAGGGCTGGCAAAGCTGATGTATACTCTGGTTGTAGTCTGTTGGGCCAAGCATGTCACGCAGGTCATCCCCGACCTCCTCACGGACAGCGCAGAGGACTTTGAAGCAGACTCGGTGGAAGCGAAAGTAATCAAAGGTCAGATGCACACCTTCGTTGGCGAATCCGTTCGCAAGTCCCGCGAGAAAGTCGGCGGGCTCCAGACTCTTGCTAGCGGTTTGTTCTTCCCAGTGCCCGATGATTCCGGCCGCCGCGTCAGCAGAGACATCTTCCGTGAATCGCCACCGCATGCGATCGCTGCCGTACATGGATTTGATTTTCGCATCGACAGCGGCAAGGTCGGTTGACATTGAGCGCTTTCCTTCGAGATAACGCCTGGCGAACAGCTCGGAAAATCCGAAAGTGTTGACAAGGCCGCGTACCCTCTTCGCGGAAACTTTGATATTGTCCGATCTTCTGTTTTTGGCTAGATAAGTGATTGAGCAACCCAAGGAGAGGGCCCAATGCTTGGCGCATGATTGTATGTCTTTGGGCCGGCCTCCAACAAACAACTTGTCGACGCCCTGCAGGTAAATGAGGTTCTCCATGTCTTCCCAACGACCTTCAAGGAGACCTTCCCGATAGACAGCATTGTACAGATGAGCGCAATAGAAAATCGAGCTCCATCTTGCGGCGAAACAAATGCTCAAGTGCTGTTGAGTGTATCTCAAGTTGAACAACCAGAGCCCGCACAAGACGGGGTGCTGTCTGAGATGGAAGAATGGCCTGTCTGGCTTGGCTCCAGTTCGACCATTTTCATCCGGAGAAAGGTCTCCTATGAAGTCATGCTCAATCCAACTTTCGATAGTCTCGATCATGCCGTTCAGATCAGTCTCGTAATCTGCTGGCAGAGATGGGTTTGAGAGGTCCTTGTGGAATGCGATGTTCTGGTTGATAGATGTTTTGAGGTATCTGGCACCTTTCTGCAATTCATCAAAGGGTCGACCGACTTGTGAGCCAAGGCAGTGCTGCACATCAAGGAAGCTTTGAGCCGCGAACACAAGCCAGAGTGGAATGTCCTTGCCCGGTGCCATCTCGCGTACGCCTCGAATCAGCTCGTCCTCTGACATCGTATTACAACCCATTGCGGTTAGCAAGGTAAGCCCAGCAAACGCTTCGAAGAGCGCAATTTCATCGTCAATGATCTTTTCTCGAGGTGACATTTGCGACCATGGTGTAGAAGTCTCGCGAGGATTGATCTTGCCGCCAGTATAACACACCACTTCGCCAGGGCTGATACAGTCGTTGATACGGTGCAAGGCGAAGTAGGTTGGAAGGAAGACCTCATCGGCAGCATCGTACATGGCGATGTTGATATTGTCTTCTGGTCTTTCGCGTGCGTTTGGATTTTGACCACAAACTTTACATCGAGAAGAGTACCATATCCTGACGACTTGGAAATAACTGGCATGCTCTGGAAAAGCTCTATCGTATTCTTCTTGCAGGTGCCGGACAATTTCAATGGCAGTATTCGTTGTGATGGAAGCGGCATGCAGGTCGATATAACCGTTGAGGTAGAACTTCCACAACCCCTTGAGGTAATTCCTGATAGACAAGATGTCCGCCAGAAGGCCATACGAAGCGAGGACTTGCTCCTTGCCCTTGGACATGTGCTCAGCCTGATAACGGACATCATCGCCCGACTTTCTCGTAGAAGAGCCTTGGTTCTCAGCCAATGGTGTGTTGAGGAACTCTTCGGATGGCTCTTCCAGGTCCAGCGCTCCAAAGGTATTACGGTTTTGCATCTCGTCGAGTTGAGGCTTGACGGCTTTTTCGATGTTGAGATCTCTCAGTGGCTTAGCAAAGTCGTCCGCAGCCTCGCTTAGCATGTATGGCTTGAGAATTTGACGCACACGCTCGAGCACGTAGATGAAATGTGCATGGATTCCATTTGCAGTAGTCGTTCCGGGTTGCTCATTTGTGCTGAACCAGGTATGGTGTTCCTTACGAAATGCAATCGTACGGTCCAGGAGCTTTCCCAAGCCGGCAGGCACGCGGACGGGCACTTCCGAGCGGATGACCTGAGTTGCCAAGGCCGTGAATGATTTGACAGCGATGGTGTAGGTAGGTGGTGATGGTGATGTTTTATTTGCGCTGGTGTTGTTGTCGTCCTTCGCAGCGGCTTCTCTGGCAAGCTTGCGGGCTTTACCCTTCAGCCTGGAAAGCGGGTTCTGAGTGAGGGGAGGTGCCTTTTCACCTTCAATCACATCGGGTCGATAGCCGCATCGCTGAGCAGTGGTCGCAAGCCAATTGGGCGATGGAATCGGTGTCTCTCTTGTAAGTTTGATAGGTTCCGTGGAGGTAGTCGGGCAACATTGTCGAAAACGAGGGGTCATCCGACCAACTACACGACTAGCGGAAGGAACGAGGCCGCGCAGATACCCTGATCCGCTGAGATGTGACGGCAAAGAAACAAGAAAGCGCGATCAACAGAGATGTCGTGGGAGGTGTGGAAGTACGAGGGTTGGGTTGGTGAGCAATGTGTTGTGCGCGGGAAAGCGCGTCGTCTTCTCTCACACTTTGAGGTAAACGAAAGCAATCTCGGGCTTTTTCTTCAGTTGTCGTTCAGTCGCGAATGTTCCGTGGCCGGCACAAACATATGACAAACGCGCAGCTGTGGGACCCCGTGTGATTTCCGGATCTGGTCGGTGTTTGTTTGCTGTGTATGTAAAAGGGCTTCGGAGAAATTGATCATCATTGTCGTTAATTCGTGTCCGTGTGATACTCGCATCGTAGAATCCTTCAATCTCTTCTTCTGGTCTTATCCAACCTCCACATATGCTTCCCCTGTGCCCCGCTTCTTCACCAGCCGCTTCGGTCGTGTGTGACGATCACGATGGTTGGCTGTGTCAGGCTTCCTCTCTTCCTCACTTCTGACCTGCTGCGCAGTACGCTCAATCAAATATGCCGGCACGGTGCTGCTGTATGAAGGCTGCTCGTAGACTACAGGATGATTGGCCGACGAAATCTGAAGCCTGCCAGTCAGCTTGCGTGGATCATGTGGTTTCGGGGGCGTCTGAACGCGAAGACAATGCGGAAGCTCGACAACTGAGTCGACACGAGGGTATACTGTGTGCTGATGGAGTGGCGCTACCTGGGAATGGCGCGGCGGAGGGCGTGGTGGAAGAGGAGGAGCCCTGCTTGATCTATCATACGTCTGTGATCCTTTTGAGTAGGCCGGCCTTGACTGAGCATTGTGGGAGTCATCTAAGCCTGCACCTCGTCGTGTTGTGACTGGCGCGGCCAATGTATTGTTGCATGGTGTCTTCGATTTGCAGGATGTCTCCTGAACCAGAGTCCTCGGGAAGCCGCTGAGCAGATATTGCTGAGCCCGATCGCCATAACAGCCGCCTGTCAAGACTAACGCTATGGTTGTTGATGCCATCGGATTTGAGACCTCAATTTCGATATGAGGTATCTTGAGTATGCCATATACGGCCATTTCCGAGGTTGTCTTGTCTTTGAGCTTGACCTGGACAGCCGTTAGTGATTCCTTTTTTGAATCTTTATGTACCCAGGATACTCACTTTGACGCTTCTGTTGGACCTACACCCTGAGGGCTCTTGTACAATGAAGTACGGCGTGAAGTGGGAAGTGCACTGCTTCTGGAGGAATTTGCCTAGCCCTTGCAAATGCGGTGATGCCTCTTCAAACTTGCAACGGATGTATCCCTTACAAGTATACCTCCCACCATGTTCACGCACTGAACTTCCTCGCTCGAAGTAGAAGGAGCTTGCAACAAGTGAGCAGGCAATATCGACTGTCATGCCCACCACTCGAGGATCAACAAGTCGCCTCCTGACATCTTGTTGAAGCTCCTGAAACTTGTCCTTGGCATCGAATGGAGGTGGCTTGCGTTGAAGATTCAAGTTGAAACGGACGTAGGGGCTGGGAAAGTTGCTGTTCCGGTCATTGATATCGGCTTCGAACTCTGTCCATGTCTGCTCGGCGTCAAGTATACTGTCAAAACGATGATACTGGATTGGATGTCAGCTTGCTGTTTGTTTCGATGGTCGGTATCCGTTACCAGAGCGCCAAAGGCGTCAAACGTGCGACGAATGCCTCTTGACTGTTTACCTGATGAATGCAGCTTCGTATCGCTGGCAATCGTTTTGTCAGCCGATATTCTGTAGCAACATGACCGGAATACTGACCTCTTGGGCTCAGATGACCGCCTTGTTGACTTTTCTTCCTCAATATCAGACAGGTTCTGACCTGTGCCGATAGACAATAACAGATCCGGATGCTTGGTGGCGACATCGGGCCACAAGAGCTTGCGTTCCCTATTAGCTACGTGCACCGGGTTATTGTGGTACAGGCCTCCATCTAGGTAGCTTTGCTCAGTCTTGGAATGAAAGTATGGCTTGAAGTACAAGGGCGCAGCAGATGTAGCAGCGGCTGCCTCCCACACTGTGAGCTCGTTTGTCGGGTCCTCTGGTCTGACAAGAATCTGGCTATCGGCAGAGTTCTGTGGGCGGCTATAGTTGGCAATGACCATGGCTCCCCTTCCATTTCCCGAGGTAGCAGTGACAGCGACTCTAGTAGAAGACGCGGCCAAGGGATCATTTCCACCGAAGAGTGGAGCTCGACCAAGCGTTTCCTGGAGGGCTTTGTGCAACGGCTTCGCCTTGTATTTGCTTCCATGATTGATTAGCGCAGCTTTCTCCAGTCCCCATACGCCCCCAAACTCGCGCTCGGTGAATGCTTGGTCGCAGAACGTTTCGAACATCGAGATGCAGTGTGTGACAGGCAATCGATTGACCCCAAGAGCCAACGCATTTATGCCTCCGGTACTTGTTCCAACGATGAGGTCGAAGAAGGATTGTATTGGTATGCCACCCAGGGCTTTCTCGATTGCACGGAGAACCTCAAGCTCGACTATTCCCCGCATGCCTCCTCCATCGAGGCTCAATACCCGCACACCGACGTGATCAGGCTTAAAATTAATCTTCCACGGAGGCGTAAAGCTGGGCTCCTCGTGTAAGAGACAGTGGTTGAACTGTACTTGATTATGGCCCTTCTGCCCGTAGTCCCGGATACAGTTGTCGCAAAACACATGCCCGCAAGGGAGTGGATGCTGTGCTGTCTCGACTAGGCAACCAAAGCAGCTCGCATGGCTGATGAACGACATTGCCGAGCCTAGGTCCTGAAAGGCATCTCGTAGTTGTACAAAGCGAAGATCACTGGCAATTCGTCTGCTGGAGGTATCCGGCCTTAGATCCAGGCTGTCCCAGTACTCGTCCTGGCATTCGTTGATTTCCGTCTTCAGAAAGCATATCCACTCCGGATTATATGACTCGGCAGAAAAATCGGCTTCGTACGGCCCCGTCCCAATGATTTTGCCTTTTGAGGTGAAGTGTTCCATCCCATGATCTAGTCTTGTGCCAACACACAGGCGGTCCGAACGGTCGGTGAAAGTGCATGGCCAGTGGTAGTCGCAAAACCTTTGAAGCATAAGTTCCAGCGATGGTTGATAGTACTCGCTGAAGATATCCTGAACTTTGCCTAAAACATGTTAGCCGCTTGAAGTCTGGTGGCGACAGACTATTCCATGCCTTTACGGTTCCGTATGCAGTCGTAGAAGATGCAAGATGCTACCATGCGGCCAAGGTGTCGAAAAATCCTCCAGCCAGGCGTCCCTCGAGACTTCTGTCTCTGTATCTGGATAGCGAGGCGAAGAGCATGTTCACCAATGGTCGAGCCTGGTGTTTGTCCATTCCGCCGTTGCGAAATGCATGTTGGTCCACCAGGAAGGTTGTACATTCGGTGAGAGATGGAGTTAGGTCAAGTCAATGAGAGGTAAGCACTGAGAATTCATTGCAGGAGTAGAACTGAGAATAAAAAAAAAGCAGACCGCCAGCATTTGAATTCTGTCTGATGCTTCGGACGTTTCTTGAAGGGAGTAGCGTCCGCGGGCGACTCTTCAACTTGATGTTGATGTAACAAGAAGTGGTCCTGCCTTAGTGGCCTCGGAGGCCACGCGTGAACGTCTCATCAGGCATCCGGGCAGACCGAACGGAAGCAACTCCTTCAGTGATGATACGATAACGCTGTGTTTTCCGTCCTGAAACTTGTTAACCTTAATTGTGAGATTCGGCCCATGATCCTGGTTTATGGATATCGGGATGAGGCTCGTCAAGGCGTATGCGCCTCGGGCTCGCACCTTACGAAGGCGGTGTTCTCTCAGCTCGTGACAATCTCAGCAGTCGCTAAGGTCTTGTCACTAACGGCTCTCTTGAACGATTCAGTGCACTCATTCTAGTGCCGGAACCGAGACTTGAGGAACTTGCTGCGAGGCTGGAGGTCCACTCCGTCTTGTCCGTCTGAAGCGCACGTTTGTTACGTAAGCCAAAGTCTCACCAGCCCTCCCAAACACGCCTTTTCAGTCAAGCATCAGCGGTGCGAACAAAAGGATCACGGGACGGCGCGACGGAGGACTGTGGTTTTGACATTTGTAAGGGTATTTCTCGAGTCAGACAAGCTCTTGGAACACTCTAGGTTTCTTCTGTGAACTCTAAGTCTGCCTTTTGCTTCATTCATACGCCGACTCAGCATCACCAGAGGATGGTGAATAGCCGACAATCCTCAGGATTCCAAGACACGGCGTTGAGGGCAGCGCTGAATGATACTCGATTGGCATGTATTTACTGGCGGTGAGCAGTCCGTCAAGCCAGCAGCCACTCCTGATCACTCGTTGGGGCTACAACAAGGCGGAGTAAGCAGCCAAAACATAAAGTTGAGACGAAAGCCGCCATGCCACCGCCATCCCGTCAATGTAGCGATATCCGCGCCTGGTTCAGCTCATGACAGCTCTTGACGTGGTTCGACACATTTCGACTTGAAGACAGTCCGTGTCGCTTGCGCCACTGACACTGACAGGGTTGTTTAAGTTGTGAAATTGAACTCAGTACGTGTATGCTACAAGGCGAAGGGCAATCCACTATCATTCCATGATGCCGATAATTGATTCATTTTCTTTCGTGTAACCATCCCGCTCATGCAGGGCGCAGCCGTCAAACGTGCATTTACTTCTTCTGCTGGGAGAGCTTCGCGGTCTCGTCTTGCAGTTGCTTTATCGTGTTGGAGTCGGCCGAGATGTCACCTCTGTCTGCCTTGACCTGTGTTGAAGCATGTTAGCTTCTGCCAAATGCATGACGAAACGTTTGGAGGTTGTGATGAGGACTTACGATGCTCTCGCTGTCGCTGGCAATCTCCTCGTGCCAGTGGCCCTTGCCCTCCTTCTGCTTTTGGATCTGCTCGTTCTTGATTCTCTCGGCCTCTTCGGCGCGTCCCTCGTTGTCTGGTGCCTGTTAGCTCCTGATGCTCTGCCATGAATGATGTGACTCCCGAGCTTCAATGCCTTCAATTGAAGCGTTCCCGCGAACACAGGAGCCAGTGAGGGTCAAGGGAGAACTTACGCAGAGCGCTCTCCTTGCCGGCGTTCAAAGCGCGTGCAGTCTGGAAAGAGCGGACAGGGGCAGAGACAAAGGCTCTTCTGGCGATGAAAGATCTGGACAGCATGTTGCTTTGTTGTGGTTCTGAGGAATTTGTTGGTAAGCGCGGTCGAGCGGAGACGTGTGGAGAGCTTCGAACCTGGACTAAGGTGTGTGTTGGTGGAGAAGGTTTGGAGAAAATTCTCTGAGAATTGGCTGTTTTGTGATTGGTAGATGATGGAGAAGAAGAGAAAGAAGGATCGAAAAGGGAGAGTAGTAAAAGAGTTCAACCTCGGTCACGATCGTAGCTTGCGTAGCTCGCTGGCTGTCGAGACAATCATACGTCACCATCGAAGCGGAAGCTCCTCGACCAATCACCATCGCGCGATTGAAAGCCTCCCTGAACTGCCGACTGGCCGGCTATATGGTTAACTCGACGTGTTTGGAAGAGACGAGGTGAGATGGCGCAGCTTTGACATGATGTCCGCGACTTTGTTGAAGCAGTCACAATAGCTACCAAGACTCTCTTTCTTCCCGTCGCTCCTTCGAGGCTCGGCCAAGGTCTCAGCTTGTTGAACCAAGGCGAGCGAGATCAGCCCAATGCTTGTCGCAATGCAAGCTCAAGTCAACTGGAAGCACGAAGAGGCTTCTACAATGTTTTTTCGTACTGTCGCATGCATTGTTCCATGTTAGTGGATATCTGGCTACATGAAAGCCACTGGAGGGGATATCTCTCAGTGCGTACTTTTCAACCAGTCAGGCACACCTGAACCGCGATTGTACATCTATCAAAAATCCCGACTTGAGGCATACTATCATTGCATTCCATTTTTACGTATGCGCAGACACCATAACAACATCCCACACACAAAAGCAGTGGAGAACGTAAGCGGATGAAAGAGCGACGTGGGACACATGATCCACCCCAGCAGAGTAAGCAAAATGGTAAGGAGGAAAAGAGAAGTGAGATACGAAAAGCGAAAGAGTAGCAAATCAGCGACAACTCCCAGACCCGAATCTCCCGACATGTGGTATAACCGACAAATACTCCTCTCGCTCGCTCGACGACGATTGTGTTGCATAAAACCAAACTCAAAAACAAGACACCAACAGCCCCGCCCCTCCCAGCCATAAATCTTTCTTTCCCTGTGTGAGAGTCGTAAACAAGAAGAGAAGGATAAAACAGCAGAAGCAGAAACCCCCAGCATGCATATATGCCTGCGCCCAAAAGTCAAAGAATCCGACTGAATGTGCATCGTGTGGTTTTCGTTCATCCCACCCCGCCAAGTAACACCGTGCTTTGCTGATTTTGTTCGCGCGAGACCATCAACAAAGACCAAGACCAAAAATGCAGAGAAATGACCAAAATGAAAAACCGATTATGCCCCTCATGACAATGATGATACGAAAACGCCGTTCGTCTAGGATCCAGAGGGTTCCGCAATCCAGTGGTATATTGATAGAAAGCATCGTAAATCTGTACAGTCGCAGAATTAAAAAGATGTGGCCGTATAGTCGTCCGGATTCCAGAGGATCGCCCCGCCAGCCCTAGACAGGCAACAACGCCACCGATAGAGTCATGAATGGGAAATTAGTCATTTCTCTACCAGCGGTGGTTGATGTAACCCTGCATCTGGCGGGCTGGCGAGACACTTGGAGGAGGGCTCGCGATGACGCGGGTGCTAGGGTCAACAATGGGGATGGCATTGCGAGCACGCTGAGCCATGGGCTGGTGAAGCTTCATCTGGTTCTGCTGGTAGGCAGAGTTGTTGTAAGAAGCAGCAGCAGCAGAGGGGAGGAGGAAGGGAGTAGGCTGAGCTTGGTGCTGCAGCGGTGAAGCATCCGGAGATCCGGAAGACAGAGACGATCTGTCAGAAGAAGCGGAAGAGTGAATGGATTGGAGCTGCAGATGGGTATAAGCATTTGACAATGATGCGAAGACTGGTAGGCAGATACTCACGTCGTCCTCGGTCAGGAGGTGGAAAGGACAGAAGACTTCGTCGTCCTCAAACTCGAAGCCCTTGGCGGCTTCAAAGTCTCTGATATAAGCGTTGTAGGCAGGAGTCTCGGGAAGCTCTTTGGGGCTTCTCTGGGCCTTGAACTGCTGTTGACGGTGCGCGTTCTGCGCCGCGGACACACGAGGACCGCGGCGCGAGCGACCGTGGTGGTTGTGCGAAGGGTGAGGGTGCGACTGCATGGCAGCGGCGTAGTGAGGAGCACCGTAGTGGAAGCTTGACATGGTTGCAATCGAGGTTCTGGTGAGTGTCGAGTGGGAGCGAAAAGCGACTTGAAAGCTCGGGAGATTGCGCTTTCGGAGGTGGCCGGAAGTGGTATATCACGATAGGAATGATAAACACTTGGTGGTAGAAGGGGCTGAAGGGTTGCAAAAGGGCAAAAAGATGTGTGGGTGGAAGATTGCGAAGATTGTTTGGAAATGCGACGGGAAGGAGATGTTGTAAAATCAAAGTGCGGTGGATTGGGATGCGAGAGATGAAAGAGGTTGAAGGGCTGTGGGAAAGCGAAGGAGGCGAAGGCGCAGGGTGGGTACTTTCCCGACCTTCGCAGTCCGAGCGTCTCGTCCCTTCCGCATCCGGCAAAGTGCACCTGCCTGCTTAGCGCCGTTCTGGACACTCGACGATCCCCGATCCTGGCCACAAAGCCGCTGAATCGTCGCTGCTTGTCCGCCAGTCACGCCCTTTCTGCCACGGCAACCTGCCTGCTATGACGACTGTGCCTTGATTGTCGCTGCTCTTTGTTTCTGCGGGCATTCACTCTGCGCTTTGGCAGAGTCGAGGGCGTCGGTCGGTCGTGCGGTAAGCTGCAGTGGTGTCGCAGCCAGAGATCCACTTTGTGAATGCATGTGCATCATGGTCGAGCGCTAACCGCTGCATTGATTCCATGCGCGCCACTGAGACAAGGGGAGAGACACAACGGCCTTGGCCAGCGTGGCGCTCCTCTGCCACTTGCCAGCTTCCCCTCTCACCATCCCGCCCTTTCACCGCCTGACGCCGCTGGGGAATGCTTGTGGTGCGAGGGCTCTTTGCTTTTTCGCTCGAGCCCTCGGGTTCCTGGAACTGTTGTCACAACACCCCAAGCATCACCGTCAACGTCTTTTGATAACACCACAGCCTCCCCTGGCTTTTTGTGCCTGCCTCTGCCGGAGCCATGTGTTCGTCTGGAAAGCCGTCGTCTCTTGCTAATTCAGGAGCCGTAGTATTACGTTTTTGACAGTCTCCTGGCAGTGCCGTGTTTTGATTGCGAAACAGTGAACCCCTCAAGTTGAATCCGGGGCCGGAATGTCAGATCATCTATTTCCGCATGCGCGTCCCTTTATTTCACAGAGACGAGATTTAGAGGCTGGCGTAAGCGCTGAGAGGTGTGAAATTGAGCTTTCATCAATGTTATTATTGTCGGTCCCCTTCTCCGTGTCATTGTCTGATCACACTCGTCGCTTGACGGACATTACCCCGTGCTGTATTCTCCTATCTTCCGTCAATCATCTGCTGAGGTGGACTGTCTTTCAGTCTCCTTGATATTTCTTTGTTGACCTCAGCTAAAGGAACCCACCCACGAATGCCAATGGCAGCGTAACGACAACAAATCCAAGACTCACGAGACCCCTCTTTCGACAGGCCGGTGCATCGGTGACCGAGTACAGACACGGACACACCACCACGTGCACATCTGGACGGGCCTGCCAGATAGCCAGGCCGATGATGCGAAACAAGAGCATGGGTCGCAGATTGTTAGCCAATTCTGCTTCAACAGCAGAGAGGGTAGACTCTTGAGATATCCGAGAGCACCTTGTGTGTTCGCTGCCCTGTCGCATGCGTCTACAGGTCGACTGCCAGCATCAAGGCAATGTCGAAACTGTGAATGGCAGTGAGGTGTTGTTGATTTGGTAGATGCTCCGCGCCTGCTGTTTATGCCCAGAGCATGAGCTGTGAACTGTTTCAGCATGTTCTTTGGTGTTGACGTCGTGTCAGCACAATTTAGACGGGGATGGAGCAACATTCACAGATTCATCAAGCTGTAAAATTGCCAGCTCTCCACCAGGCGATCGGACATCGACCGACCGATCAACATATCTCTGTCTCTCTTTGGCTGACAGATAGAACGCAGTCGCCTTCTCTGCCGTATTGTGGACGAAAACCAACTCCCAGGTGGCAACCCCAATCTCCAGACAGTCAAGGCCATATCAATAAACCCATCCCTACGCAGTCAGGCCATGCACTCCATAATCAGCACGTACTAAATGCGGAACAAGAGACACAACGTAGACGTACGACGAAAGCAATTAGCACCGCTACTAGTCTCTGCCACCCATTAAAAAGGTCTAGCGCTATCCTATGGCAAGAACATGTTCGATTGCAGCGCTGGTCTACCTCCAACCTTTACGTCGCCAGCACAATCTAAAGTTGTCAGTAGACATGTCTTTCAACGATCGAGCATCCCATATCTCCACGGTGATCTCTGTCAAGACTCGGTCTCATAGAATATGATCGCCAGTATCTGTCGTGCCCGTCAGAAAGCCAAGTACAATCCAAAGAGGAGAAAGCCATCAGCACATCAGTAATATCAGAGTGCAAAAGAGATCAATAGACCTCGAACGACTTTATCGTAGTCGTAAGCTCGTTTCCGTACATCCCAGCTCTCTATTCATACCAGTCACATGTATGAACGAGGCTCACTTGACCTAGTCTATAACTGCATGACCGAGGACAAACATTTCGAGTTTTAGTATTCTCCTATCTAGATGAATGGAGGTGTGTATCCGATGAACAAGGCGATGAAAATGGGAGCATGCAAGAGCTTTGCCGAAAAGACGTGGATCGTGTTTCCAAGGTGGACTTTGCTGTATATCTTGATAGTGAACATGAACGAGTGGGCATAAAATGTGTATCTTCGGAATCACGAAATCAAGCGTGAAGTGCAGGGATTCATTAATCTTCACGGCCCTCAGTCAACGCCACAGCTAAGACACCTTTACATACTACAGCCTTGCAAACCTGCACTCAACACCATGACTAGTTTACTGCCTCCACGTAACCACGAACAGCGGAAAAAGACCGTGGAAGCCTGTTGATGGGGTGACCCTGCTCTTATCACATCTTGGATCTCCTCTCCAGGCAGCCGAAACACAGAGATGATCAACGCGAGAGCTAAAAATTTGTATCTCCCTTTCCATGTGTGGAATGCACCCAATCGCCTCAATGTTGCACGTTCTGCTCACTTGATTGAAAAGTGGTGGAAAGCGCAGTCTCGCACGTAACGTGAGCATTCGACCTAGACGCGAATCGAAGACACAATGTAGCGAGCAAGTAGTCACCGTTCCTCAACGATGGTTCTTGATTACAGCGAAACGACCATGGCACTGTGATTACCAGATACATCGCCAGAATCATGCGAAAGGATGTGGCATTGCAATTCGGACACATTGATCTCCATTGAACTGCAAGGTAGTCCATACCCCTCCGATCACATGTTTTCGGGCGAGCAAGACGTAATATTACAAGGACCAATGTGTATTCATGCTTCAAACCGAGGGTCCACGACTCATCCTTTTTTAGTCGGCACTTTGAGATCCCAGATACCATCTGGCCTAGGTCTATTCTCAGACCCATGCAGCCGATCGACAGGATACCACCTGCAAAGGTCAATCACTCCGAATGGTTGCTGATTTATATGAAATCGAACAGCCTTTTGGTCTTTCAAGCGATGGAAGAAACGGTGACTGCACAGACATCAGCCTCGTTGCAAGCCTTTGGCACGTTGATGCATCTTACATCCATGCTCTGCAGCCGTCTCCATGTGACGACATGTAGTGTTTCATCGTGTCGTCCTTGATAAAGTTCACTATCGACCGGACATGTAACAAACTCGCTAGATAGAAGTCCCAGTGCTGGATACACGAGTAGGGTCTCCTCCATGTTGGGCGAACCTCGAAAACGACTCTGGTCTGAATGAGGTTGAGAGGGCGGGGAAGGGCAAAATCAGGACGTGGGTTGATGCGTATGGACTGAGGACCGGCACCGTTGCCGAGTTGCAGATACAGTGACCAGTGATTGTCAGTTATGCCTTCACTCCGGAAGGGGCCTAGAGGTCGAAATCCGGCTTCATGAACAACGATGCGAAGCATAGTGATCTGAGCATCCATAGGAAAATCTGGCGGTAACGATTCTTGAGCCGCGTAGGTTTTCGGATCGAAGACCCAATTGGGATGAGATTCTTGCCCTTGTGATGCCAGATCGCCTTGACTGCAGAAACCAAGCGTACTCATGTCGACGCTCGACGCTTCACTAAACTCATTGGACGATCCTTGAGCCTCGCTGTTGGAACCCTGGTTTTGTATAGTCTTGTTTGTGCCGGAGAGGTTTTCCCCATAATGCCGAGTCTTACTGCTTTTCAAGTCGGGATGTTCTCGTTGCATAGTCGAGGAATCGTTCTCACGGGCGGCCTCATCCTCGATGATGGGTCTGTCTGCCGTTGTCGTCGTGCTCTCAGAGCAGGATTCATCGACTTGAAAGACAAAGTCTTGGAATCCAGTGACAGGACTGTTGGGCGGCACTCCGATTTCTGACTCCGTCATTCTGGTAGGGTCTCCACAAGCCAAAGATTGCGACTGGGTGTGACTGGTGACATCGTCGACGTTAGTTGTGACATTATTGTCGTTGCCCGGGACTGGATCGCAAATCTCTGCCATAAGCCCGTCAATTCTGAGACCGAATGCATTGGTTGTCTCTTTCTCCAAGTCAGTGGCTTCCAGTTTTCGAGGTCGAGCAATGGTAAGGGCCTCGTCGACACTTCTCTTTCTTTTGCAGCCAGCACGAGGGCAACCTTTTGGAGGATCAACTCCGAGAAGAGAATCTTCGCGTTTAAGACAGTCATCGTCCATGTTCTGTGGGTCGCTCTGAAGAGATAAATCCTTGTCCATGATGGCTATATGGATATGATTGATGCCTAACCTGACAGCCTTGATGAAATAATGCAGTTGTGCGATGTATTGGCTGGTAATTAGTTTGAAGCCGCAGCAAGATCATTATTGACATGAACACATCCAGCGGTAGGAAAGAGCCACTCGCTGTGGAGTGACGTCCCAGCGTTGAACTTGACTCTTATCATAAAAAATCACTCGACCGCATCTACCTGATCGATTTCCCTCGGATCGAAGGGAAATCATCGGAAGTCTCAAAGATCCACGGTTTCGCAACTGTCTTGGGGATTGCGAAAAAAGCGGCGTATCAAACATATTGTCGCGAAACTGTGCTTCCAGCGGAGTGAGTACTGTCTATAAGGATACCTCTTTGCATGAGGATCTCCCTCCAGATAATCCATGATTGGATATGCAGTAAAAAGGAGTGTCTCGCTGTCCGCAGGTGTATATCTTTCTGACAAATGGTGGGCGGTTTGATGCCAAAATGCTTGGTAATGCGAGGCGTGAGTTCATATTGTCATGGTTATCATTCTCCAAGTCAACCTCGCCGCGCACGGGGTCACTGTATACTTGGAGAGAGGCGTCAGAAAGTTTCCGTGGTCAGGCCTTGTTGGAAATGAGGCTGTCGTCGCGTTCATGTCGCGGTGCCCGAGGAATTGCCGGCTGCTGGCCACCTGCTGAGACTCGCAGATCACTTCGGTTGGATGGAGAGAGATACATATGAGAGCATATGTTGCTGAGTCTGGAATCAAGCCTGCCAGGTACAACCGTCCACGTCGTTACATATTCCAATCGCATCCATATCATCACAATCATGCACATTGACCAAAATGTTGATATGTCAAGGTCCAAAAAGGAAGTGTGGAAGTAATCTTTGATTAATCTCAAATCGCAAAGAAACTATATCTACAGTGGTATCTTTTCTATCATCAGGAAGGTATCTTGATAGAGAGAAATGCTTTCCCTGTTACATCCTCTCGCCAGACTTTGCCATCTGGTAGTTTTCGTCAGGAAGGTATTTGTGTGAAGAGAGAGATGCTTTCCCTGTTACATCTTCTCGTGTGTTTCGGCCATCCTGCGACCGAACCTTTTCAGGTTATGAGTCCCAAAAAGAAACATAAGCAACCAGAAACCCAACCGCCCAATGCTATGCCGAACCGAAATAATGCAAATGATTGTATCAACCAAGCCATGCAACAACCTTGCCCCAGAAGGTTGTAGGCTTGGCTTCCTCAAAGTACATCTCCTCAATCTCCTTACGGCCAGTGTCAAGATCTGCCTCTTCAGGCTTGACAAGAGGCTGGCGGTAGACAATCTTGTGTCCTGCATACAAGACAACGAAGAGAATCAAACTGATGTAGGCGACGAAGAAATCGGAGGTGTTCCAAGGAATGAAGGCAGTGAAGCCTTGGGTGAGGATAATGAGGACGTTGAAGAACACTCCGTACCAGGAGAACCAGGGCTGCCACATGGCCTTGTAGGGCAATGTGTCACGAGAGACACCGCGAGCAGCAAGAGCGCGCATGAAGCAGATGTGAGAGATGTTGATGCAAGTCCAGGAGATGAAACCAGCGACACCGGAAATGTTGACGAACCAGTCGAAGACCTGGCCACCGCTGTTGCTCTCGTTCATGAAACCCAACAGACCAAAAGCGGCAGTGAATGCGACGGCATAGTACGGGACACCGCTAGCAGAGGTGCGAGTAAAGAACTTGGGCGCGGAACCCTCTTGAGCAAGACCAACCAGAATACGGGAGCCAGAGTAGACGTTTGAGTTGGCGGCACTCAAGACGACACACAGAAGAACGGCGTTGATGAGTCCAGGGAGGACCTTGACACCCGCAAGGTTGGCAGCGATAACGAAGGGAGACGATGAGGCGTCAGTCTGGTCAGACAAAAGACCCTTGTTGTTGTGAGGAACAAGAAGACCGATAAAGAAGATGGTCAAGACGAAGAAGAATATGATACGGTAAAAGGTCTTCTTGATGGCGGCGGGAACAGTCTTGCGAGGGTTGTTGGTCTCACCGGCAGCGATGCCGACAAGCTCAGTGCCCTGGTAAGAGAAGCCGGCCTGGATCAAGACGGCCCAGAAACCGACAAACTTGGCAAGGGCCTCGTTATTCTCAATGAGGTAAGAAGCAAAGGCTCCGGGATGTTTCCACGTGTCAAAGCCCAGGTAGCCGTGTTGACCAGCTCCTGCGTCGATGCAGATGGCGAAAATCATGAATCCGATGACGGTGAGAACCTTGATGCCAGCAAAGTAAAACTCGATCTCTCCATAGAAGGAAACGGGCAAGAAGTTGACAGCGGTGATGACGGCGAAGAAAACGCCAATGAAGATGCCGATGTTGAGATCTGCGCGCCAGTATTGAATGATGAGACCACTGGCAGTCAACTCGAGTGCGTATGTGATGGCCCATGAAAACCAATAGATCCAACCCATGGCGAATCCGAGACTGGGGTCGACAAAACGGGTAGCGTATGCGGTGAAAGCGCCGGCAATGGGCATGTACGTGGCCATCTCACCAAGGGCGACCATGACGCTGTACACGAGGGTACCGACGAATGCGTATGCGATTAATGCACCAGCAGGACCAGCAGTTGCGAGGGCTCCTCCAGAACCGATGAAGAGACCTGTACCGATTGTTCCACCTGGAGTGCGCTGTCAGCAGGTGTTTTGTCGCCACGGGCATTCGAGGCGCATACCAATAGCAATCATCTGCAGGTGACGCGACTGCAGCTTGCGCTTGAGTTGGACAGTCTGTCCAGGCTGAGGTAGACCTTCAACATCGTCCTGCGAGATTGAGCTGGCGTTCGAGTATTGCTTGTCATGGATGGTGCTGCTCCCGACATTGACGACCTTCTCCGACGACATGATCGCGGTATAGGAATGTAATAAGAGATAATAGAAGGCGTGGCGCCGGTACGCAAATGGCTAATTGACGTGCACACGCGGGGTTATGCTTGAAAGAGAACTGAAAGAGGTCGAGAGTCCAAGTCTCGGATTTGAGCTACCTTTTGCAATAGTTATATGTACGTAAGAACCGGTTCCTAGTCGTCGGTCGTTGACGCGCTAGGAGCAAAAATTTGGTTATGAAAAATCAAAAAAGCCCGTTCGCGCCTGTATGGCGGGTCCCGGCACGACGAGGGCCGCGAACGGTCGTGTCCGGCCATACCGAGCTCTGTCAGATCTTGCGGATGACGTCCCATCGCTCTGGGAACAATTCTTGCTTGGTATGTGAGCACCGAGGTTGGTCAGCGTGAAGCCGAAACCCATCTTCGTTGACAGTCGTGACCCTCGAAACAGTCGTCGAAGAAGCTCTTGAACAAGTTGCCAAGCTTCGAGATGCAAAACTCTGCAGGGCTGTCACAAGAGTCACGGGCAGCGGGCCCGCCCGACACGATTGTCCTGCTTCTCGTCCCAACCCTTCTTTCTCTCGCCACATGCGTAGGGCGTGCGAAGCGGCTCGACTTTTCAACTCTTCCTTCAATTGATAGGTGAGAATCCAATGTTCGGGTAAATCCTTTGTGTCAGCGTGCTCCGGCCGTTCGGTTGGATTCGAGCAAAGGTCTCGGCTTTTCACCACGCGTCAAGCTTCACGCAGCCCATCGCAGGGCCCTCTAGATGTTCTTGATTCGATAATGAGTCAGTCTTTCGCTGCATCTCTCCCCAGATCTTTCGCATGACCTTGCGCTTGCTTGCAGGAAAAAAACAAGTTGACGTTTGGCGAATCATCATCCCCACGTCCTTCGTGGAGTCATCTGAGGTGAGTCCGGTCGATCATCTCGTGTAAGCGTTGCACATTGAATCATCTAATGCCTACTCCGTACTTCTTATCTATTCCTCCCCTTGCCAACATCAAGTCGTCTTTCCTCTCAAGAATCTCTCCGTAAAGGCCAAATTAATCTCACCCTATTGCGGACGATGTGGCTCCTGCAGCTGGGCTCAACCGCGAGAATTTGAACACGAGGGCAGGCACGCGACAATATTGTTCCTTCAAGGGGTCAGACAGATTGACCCTCTTGTAAAGCAGAGGTCGCATCGGGATGTTGCACTCGGCTGTTTAACTCGCAGGACATGCTTGTCCGACCCTCGAACATGGGAAGACGATGAATTTGGCGCTTCAGAAGGGCGCAGTGAATATTTGTCGAAGTGTATGAGTGATCTTGCCGCTTGCTAAAGTCAACATACTCTACCCGAAAGAAGGCTTGCAGTCTATCGGCCTTCGCGTCGTCTCTTTGCAAAGAAGGCATCAACAACGAGTCAATGCCTTCGAGGAGGTCCGCAAAAGTACTAAGACCGGAAATAATGAGTTCTTGTGCTGAGCGCGAAAGAAGACAGCGAAGCGTGGGTAAGCGAAAAACCACCTTTCCAAGACATCATTCCTCACTGCCCGCTTCCTTTCCATGTCTCATTCCATTGTCAGTCCTTCGCAACCTATCACTCGTCGAATCGCAAAATCACATGCAAAGCCCCTCCACTTCCCAAGCCGCATCTCAACGTCTGCGCCCAATCGTTCTCCGAGCGAATCCAATTAAAGAAGACCGGTTCTGCTTCGCTCAAATCTCATCTTGCAGAACGATGGCCTGTTCCGACGAGATCGTCGCAAACGAATGATCACAACCTTCGTCCTCGTCCTCGTCATACACATCGGTTGCATCCTCATCCATGTCAGCCTCGTTCGGTAGCGTCTCGGACATTCGTTCACTGGGAGAGAGTGAATCCTGTTCTCTCCAAACATTCGCGTCCCGCAACGCTATATCTCCTTCTCGTCTTTGCGGATCCTGCAGCATGTCTTTTACAGATCGTTGCATGGCCCCGGAGACGCGAGCAGCATGAGTCTCGGCGACGACCACTGTGCTTGTGATTGTGACGGTCGTGACGCTTTTGGTATGGTTTGCCATCCTCCTCATGCATTCCTCGCTCGCTCTGATGCTGTCACGAAGTTGTACGATGTTGAGTGCCAGAACGCTGATGAATGTTGCAAACGAGAGTAGGAAAAGAAGGTTCTTCCAAGGGAGGCACGACTTTCTTGGCTGATGACGGGCGGGGGGCTCAAAGGTAGGGTAGGTCTGCATGTTGTGGGTCTTGCTCTGTGAGATTGAGTTGGGTGTTGGCGAAGCTTCGAAAGCGAGTACGGCGAATAGAGGTTGTTTCTACCAGCGTATTCTCTTGGCATTGGATGGTTGACGATGGCAGCAGTCTGAAGAATCGCCGGTGCTTTGAGGAGGTGCGGCAATGGCGATCGCGATGGAGTGCTGAGAAGTTGAAGCGCTGACAATTCACAGAAGTGTCGCTTCTTCAGCTTGTTGCCTGGTAGCTCCTTCCACTTCGAATGAGGGGATTCACTTGGAAACACCAAAAAACTTTGCACTCTTGCCCAAAGTTGAGAGGAGTGCCCTTGCACAGAGAGGTTTATGTAGAATCTCCGTGCATCGCCCATAGGAGATCAAGCAGGAGCTCCCGTCTTGCTCAGATGAGAGCATAGACAAAAGCACTTTCTTCAAAGAATCCGATCATCCAAATGACGAGAACCTCAGGAAACAGTAGTATGCACAACAACAGTCCCAAACGAACTCCCCACCACCATCGGCACCACGACCCCCGCAGACCCCATGATCAATCTCCGCTCCGTCACCGTCTCCGTAGCCGTCACGGTCAAAGTGGCCCAAAAAGTAATCCTCTGCGTCCGGATTTCTGTCACACACCGGCTCTGAGTTTTCGTAGCCCCAGCAGCAACAGGGGTGTTGAACTGCTGCAAAACAGCCGTGTTGGCATTCAAGGCAACGGCAGTTCCATGCAGGAAGATGGCCGAGGCGATGCAGGTGCCTAGGATTGCGAGCAGGAGAGCGCGCATGCAAAAGCCAGTCTTGGATAGTTTTGTTGGCGCTGTTGTGGTTGGTTGGCGAGGCGTTTGGAGGGCGTAGGGGGGTGGTGGTGATGTCGCTGTGTTGGGCATGTTTGCGGGAGGATTAAGATGGTGTGGGATGGAAAAAGTTGGCACGTCTGCGATTTTTCTTTCATATACTTTTTTTTTGCTGTGATGATTGATAAGATGCTTGTCGTAGAACAAGCAGAGCTATACCAAGTATTCTTGCTCAATCTCCCACTATACATGCGTGGCGGTGACCCACTCGGCTTGACTGAAAACCCAAATCCAATGGCCTGGGGTAGATGTAATTCTGTCGAGTAGACTTGTTCTTGTCCTGTATGATTTTGGAAATCGGAGTCCAATGGTGGAGGCTTTCGAAAAGTTAGAAACTTATTGGTTCTGTATTTCATACCGAAGATGATACCATGGTCATTCTTAATGTCGGATGATTGTCCGTGTGTTGTATCGAGTCAGAGAAAAGTGAAAGCCAGTTGCAGGATATTGCGAAGCGAGTTGTAGAATATCGCAAAGCCAAAAGCAACACAGCACGAAGAACATGTATATATTAGCTCTCGACAGAGGCTCACACTGCCTTCTTCGTCACAGCCCATTCCCAAACACACCGAGCTTTATTCAAGGCATTCACGCGACAATGAACGAAGGCAGAGGACCAGGGCGCTTTCTGTCTTCCCTGCTGAGTGGAATCACGTTGATTCTCGTCATCATAATCATGCCATTCATCATCATGATGGCCGACTCCCTCTACACGATGGAGAAGATGGGCAGGGCAGCGTCTTGCTCGAGCGACAAGGCATTGGTGGGGCCAAACACAACAGCAATTCTGGCCACAACAACAGTGTATCTGCCAGCAGTCTCCCGTCCAACAGCAACAACGACGATATACCTCGCCGCCTCGTCGCCAAGCAACGGAGTTGCCAAGAGGGATGCAACGACGACCGATAATGACGAAGAGATGTTCCCCAAGAAGCCGACGGCGCAGTGTCGACAAGATGGAGAGATGTACCAAAAGGCCATTGACACGTACAACACTTGCAATGGTGGAAAGCCTCACAGTCCCGTGAGGTGCAGGCCAGAGCAGCATGATATCCACTACGCGTGGTCCAAGTGGTGGCGTGCATGCGTGGAGGGCAGGGATGACTGAGAGCTTCGTGACAGCCGAGGAAAGGTATAGGGTGGTCAGTCGGGAACGAGTTTTGCTTTTGCCTCTTCAATCCAAGTCTCGAAAATCATGTCGCCAGCAGCGACGGCACGCAGAGGGGTGGTGGTTGTGTTGTTGTTTGCAGCGTGTGGATTCTTGTTGCGCATGTTGGGCTGTGCAGGGATCCATGGCTGAGGGTGGCCAATGGGCGGGCTTGTGTTGTCGCGTAGCTCGATAGCAAGGGTAAAAGTACAGTCTTTGGGCAGACGTCTTAAGCGGGAGCCACAAGTGGATAATCTGCTCATTGTTGCGCGCATTTGCTCTTCCAGATCGACTCGAGGCAGGACAGCGACAGTGTCTCCGTCGTCGGTGGTTCTCGACATGGGAGTGAAGTGGTACTCTTTGGGAACAAAGGGGAAGCGGCCGAGGTCAAAGACGAAGCGTTCGAGAGGAGTGTCTTGCGGCGAGTAGATGACGAGGGCCAGGCGGTCGACAGTGCCTTTGAGCAGTTCGGTCTGCACAGCAGCGACAGCGTCGGTGATCCATTGGCAGACTTTGGGATGGCGAGACTGGCGGACGCTGTAGTTGTACTTGCTCGCCGAGAGGAAGGATTCGCGAGGGTAGATGTCGCGTTCGTAGAGGATGGTATGGATGGCTACGACCAGGAAGTCGCAAAACACGCCGACAAACGTCTGGAAGGTGACGACGACGTCCGAGTCGTCCATGTTGACATTGTCGGTGCTGCTCGGAGGGCAGTAGCGAGTGGTCGTAACTCTAGAAGGAAGGAAGGAGCAGATACTCGTCGTTCCAGAAGGAAGGAGCAAACACCTGTAGTTTCAGAGAGAAGGAGCGGATAATACTCGTAAATTGAAGCGCGTTCGGGGCCCAATGACGCGTTCTTGGCAGGGCAGGCACGCGTGCAGCAGGCAATCTTTTGGTGCCAGCATTGCATGCGCTGCTCGCTGTTCTATTTGCTACTGCTTTGCTTGTCATAGCACATATATCGCTCCCAATTGCAGCTGCTGTATATCTAGACGCCATCGGCCCTGTCGCTCCATGTCTCGTTAGCTGCATAACCACCCGACAATACCCCTCGATTCCCTCGCCGTACCCCGCCATACGCTAGAGCTGTCCAGTGTCCACACACACGACCACGATGGAGCAGCAAGTGGTGCAGTTGATCCACGACACGCAGTCGCGCGACGACGCCGTCCGCCGCAATGCCGAGCTGCAGCTCCTCCACCTCTATCCCGATCCCGCCTTCGCTCCCACCGTCGTCGCCATTGCTTCGCACGACTCGCTGCCCCCGTACGTCCGCCAAGCTGCCCTGCTCTTCCTGCGGCAGTTTGTGCAGCAGGTATGGTCTCCGCAGTTCGACGAGTTCAAGGGCCAGATGCTGGTCGAGGTTCAAGACCGCGCCAACATCCGCCGCGCCCTGCTTGACCTGGCCACCAGCCCGCAGCAGGAGCGGAAGATCAGGACGGCCGCCTCGCTGGTCGTCAGTAAGATTGCAACCGCCGACTTTCCCGACGAATACCCCGACCTGCTGCCGCACCTGCTGCAAACCATCAAGACGGGCCAGGACGAGCAGCTGCACGGCGCCCTGAAGGTCATGCAGACGCTGGTCGACGACTGCTTCAACGAGGACCAGTTCTTTGCCGTCGCCCACGACCTCATTTCTACCCTCTACACGGTTGCCACCAGTGCCCGTCCCGCAATCCTGCGCGCTCTGGCCGTCTCCGTCTTCCACTCGTGCTTCGACATGCTCGAGATGGTCATCGAGGACCACAAATCCGCCGTCAAGGCCTTTGCCGACGAGACGCTCGGTCCTTGGTACCAAATGTTTACCGAAACCCTGCAAGCCTCTCTGCCTGCACCGCCTCCCGAAGAGCCAGCATCGCCAGGCCCTGCTGCCAAGGCCTACAATGGCATGGTTGCTCTCAAGCTGCAGGTCGTCAAGGTCTTGATGCGTGTGCGATCCGTCTTCCCCTCAGCCCTGGCTCTCCAAAGCATTGCCCTGTTCTCTGCCGTCTGGCAAGACCTGAACTCGTTGAGCCAACAGTACCACGACTGCTTTGTCACGGGCGACCGCGACGGTAGACTCGTCGACCCCGACGGCCTGCCCTACACGCTCGACTTCCTCGTCATCGAGCTGCTAGACTTTATGCAAGCCTGCTTCAGAGCCCCTCCTGTGCGCAAGGAGCTCGAGCAGCAGCTCCAGGCTCAGCCTGTCGCCGACTCGTGGCTCACCCAGGTCATGAATCTGGCCGTCACATATGCCCACATCACCACCGAGGAGGAGGCCATCTGGGATGCCGATGTCAACGTCTATCTGTCCGAGGAGGCCAGCGTCACTGCTAACTACACGCCACGTACCGCTTCTGCCGATCTGGTCAGCAAGCTCGCCGAGTGGCAGAGTGCCGCCACCATCGAGAGCTTGCTGCACCACACGCGCGCCGTCTACTCGTCCGACTCGAGCTGGAAGGCCAAGGAGGCCGCTCTTCACATCCTCAACCAACTGCTGGCCGACCTGTCGAGCGTCGACCACAAAATCAGCGACGACGCCGCCACTGGCTACATCGACTTTGTCAGATATGCCATGCAGCAGGACCAAGACTTCCTCCGAGCTCGTGGCTACATGACTGCCGGCACTCTGTTCTGCACTTCTGGCGATGCCATTCACCCTGTTGCCGGCTCGCTCATGCAACAAACCATGCATGCCATCACCAACGACCAGTCGGATCTTGTCAAAATCTCGTGTATCCGCGCCATCAAATCCTACCTGCCAGTCTCGTCTCAAGTCGACACTTCGGGCATGCAGCCTGCCGTCATCAACGCCCTCCACACCTACATCAGCGAACTCGACTTTGGCTCAATGGACGAGTTTGAAGACATCATGATGACCGTCATCGAGACATGTCGTGATGCCATCGCTATTGACCCACACATCTGTCTTACCGGCTCCGGTCTCGACGTCATTTTCACCGTCGCTCACTATTGCGCGAGCAACTTTCAAATCTACATGATGATCACCGAGACCTTTGAGGACATTTCGGAATCTCTGTCAAATGCCGGACCCGATGTCTTCGCTCAGCTTTGCGCCAGAGTTTTGCCTGGATTGTCTGGAGCATTTGACGTTGCTAACCTCACCGAGGAGAACGCTCTGACCAACGTGAGTCGACTACATATCATTTGCCCATTGCATACTGACCACAAATCAGCTTTCCGCCGACCTTCTTTCTCACCTTGCCGAGAATGGCTCATCACCCCTACCGCAAGGCTTTGTCGTCACGACCATGCCTAAGCTCACCCGTCTGCTTCTCGAATCGCCTGATGAAGAACTGATCAAGTCGGCCACTTGTGCTGTTCGCTACATGCTAGAGAAGGATCCTGATCAGATGTTCAACTGGGCATACCATGACGGCAAGTCCGGTCTTCAGATCCTCCTCATCATCATCGATCGTCTGCTTGGCCCCACTGTCGATGACAATGCTGCTGCCGAGGTCGGTGGTTTGGCTGCTGCTCTGGTTGAAAAGGCTGGTTCCGATAGACTGGGCCCTTACCTGACGCAACTGCTGGGCGCCGTTGCACAAAGACTCAGCACTGCTTCTCAAGCCCAGTTCATCCAGAGTCTGATCCTCGTCTTTGCGAGATTGTCCCTGCTTTCGGCCAAGGAAGTTGTTGACTTTTTGGCTGGAGTTGCAATCGGCAGCGAGAGTGGTTTGCAAGTCGTCCTGACAAAGTGGCTCGAAAACTCCGTCAACTTTGCTGGCTATGACGAGATTAGACAAAAGTGAGTATCATCATCAAGTCAAGCCACCCCGTTCTTACTGACCGCCCGCAGCATCATTGCTCTCTCAAGACTTTACGACCTCCAAGACCCACGTATCGATGCTGTCAGAGTCAAGGGCGATATGATCATGCCTACATCTACGCGCATCATGACAAGGAGTCGTGCTCGTGCAAACCCTGACCAATATACCATCGTCCCTGCGTCCCTCAAAATTGTCAAGCTCCTTGTCGACGAGCTTCTGTCAGCCTCTGGCGCTCATCGTAGCATTGAGAACCCAGCCCCTGCCGATCTCGAGGATACGGAAGAAGCAGGCAGCGACAACAGTGACTGGGAGGACGATGAAGGCTTCTTGAACCTCGGCGCTGGTATCACCAAAGAGCAACTCATGGGCTATGCTGCCGAAGACGGACCCAGCAGAAGCAGGGACGACGAGACGCAAGCATATCTGCTGAGCTGGTTCCAAGAAAAGGCCAACCAAGAAAGTTTCGTTGCAGTCTTTGCACAACTAACCCCTGAAGAGCAAGCAAAGCTGAGATCCATGGGCACTTAGGTATTGGCCGATGTTGAGCTTGTTCGTCTGGAGCGCACAAGAAAGTACCAGGAGTGGATGGTTGGATACCAACAGAAAGACCTGAAAGCACGTCACCACGTCAAGACCTTGAATCGCCTCATGAAATCCATCAGACGATCGTGATGAGATTTTCTTCACAGTGAGGATCATCCTGGTCCGTGACGAAAAAGCACTCGCTGTATTCTTGATATTCCATATGCATAGCGTGGATAGGTTAACCCAAGGTAGACATATCAATGAAGAAACATAATTCCCTATCACGTACACATACAAGACATGCGGAAAGAATCTCCAAATACCCAGATCAACACTAGCATCGATGAATCAAATCCTTCAACATAAAACTAAACTACTGTAAATCGACACAAACGACTGATTAATTCCTCCAAGATAAACCAAACCAACATCAAGGGGAAAAAAAGGTAGGAAAACAGCAAAAACATCAGAGAACATGACCAGAAGCAAAACTCCAAAAAAAAGGAAAAACAAAATTACCAGTGTGACGGTATATCCTGCATCACAATCAGCATCTCCTCTACAGTATTCAGGTCAAAGCACTTACATCACTCCCTTCACTCTCCTCCTCCTCGTCATCATCTTCAAACTCCAAGTCCTCACCTTCCCTAGTGGCAGCAGTAGTCCTGGTATCCAACACGATACCGGGACGCAAGCCCGTGATGATCAAAGCAATCTTGTCGTTCCTCTGCTGCTTGAACTCGAGCTCCGCATCCCTCTCGGCAGCCAACCTCGCTCTCTCATCCGCGAGCGCATTTTCGCGCCCGGGAGCCACGCGCCCGCGGACGGCGGCGCGTTCACGTCCGATTTCTGTCAAGGGCTCAAAATGTGGGTAAGGTGGTGTGGGCATGGGGATGGGTCCGCGTGGGGGCAAGAGGGTTGAGCGCTGGGGTGGCAGTTCGGCCAGCCGCTGGGCTTGTTGGATGCGGCTTGAGGCTGCCGAGCGTGGTGTCGAGGGTGAAGGGCTCATGTGAGTGTAGCCCGCGACAAAGATGTCTGAGGGTCTTGGGCGGCGGTTGCTTTGTGGTGTCACTGGCGCTGGCGGTCTGCTGGGAGATTCGGGTGAGTCGAAACTCTCGGTGATGGTGATTCTTGGTGTCTGTGGACGTTTGCTGTCGGGCGGCGTTGCCAGCTGTACACCTCCTTGTCCGGGTGTCTGTGGATTGTTGTATTTCGGTGGCGAGGCCAACTGCACACCTCCTTGTTCAGGTGTTCGTGGGCGCCTGCTGTCCGGCGGCGTGTCCGGCTGCACACCTTGTCTAGGCGTCCATGGGCGTTTGATATACGGTGGCGTGCCTAGCTGCACACCTCCTTGTCCCGGTGTTTGCGGCGCTGGAGTCTCGGGCACAGCGATAGCTGCCGCGAGCTGCAGCTTCAACCCCTGGTTCTCCCTACTCAGCACCGCTCTCCTCTCTTGCGACTCGGCGAGTTGATCCGTCCTAGCCCGAATTTGATCCTGCAGATTCTTCACTATACGCTCGAAATCATATCTGCGCTTGGCATCGTCGGCCTTCACCGCGGGCGGCTTGGTTGGAGTTTCAAAAGTAGAAAGCTTAGCAAGCTCCCTCTTGAGCTTCTCGTTCTCATTGTTGACGTTCGCCTCCCTGGTCTCGACAGCAAGCAGTCGCTCTTGCATACCCTGATTGGTCGTGATGGCCTCTTTATGCTTCTTGCTGAGATTTTTATACTCGAGTGACATGGCCTTGATCTTCGAGTCGTCAGACCTCTGAGAGGAAAGCTTGTTCAGCTTGTTCTTGTAAGCATCGCGGTCTTCCTCGGCTGTACGACGTTGCCTTATAGCCAGGACAAGCTTGTCTTTCATGTCAGCGACACGGCGATTGCATTGGGACAGATCGTCTTGGCCTGCAGGACCTGTGGATGGCCCTAAGAACGTGGTGAGGTTTTCGATCTCTGCCAATGCCTTGTCACGGCTGATAAAAGCTTCGTTACGCTCCTTGTTGGCTTCTTCAAGTTCTTTGCAGAGGACACTGGCACGACTGTCAGACTCTGTAAGTTCCTTTGACACTGCCTCTGCGTTGGTCTTGTCTTTCTCACAGCCCTCGAGTTGTTCTTGGAGGTCATCGCGTTCGGCTTCCAATGCAGCAATCCTGTCTTCCCAGTCTGAGTGATCTTTGGCAGAGGCTGAGCCCCAAGAAAGCTTGGCCAGCTTGTCATTTGCTTCAACCAGCTCTTTCTGCACCTCGCCCAGCTTTTTGTTTGCCTGGAAAGTCGCAGCGTTTGCGTCTTCGAACCGCTGACGGAGAAGCTCAGAGTTGTGGGCATCCGCCTTGCGGTATCGTTCGCATTGCTCAAGTCGAGACCTGGTAACCGCAAGGTCATTTTCGGTCTTCTTCTTGTCAATCTCGGCCTTGGTCAACGGTTCCCTTAGCTTGCTTTTCTTTTCTTTCTTGTCGCTAGCATCTCCGGAAGTTTTCTCACTGGACGCATTCTCATCCTGGCCGACATCGTTCGACTTTTGCGCTTCCTTTTGCTGCTTTGGAGTCTTTTCAAGCTCTTGAGTTCTTGATCTCAGAGCCGCGTTTTCTGATTCTAGCTGATCCGCTTTGGCTTGCGCAGTTTCCGATGCTTGCTTCCAGAAGTCTGCCGTCGCACTCTGACTCGTGGACGATTGAGGTGATTGTTCTTGACCTGCCTTCTCCTCGCGCTTCTTATAGTCGTCGAGGGCGGCTTGCAACTTCTTGTTCAAGGCCTCTGCATCAGCCAACTTCTTGACATCCTTGCAAGGATTCTCGGAGCCAAACGATACATGCTTCACTTGATCTGCGATGTCTTCACGCTTCTTGTAGCCATCAAGTGCGTCTTGCAACTTTTTGTTTGCGGACTGGGCATCAGCCAGCTGCTTCTTGACGTGTTTGCAAGGATCATCATCACCACCCTTAGAACCCGATGGCTTGGGACTATCAGGCTTAGACTTGTCGGGCTTGGAGGTTTTCGACTTCGAATTCGAGGGTTTCGAGTCAGCATCCGAGGGCCTGGACTCGTCATGCTTGGCCTTGTGGTCATCCTGCAGTTCGTTGCCTGCCTTAGAAAAGCCAGACGAGACCTCGGAAAACATGATGAAAACAATACCAAGACCCATGAGGATCAAGTACCAATTTGGCAGAAGGTACATCCCCATCTTGGATGCCTCAATGGGCGGCAAATCGCACCAAAGCCGATAAAGAACCAAGGTGAAGACTGCGGCTATGACCGGATGCCAAACCCATCCAGGTATCCAGGCAATGACACGCGAAGCTAACGCCCAGTCCATGATATTCTCGGCTCGTATCAGCATATCGTATGCTTGATCTTCCAAATCAGGCTTGTCACTGGTCATATCGAATGAAATCTTTCTGAGTCTCTCAAACTCGGTCTGGGAGTCCTCATCGAGAGCGAGCCAGATTGGCGACGGATTTGATGAACGAGAAGACCACAATGAAGATTTTCTCCTGCCGGCCTCGAGCTTAGCCCCTTCGAATTTGAGCTGTTTCTCCAAAAGTTCACGGCGGTGCTTGCGAGCCTTCTCACGTTTCTGGTGTTCAGTCTCCATCGATTCCTGGGCTTCCTCGTATTGGCCCCAGTTCTTCAGGATGGCTCGCTGATCTTCAAGAGGTGCTTGCGTGATGTCTGCGCTGGATTCTTTTCCAAACTTTTGCTTCAGAGTGTCAAACTGCTTTTGCAGCTTTGCATTTGGAGCTGGCCAGAGTGAGAGCGAGGGTTTTGGTTTTCCATCGTCGACAGGTGATCTGATTTCTGCGTTGCCCTTGACAGGAGATGAATGATCCTCAATCTTCGTCTTTGAATCGGCACGAGTCTGCTCTTTCTTGGAGGTGGCATCATTCTGCTTGATCAGAAGCTTAGCCTGCTGAAGCTCCTTTTGCGTAGACGCCAGCTGTGCCCGAGCGTTGACAAGATCCTGCTTGACATCTTTGCAAGGATCATTCTCACCGTCTCCTTGGTCATCGCCGTCAGCAGGCGGGGAGCCGGTCTCAGCCTCGACATTAGACTCCGTAAGGGCTTCTTCAAGGGCCAAAAGTGCATCAAAAAGCTCACCCTCCAATCGCTCTTTGTGTCCCTCCAGTGCTTCCTTGTCGTACTCAAGGTTCAAGGTCTGCATAAGGAAGAGGCGATTCTTTGCTTCAAGATCAGCAACTTTGCTCTGGAGGCTTTCGATCGTGGCGGGGACAACATCATCGAAAATGCTATCATGCATAGTTTTGACTGTCTCGCCTGCGTTGAGAGCTTTGAGTTGATCGATCTGCCTCTGCATTCTCTCGTTCTCTTGATAGAGAGCGTGCTGATTGGCTCTGGTCCTGAAGAGAGTCCAGGGGTCATTCCTCGAATCAGTGGAAGCGGGAAGTTTGGCAGCAGACCAGTCCGAGTCCCAGGCATTAGTCTGCCTCTTTTCGAGGGCAGCCTTTAGACCTGCATTTTCTTTTCTGAGCTGATCTATGACGGATCGATTGTTCTCTGCGACGGTCTGAGTCTCTGTATCAGTTGTAGTAGCAGTCGTAGTCGAAAGAGCATTTTCGTTGGTCTGTGTCCATTTGTGATCAACGGAAGGAGGAATGGGAGTAACAACAGGTGCAGCGACAGGAGGCTCAGCAGATCCTGATTGAGGGCTGTTTGTGGTCCTGGCAGCCTTAAGTCGGGCGACTTCCTCCTGGAGAGTACCGAAGCTCTCGCCGTTCTTGACATCCCGTGTAGATAGCTGCTTTTGGAGATCTACCACCTGGTTGTTGACCGCAGCCAGCTCCGCTTTATGCTTCTCTTCGGCGCGGTAAAGCACATCGTCGGCGTATAAACCCATGTCAAAGCGACCTCTCTGATAGCATTCCAGTTCTTCTTTCTGGGTCTTGTTCAGCTGATACCTGAGCTGCTCCTTTTCTTCCTCAGCTTCCTCGAGCCGGTCTAGAAGCTGCTTTAATTCTGATTGCGCAGCCTCGTCGTCCGAGTGTGTTTGCGGAAGAGACTTCGTACCTGGCTGGGCCTGCTGGGTCGGCGATTGTGAGTCCCTCGATTGGAGGTTCTTGTACCTCTTTGTCATTCTCTTGATCCTGCATTCGAGTCTCTCGTTCTCAGATCTGAGAGTTTCAATCTCGGCCTCCATGTTGCCGAAGCATCGACGGCTGTCATCAACCGCTCGTCGAGCTCCAGGTAGCCAAGATCTTCGAGGTCCAGAACCCATGACACTGTCCACAGGACCTTCTTCAGGGGACTCATTTCCCATAGCAGAGTATCGCTTCGCATCGGGAATATGGGGTCCAGGAGAACCGGTAGAGACTTGATCTTTGTCCTTGAAATAGGTCCATAAAGACGCAAGGTCAGCGCTGAGCCGAGTATTTAGTTTCTCGAGTCGAGCATTTTCTTCCTCGAGCTCCTGGTGCCTTGGAATCATACAGGTTTCAGTAGCGTGCTCTCCGGCAGGCTCGTTCGACTTCTGTTCTGAACCGTCTGCCGAACCACCATTGTCGTCTCCTGAACCGGCAGAACCATTATCCTGAGAACCATTGGAGCTGGATTGTTGACTTCCGCCATATTGCGCCCATTTGAGCTGCGCGTTCTCTGATTTGAGAGACCCGTTCTCCGTCACAAGAGATGCGATCCGTTTGTTGAGAGAGTCGTTCTTCCTGTCCAATCTCTCTCTGTCCTTTGCGAGCTCCTCGTTGTCGATGCGAGCATTCTGCAGCTCTACGTCCAGCTCAATGGCACGGCCTACAGCGGATTCGGGGTCTTGTGCGTACATCTCGAAGCGTTTAATCGAGGCCTTGGCCTTCTCAAGCTCGTCGCTGAGATCCTCATTTGTCTTCGAGTCCACGTTCTTGTCATCCTTCAACACTTGCCAGTGTAGGCCTTTGTTAGCGCGAGCTGCAAGCAGCGTCACTTTTTCTGCAAGTATTGCCGCCTTTTCTTCTGTCAGACGCTCAATAGTCTCGCTCTTTTCGGCCAAAAGAGTCTTCTTCTCGTGTTCTGCCCAAACGGCTATCTTTTCATTTCTGGCCAAGGATTCCTTTCCGAGCTTTTCAAAAGTCTCACTCAGGTTGTGCAGACGAGTGAAGAATTCTTTCCCGTTGATCGGCTGGCCAGCGAAGACGTAAGCAGCAAAGACATCGAAGTTTCCATAACACCAGCCCGATTCGAGAAGCTTGTACAGAATTTCATGTTCTAGGTCAGCGTCCCAGTGATGACCATTGGCTTGAATCTCCGAGATTACCTTGCGGAGGCCCCATCCAGCATCGAGCATGTCCTCGACTTCGCGCGTCAATAGTGATTCTGGTCGAGGCGCTTCCAGCTCAGAATTGACAACCTCGGCAACGAGATCTTTCTTGGGAGGCTGAGCTTTACGCGGTTTAGGCTTTCGGTAATTGACGATTCCAGCGATAACGCTGGCGACCTCATGCCGGGTTGCCTTTGGCCAAGGTTCTCGTAGAGAGGCGTAGTGGGCAAGAGACCAAGTATTCTGCTGATGTGCCATCTCATACAAATGCTTGTAACGGTCCAAATCTTCTTGAAGCTTGGTAGTGTAGAGTGCTTGATCCAGCCCGTCCAACGATGTCTTGTTGGCCTCAAGCAAAGCTCGGAGGCTGCGATTCTCTGTCCTGAGTTGAGACTCAATGTCAGACTGAGCCTCAGTATGAGGATCTGCCAGGACCATTGCCCACAGAGCGTTGTCGCTGTTGCGATCGGCGTTCATTTGCTTCAGACCTGCTAGGGCTTCCCCGTAGTCTTCCATAGCATGCTCATGCGTTTCTTCAAGTAGCTTGAGGTCTTTTCGGAGAGTCTGTTCTGTCGCCAGTCTCTCGTCCCTTTCTGTTTCGAGCTGGAACTTCCGGGCCAGGAGCTTGGAGTTCTGCACTGTGAGCGTGGCATTCTGTGCTTTAAGCTGGTCGATTTCTGTGTCCATACGATCCAAGTCTCTTCTTTGGCTGCCCGCTTGTGTATTGAGGGTGTGGATTATCTCTTCCTTGTGACCAACAAGCTGGAAGATGGCCTCGTGTTCTTTGTCGAGGTTCTCGTTCTCGACCCCGAGGTATTCGATCTTGGCCTTGAGCTTGGCGTTTTCGGCTTCACTCTTACGAAGGTTGTTCTTGACGGCATCGTATCGCTCCTCACTTACTTCGAGCAAACGTCTGTAGTTGCTGACGTCAAGGGTGAGCTTCCCTACATGTCCTCTGATCGATGCGTCGGCTTGCTCAAGTGAGGCATCTGCTGATGAGGTTTTATCTTCATGCTCAGAGCGTCCTGGGGTTGCATCATTAGAGGCTTCAACACTCTGTACAGCAGGTCGAGGTGTACGGTCCGCCTGGTCCAAGTCGGCCTTGTATTTCGCAGCTTCTTCTCTGGCCTCCGCAAGATCAGATTCCAGTTCTTCGACGACTTGCTCGTGAGCGATGGCTTGTCGCTCAATCTCTGATTCGAGAAACTCAACTCGTCGTTCAGCTCGAATGCGATGGTTGATGGCATTGTCAGTGATGACTTTGGCCTTGTTCAGATGTTGAACAGCTTGAGCTCTGCGGGCGTCGACGTTGTCTAGATCGGCTGTCTGCCTTTCGTAGAGTTTTCCAAGATTCTCCCTTTGACCATACTGCAAGATGATGAAGCTCCATAGCGTCTCAACATCTCGAAAGAGTGGTCTGGGAAAGAATTCGTCATCCTTCGTCTTGGCCAGAAGCTCGCCCATCAGCTTGTGCCTTTCATTCTCCAGGAACTTTGGATGTGTGTGAGGGCTGCCAGGATCAGACTGACGGCGTTTCAGGACACCAGTCTCGGCTACTCCTATTGATGATGAAGCTCGAGGCGTGTTCGACTCGGGATTGTTGGGAGAGTCATCAAATTCACCGATCGCGCGAGAAGCTGAATTACCGAAAAGAGGCGTATCCGGTCTTCCGGGAGGAGGCATAGCTGAAATGTCGTCCTCGTCGTCATCAAAGATGATCAACGGCTTTCGTTCGAATGCCTCGTCGACGGTCTGGTTCGTTTCCTCTGAAGCATTCCTGTAACGCTCATCGGGTGAGAGTGAAGCTTGGCCGCTTGCATCTTGCTCATCCAATTCCTCGGCGGCCTTGGGATCTGTGATGGTTACTGTGCCCTTGGTAGGAGAGACGACAGTGATAGTGTCGCCGGAACGAGTAATGGATTTGATGGCCAGAGGACTTCTTTTCCTTGTAGGAGCCCGGGTTCGTCGTCTCACAGGGACCCCTTCCGATGCTTGGCGACGAGCCGCGGTTCTGGCATCTTCGGTATCTTGTCCTACAAATCGGCTGACCAGTGTTTTGTCTCCGAGAGATCTCCCCCTGGAGTTGCTACGGGTGAGGTCGACTGAATTGCTTCTGGAACGCTCCCTTGGGTCCCGATTAGGCCGGCCCTTGGACCTTTCTCTCGAAGGCTTCGCTGAACCAGGGATCGAGGCTTTCTTTCCAGTCTGGCTCTGCTCGTTGCCAGTGGCAGGAGCCTCATCTTCATCCGAATCCGAATCAGAGAAGTGCGAAGTGATACTCGCAGTATCGGTACTGTCAGCGTCTTCGTCGTTCGGTGGAGAAACAGGTCTAGATGCAATCTTCTCCGATACAGGAAACTCGTCGTCGACAGGGGAGACTTTTTCCCCATCCTCAGGAGCGGTGTCTTCCGGCATCTGAGCTGGAGTGTCCGATGTTTGTGGGGGATTGTCGAGTGTTTGCGCTGGAGTGTCCGAGTATGCCTTGGGCAGAGACTCATCGTCCTTGACATTGTGAGGCGCAGACAGCAGGTTCTCCAAAGAATCGGCAGATCCGCTTGTGGACGCTTTTTCAGCTGGTGCGGTGACACGGATGCCAGGTGTACTCGGCGTGGAAGGAATCAGCTCCTCGTCTCCAGGAGGGTTCGAGGAGCGGACGGATTGAGGTTCATCCCCGTCGCCAGCCATGCTGTGATCGAAAGCAAAGATCGCAGTGCAGATGATACCTTATGCGCTATCTCTGTCTCTCCGTGTGATACAGATAAACAAGTAGTGCAAAATTGATGATAGAGATGAGAATAAGAAAAACATCCAATATCGAGGCAAGTTCAATGGGTGCAAAATCTTGCATGCAAATGTTGTTTCGTGAAAGAAGGTCGAAGGCCTTTGACTTACTGGGTTATGAGCCTGAACATGGTGCCTCGACGAACGTCTTTGTGCTCGCCGCATCCGGATGTGCATTTTGAATGCGTACAAAGCCATTGCGACGTGCAACAATGCTCGACAGTCGATCTTGATCGTGTCGATGAATATGATGCCTGGTGATGCACAAGCAGCAGCACACTTTCCTACGGTGGGCCGCGACGATGAAGTCTATCATTGACATTGCATAGCCCGACCTGTGCATATCGCAAGGGGAGTTGAAATCCTGTATGCCATCATGATCGCAAGGCCCAAGAGTCCTCGGCTTGCATCCGACATCGAGGAATGTTGGCGGAACACAAAGGATTGTTGTTGACCGGATGCGGACATGCTTTGCAGGCCCTGCATCCGACGAGGATGCCTGCGCAGAACGCACTGTATGGCGATATTTCGAATCATCGCGAAATTGGGTTAGTCGTTCATTTTCTATGATCAGAGATGCAAGTGAGTTTTCCGACAGCATGTTAGTCAGCGAAGGAAAGTAGGAGGCGGGGAAACAGCGACACGCTGCATGATCAGATCTCCCGCATGATTGAATGTACGCGGTATAGCAATGATTAAGACCGTCATGGAAGCTCTAGACAAAGCAGTTTTGCGTGTATCGTCATTCAGTAAGCATATTGAACGTGCCTATGCAGTCACAGCAGCCTCTCGCTCAATCTCAGCACACCTTGCCAGGACCTCACTTTGCCAAACCTTGTAGTTCTGCCGCCTCTCAACACTCAGCCAATCGATGGAGTCTTGAAACATGGTTCCCAGTCCCCACTTGAGACCTGCTCCTGGCTTGTCAGAATCTTGGTCTGCATCCTCCATCACCACGTCTAGATCTGAGGGCTTCGGCCTCGGTGCATGCTTTTCCTTTCTCCTCAGAGGTGTTTTCGCTGGTTGCTTGTTCTTCCGAGGTGTTTGTGCGGGGGCTGGAGCTGTAGCGGCTGCTTTAACTGCAGTCAACCAAGACAGTTCTAGCCATCCTTCGCGCTTGGCGGCGTGAAGAAAGGCATCAACGTCTGCTTCAGAGGGTGCTTGGGTTGCGAGAGCGTAGATTGCAGTCGATCGGGCGGCATTGTAGGCCGTGCCATCGATGATGCTATCGCGAAGGGTAAATGTGGTGACCAGGGATATTGCGACGAGTAAAGCGGGTAGTGTATCTGGAGTTATGGGCTGAGTATTTTGGGCACTCTCTTGAGGTTCAATGGGTTGAGCACCCGCAGAAGTGCGTTTTCGCTTCGTGGCAGACGATCGGGGTGTGGCTTTGCGCTTCTTTGGATTTGCATCGTCCCAGCCTTGTAATTCGAGTATAGCACACAAGGCAGCAGAAACATGCTCTTCGGCTTGAGGCGCATCGAGGGCGTCGCACACGGCCGTGATCATAGGCGGCACTTGTGAGGGTAAAGCAGACTCTTGGCTGTCCTGTTTTTGATCCTCTACCGGCTCTTGGATCTTTTCTTCTTGAGTCTTTGCCGCCGACCTCGTCCGCCTGCCAGACGCCGTAGCACTTGGCACACTCTTTGCAGCAGACACGGGCGTTTTTGATGGTGTCACAGCGGCACTTCTGAGATTCGAGGCAGGCGTCTTTGCTGGTGTACCCGCAGCGCTTCTTTTTCCCCTACTACCCGGTGTCCCTACATCTTTCAGTCTCTGCGCTCTGGGTGTTGCGGGTGCAAGGGCAGCATCCAGGTAGCCATACAGCTTCCGGTAGACCCTCGGGGCGACGGGTGGCTTCGGAACGACCTTGTCGATGTCGAGGCGGTGCTTCAGGCGCTCGACGGCGAGATGGGCGCATGCAAAGACTCGGCCGATTTCCTCATCCTGTTTTAGGGTGGCTGCTTTTGCGCGGGATTGGGCGAGGAGAGAGGCCGAGAGGTCGAGGAGCTCTTGCGGCAGTGTGTTCAGTGTCGGGACGAGCGTGATGAGCGCTTGTTCGATTGGCGTCGGCATTGTGCTCGTCTGATGGTAGAATGTAGACGGCGCAGCAGCAAATCGTGACGCTGCTGCCTGCTGCCTGCTGCCTGCCGCCTGCCGCCTTCGAAGGAAGACGCGTGGGAAGACGCGTGGGAAGACGCGTGGGAAGACGCGTCAACATCATGCAAAGTCCGTGCGCCCACTCATGTTTCCGTTTTGGGACTTGGTCATCTGGCGCCTGGCTCCATCATCTTGAATGTGCGTGGTATCTTGACATTACTATTCGTCAGAGAACAGGTTAAGACTAAGGAGAAATTCTGTCCCTAGGTACAGCGGTCATGTCGTTCAAACCATCCCCATCTCTTGCAAGATTCCCATCTCTACGCCCCGAGCCATTCATTCCTCCTCCATGTCCATTCTGGTATATACAAGAAAACCGAACGAGAAGCAACCATAAAGAAAGAGTGTGTCCGATCAGATATCCCATCTCAAAAACCACCAACGTCACCTCCCGGTTTACCATACCTCTTTTCTCGTTCCTGACACAAAAGAAATACTCATACCAGCGATAGCCAACAGAAACTTTCTAAGCGTGGTGCGAACGTCTCGAAAGTGTCAAAGCCCTCGCCACCTTGCGCAGCCCACTCGTCTCCTTTTTCTTGACCTCGGTCACGCCAGCAGCAGCACCAGCAGGAGCAGCTTCCCCATCGCGCCAAAAGCTGTCCCAGCGCCCCAAAGCAGGTGTTGGGGCCACGACATTGCCACAAGGCGCATCATCTTGCTTCCTCAGCAGACTTCCGCGTCGAGCCAAGCCGCCCTTGGTCTTGATGCCGATGAGATTAGAGGACTGGCTGCGCGGAAGACCAGCGCTGGAGATGCTGGTCACGCTGCTGCCTGGCGATGTCATGGTTGCAAAGTCCATGGATTTGCGCAGGCGGTTGCGGATTACAGCGGGTGGTCTGCTGGGTGCTCTGATTGCAGGCGCTGGGGTCTTGGGCGAGGGAGCTGCGACCTGGACTTTGATGAGCGAAGCACCGTGGCTGGACACGCTGACCTCCTTGGCTGGAGCGACACTGGTGTCGAGGTAGCTTTCGCGGAGGAAGCTTAGCAGACCGCGTACATCGGAGGCAGTGCTCATGCCGCCCAAACTCGCGCGCACGACGCCCGTTGCTCGGCCTTGGACAACCTGCGTTGGGTTGCTGCAGCGGTGGCCGGCAGCAAAGGCGGCGCGCATGTCAGTGGGCGTCCAGCCAAGATATGTTGCCATGCCGCCTGGATTGCACAGACTGCCGCTGCGCACGTAGATGCTGCGAGCGTCGGCGGCGCGCTCGACTTCGGCATAGCCCACCATGCTGCCGTCGGCCTTGAGCACGTTGAAGGCTACGGTGGCGCCTTGGCGTGTGCTGTCGCCGTAGATGGACGCCGGCTCTTTGTAGATGCGGATCACGGGGCTGCCATTGCGGTGGCGCATGTTGCTGAGGCCGTCGTAGAGTTGCTTGGATAGTTGGGCCGTGTGGCGTGAGATGAACTTCATGGGCTCGACTCCGTAGAGGCGCTCGTGCACGTTGATGGCGTGGTCGAGGGCGAAAATGGAGTGGAAAGGCAGTGTGCCGTCTTCGAGGGCATCGTGCACGGTACTGCTCTTCCTTGCGTGCCAGGTGTCGTTGATCGAAATCACCATGTCGACGGTGCCGCCACCAAAGTACCGACGGTTGGAGAGGAGGTGTGCCGCCTTTTTCTGCACCAGCAGCGCACCAATGTTGGGGAAACCAAAGATCTTGTAGAAGCTGAGGGCTACAAAGTCTGGGCTTTCGCGCGTGTTGCTCAGATCAAGGGGCGCGGTGCTGGCAAGTGCGGCGGCGTCGAGAAGAGTGTAGGTGTTTGCTCGCAAGATCTTCTCCTTGATCTTGCCGGGCCAGCTGAGAGGAAGGCGGCGTCCCGTCATGTTTGACTGTCCAGGGTAGGCGAAGAGGCCAAGCTGGCGAGGCATGGGTCCACCGGCACCGCCGCACTCGATCCACTTCTCCACCTCTTCGTCGCTGGCAAAGCATCGACTTGTGGATGTAAGTTCACGGATACCGACCAGACTGGTGTGGGCATCGCGGTGGTAACCATACCAGAGTTGCTTGCTGGTTGAAGCGGCATAGTCCTTGATACATTCGATGGTAAGCTTGATGGCGGCAGTGGCGTTGGCAACGAAAACAAGGTCCCACTCCTCAGGGTCGGCCTTGAAGAAGCGAAGGGCCTTTTCTCTGATGGCGTCAATCCGGTGACCAGCCACAGCTGATGGTGTTGAGTCTGAATGAGGATTGCCATAGAGGGTTGAGATCAGGTCATGAGAGAAGTCTTCTACAAGAGACTTGGCATAGAGCTATCGACAGTCAGCTCACGTCAGACGTCACAGGATTGGATGGATGTTGCATACAGTTGATCCTCCATGATCCAGGTAGATCTTGCCTTTCAGTTGAGGGTATTCACGCTCTCTGAAGCTTTCGACTTCTTCATTCTCAATGTGCTCTCCAGAACATGATGGAGCGGGTGTTGTGCAATCTGTGTCGTAATCATAATCTTCGTGGCCGCTGTACGACGACATGTCGCCGTCTGATATCGAAGATGTTCTTGACATGGTGATGTCTTATGTGTCCGGCACTGGGTCTCTCCCGTTGCACAAGGGTCAAAAGCGAGATCGACCGGCAATCTGAATTCAAAAACGTTCTTGAATGAAGGGGTAAACGAGGAAAAAAGGAAGGTAATGTATCCGACTGGCGGTGTGAGGAGTTTGAGCAACCAGAGACAGATTAGACTTTTGAAAAAGGAAGCAACAGTGCCCTACCAAACGAAGGGGAATATGAGAGGGAGAGGCAAAGGGACAAAGGAGTAGCGTGACGTATATACATACTTCTGCAGAGAAGAAGAATGATTGCTCCCGGGTACTGGGTGCAGATGCCACGGCGTTCGATCTGCAGCAAAATGATACATCTGCTAGGTAGGTCGAAACACATGGTCTCAGTAGCCACCGGCGCAGGTAGCCAGAACCTGGAAGCTGTCAAAGCGGCAGGAGCCCGTCAACCTGTCAACGGTCAACTCACAGACAGTTGAAGCTAGGATAGGTTTGGAGGTTTGACGAATCAACGGCTCGCGTAGCTATTCTCGCCAGAACTCTCCAACCCAATCAATCCTCTGCGATTCTGAATCTGTCCAAGAAAAGCATCGCGCTCTGTCCAAGCCCGCGGACGCACGTCAACTCAAGGATCTCCTTTCTAGAATGCAGGCGTTTCCTGGCTGGTGGTAATGCGACAAGGCCTCCGGGTGGAGCTGCTGGTCGTTACGAGACGATGATCTGCTAGGCGCGCAAGATGCTGGAAACCGTAGTCCGGGTTGATGTTTCCAGCTAAGTAAAGCGCAGCACAGACGTTTGGCTCGCAGCAGAAAGCAAAAAATCCATACGCCATCCCTGGCGCCGCTCACGACTCAGGAAAACGAATCAGACAGATGACACAAACTTTTGGGCATCCCACAAGCGTTGCGACGAACGGGAACCAGGGGAGGGCGGCCGGCCGGCCGGACGGGAGACGGTAGGAAGCCTAAAAATTCTCCGCATATCGGACGTCAGGTCAAGTCGAGCCCCGTCTTCATCCACTCGACAGCCAATTTCGCAGTGCACAAAGCAACGTGAGAAAAGGGGCGGCAGCTATCCGAATGTGTCAGGTGCTCACTGTGTAACTCTGGAACAATTCTTTTCCACGTAGCTACCATGATGCGGCATTGATCGCGGGGAAGAGAGTTGGAGAGGCTGGTAGGACTCTGTTTCACGACAGCGTTACGACGGTACCCGTTTTTTCTTCGCTTGAAAGTCGGAAGGTGTCACGACTTGCCGAGCACTTCATGCCATCCAGCGATCAGACGAAATACCATGTCTGAAGCGGTGCTCCATCCGCAGCGGCAACATCAAGCCCGTCCTTTCTGATCCGCGATGCCGGCAAATCCTGGAAGAGACGCCCAAACGCCTTCCACAGGCTTCCAGCAGCCATCCGGTCGCCATGGCTTGAGCCACGACCACCGCCATGGCGACCACCTGGTTCCCCGCAGATACCGACCATCCTCTCGCATTCACGCCCCTGGGCGTTGCTATGACCAACAATCTCTCGAGAGTTCGGGTCGGTGGGAAGCTCTGGGCAAGAGAAGGACGGATGCTGGGCGGTCGCTCGCTGTCAAGAAGGATGGCCGCAGTCTGTGCTGTATCGCTTGACCAGTCACTTCCGGCCAGCAGCATTTGGCGAGATGCAGGCGTCCGATCTAAGGTCTCAGTCCGTCTTTGCCAGACGAGTCATAACGGCGTCTAGTGATCAAGAGGTGGAGTGGAGATGTCAGGATTCACAAAGGAGAAGCTCGAGCAATCATCGGCAGGGAGAGACGCATCGTGCGATGGCGACTCGTGGCCAACGACATCCTCGTGCACCGATTCCAGCGTTTTGTAAACGCCCTCGACAATGACGACCCATCGAGTGAAAAAAAAGATTCGTTGTGTTTCATGTTGACTTTTTGTCATCGATAGCGGTGACAGCTGTGATCCTCGCGACCGCAGACCGCTGACAGCTCATGGGAGATCCTTGACGCATCCTGCAGATGGACACAAATTAACTGACCAGATTTTCCTCGATATCCGAACCAGATTTCAAATGATTGGATATTGTGGCTCCGATGTAGATATATTGACCCGCGATCCTTTTGAGCATTCCGGAAGCACGTCACGGCGGGCCGCGCGGTGAGCTGGTCTCAGTGGTCTTTAGGTGGTCGCGTAGTACGGGGAAGCTAATCCTAGCTGCATTAGTGCACTCGTCTTCAAGCTGCAGGGGCAAACGACAACGTCCTGCTCTCTTCACGCCAAAGGATATCTGATACGTCCTACTTCACGCGCCATTGTCAATCGCGCGGTGACCGGGCTTTTGGGATGCGTTGGAAATTGCCCTCAGCCACCGGCGAGTCCTGGTCTGTAGGGATCAGAGTAGGCCAAGGCCGGCGTCAGGATGTGATTCGATAGTCGCTAACCTCTGAGTCTGTGAGTCTCGCTTGCATGCTGTTTGCCATCCCATTTCCTTGTGCAGTCATAGTGTCCGCCGGTGTTTGCTCTTCCCTGCAGCCAGCCTTTACATCCTCAACAAGCGAAATGTCCAAGGCTGCCCATCGCCATTTGTAAACTGCTTGGGCCCACCTTCGTTGTTCTTCTTGCTTTTGTGTCTGAGACGCTCTTCCACTCATTCTTTCAACTTGCTGTGCTTTCCAACTACAATCATCACGAAACAAGAAAAACGTCTGCTAGTTTGCCTCACTCGCAAAACCACATACCCGCCTCACTTTGCTCACATACAAACGGCGTTTCGTTTGACCCGTGGGGTCATTGCTGTGCTGCACCGTCACCGCGACTTGATCTTTTCTTTCGATAACTACATCAAACCTTGACGTCCATGTCCAAGTCGGCGCTGGTATCGCGCTCTACAACCATGTCGGACGTGGAGAAGATGATGGGCGATTATGCCCAGCTCACCAACCACAACATTCGCAGCTTCCTCTGGAGAGGTGTTTCTGTCACGGTCAAGGATCGTCAGACTCACGAGGACAAGGCTATTCTCAACAATGTCAGCGGTATTGTCTACGCTGGAGAACTCATGGCCATCATGGGCCCTTCGTATGTTTCCCCTCCTCACTTCTCGTCTTTGTATTGCTAACAGCTCATTAGCGGTTCTGGAAAGTCAACTCTTCTCAATGTTCTGGCCAACCGTGTGCCTGCTAAGGGCGCATACGCTCAGTCAGACATCTATCTCAACGGCCGCGCCGCCGAGGCACAGACGATGCGCAAGATCAGCTGCTACGTCGAGCAAGAGGATGCTCTTGTTGGATCGCTGACCGTCAGAGAGACCTTGACCTTTGCTGCCCGCCTGTCCCTGCCCAACAACATCGGCAAGGGCGAGCGTATTGCTCGTGTCGAGGCTCTTGTCAACTCTTTCGGTCTCGCTAACCAGGCCAACACTTTGGTCGGCACACCCATCAGAAAGGGTATCTCTGGTGGTCAGAAGCGTCGTGTCAGCGTCGCCGCCCAGCTCATCACCAGCCCCAAGATCCTCTTCCTCGACGAGCCTACTTCTGGTCTTGACTCGGCTGCTGCCTTTGAGGTCATCTCATTCGTCAAGGATGTGGCTAAGAAACACAACGTAAGTACATGTCCATATCCACATCCCTTGAGCAGCAGAAGCTTACCATTGTACACAGTTGATCGTCATCTCAAGCATCCATCAGCCTTCCACATCGACCTTTGCCATGTTCGACAAACTTCTGCTGCTGTCTCACGGTAACACCGCCTACAGTGGTCCAGTCAAGGATGTCCAGTCCTTCTTTGATTCTTGTGGTTTCCCCATCCCGCTCTACATGAACCCCGCCGAGTTCATCATCGACTTCGTTAACACCGATTTCGCCAGGAACAGGGGTGAGGTCGTCAACCAGCTCGAGATGGTCACTGGCACTTGGCAGCGTTCCGGTCTGCACCAGGAGAAGATGGCTCACATCGCCAGAGAGCTGTCCCGTGGTGACCACTCTCCCAATGAGACCAACAACAACGAGGAGATTGGCGCCAGCTGGTTCAACATTGTCCTTGCCCTGATTCACCGCAGCTTCATCAAGTCGTACCGCGATATCATCGCTTACGGCATTCGTATCGCCATGTACATGGGTCTAGCCGTCATGATGGGTACTGTCTGGCTGCGTCTGGATGCTTCGCAGGACAATCTTCAGTCCTTCACCAACGCCATCTTCTTTGGCGGTGCCTTCATGTCCTTCATGGCTGTCGCCTACATCCCTGCTTACCTCGAAGACCGCGCCATCTTCATCAAGGAGAGAGCCAACGGCCTCTACGGCCCTACCTCGTTCCTCATCTCCAACTTCATCACCGGCCTGCCCTACTTGTTCATCATCACTGTCTTGTTTTCCGTTGTCGTCTACTGGCTCAGCAACTTCCGTTCCACTGCCGGTGGCTTCTGGACTTGGGTCATGTGGCTGTTCCTCGACCTCGTTGCTGCCGAGTCTCTGGTCATCTTCATCACTTCGCTCATTCCCATCTTCGTCGTTGCTCTCGCTGGCACCGCTTTCGCCAACGGTCTCTGGATGTGCACCATGGGCTTCATGGTCAGACCCAAGGACCTCAACCCTTTCTGGCGTTACGTCTTCCACTACATCGACTACCAGAGCTACGTCTTTGAGGGCATGATGGTCAACGAGTTCGCCGACAGAACCTACACCTGCCCCAAGAGTGGCTGCATGTACGAGAGCCCTGCCGGCCAGCCAGGTGTCATATCCGGCGCCTCCTTCCTCGACACTTACGGCTACAAGAAGGGCCGCACTGGCGAGTACATTGGCATCCTGCTGGCCATCATCCTGGTCTACAGAGTCCTTGGCTGGTTCGTGCTCTACGTCCGCCGCACTTGAGGGCAAACCACCTCGCCATGACTTGCGTTTCTTTCACTTGACGATGACCAACATCACTAGCTGATGACATGTTTCTGTTTCTCTCCTGGGCTGCGGGTGTTCTTGGGCGTGTGTTCGTTACCCACTTTGTTGTTGTGCATGGGAACTACGGATCAAAGTTGATAAAGCAAGGATTGCCACTCGTTGACGAGCAGCTACCTGCCCTTTTCGGTTTACTGTTTCATAACGTTCAAGAAAAAGAAAGGATGGTTAGAGCTTCTACAGTCTGCATAGCGATTACCAGTATAGCCATCGAAAACATATGCATTTCTCATGACCACAACTTCCGACATTGCATCTGCTGTGTTCAATGAAAACTGCAAAATGGCTTGCATGCCTGCTTTGTTAAGACGCTCTTTCTGCCCGCAACGTCTTCCGCTCTTCAAGCGCTGTATCACTGTGATGAGCCCCAATCCACCGCATGCGAAGGAAGCGGTGGCTCTGCTTTGTATCCAAGTACCTCTGTACCTTACATCCTCTTTTGACGCAAAACGGGCGTTTCCTTCTCTACAGAGCGATGTCGCTACAGGCCGCCCAACTGCTGTGCAACACGGGAGAGTAAAAAAGCCACATCATGCACCTGCCAAAATCCAGCGATTGGGCGGACGCAAAGCGCGGTCGCACAAACCCATGGGCGCATCATGCATGCACGCGCGCGCACGCCTTTTTCTTCTGCTGCATTTTCTAGGCTTTCTTCTCGCAACATCGACAACCGGGACGCCTTTCGATTTCCGATTTCCCTGAGCATTTATTGTCCATGTCGTCTCGCTGACTCTGATCCTTGCACTATTTGTTCCTTCCTGGCTTGTTGTCCGCAAGCGATGAATGATGCCGGAGTAGTCGGCTCTTTGTCCCCTTTTCCGCTCTGCTGCTGATCGCATTGCTGGCGTCGCATTGGCGCAGGAGTCTGGTCACACGCGGCAAGCGACAGGGACTTGTCGGTTTTTCTTCACTCTGACTCGCGCCAGCACGGATTCTCGTGTGCGGTTATCGGGATATCATCTGGACACAGTGTCGATGGCTTTGCATCTGTCTCTGCTTCTTACCCCTCATTCTACCGAGATACAAGTAGCAGCAAGCGCCCGTGGACCGCAGAGACCATTGAACGTGGATTCCTCGGGTTCAAGGACCGTGGGCTTATGCGGTCATTCGTTGAACATTGCCAGCGATGCAAAACGAGTACAAGGATTCAGGTCTGGGACGTGTAGTTGGGAGACAGAGTGAGTATTGCCGACTGACGGTGCGGCCCGCTGCCGTGACCCTGGCGAACCGGGTTATGAGCATCACACCATGATGAGAGCCTCAACTCTGAAACCCTGTGGCGACAAAGAGAGCTATCAAAATGCAAGAAATCTTTGGAGAAAGAGTAGCACTATGATGAGAGTCTCATTGGAAAATGAACGCACGAGGCTCTCATTGAATGAACGGCGGTATATGTGCCCATCGAAATGCAAAATCTTCGTACCAAAAGCGTGAGTGTTCTTTGAGAACGCAATGAATTTGACAAATGATGCCCGTCGTCTTCCTCGACAGCTCGTCGCACCGCCGAGTAGTATTCCGGGTCATCAGCACAATAGCCGGGGTGGCCGCCTCCACCCCCCCGTATGCCACCTCGACTCATCATACAAATGCAGAGAGCTTACCTGCCACTGAACAAGTTGACCGAAAAGCAACCTCCTCTTTGTCTTTTTCTTTTTCCATTCACATACACCCTCACTTTTCTATCTCCATCAGTGCATCTCCAAATGGACTGGGAAAAAGCATACTTCAAACCATCAAAAACCACACAGACAATCTCTCTCTCACTCTTCCCCATCCCCTTCGCGCGCGCGAGCAAACAGCATCCCCTCTCGCGCGCGCGCAAGCAAACAGCACGTCCCCTGGGACCGCCTTCTCTTCAGCCGTCCAGGCGCGACCAAAGCGAAACGACCGCGTCCATGACACAACTCTCCGAACCGCCTTTCTCCAGATTCTGGCGACTGGGAATCTGCAGACCGTGATACTCGGCAAGGAGTCGTGCAGTCAGACCGGCAGATGAGATGGCCGGGAAAGAAGGTTTGGTCGTGGACACGGTGCTATACTTGTGGTGTGTTTGGCTGCTTCTGCTTGGACTGCTCGCTTGGTGGTGTAGTCGCGGTATCCTCACGCTGGATGGGTTGGAGTGTAGCGAGCACGAATGCTCGCGAATGAAGTCTTGGTTGTATGGGACTGAAATGGCTGAACCACCTCTTTTATAGCTGTCTTCTTGCAGATTGGTCTTCAGATTTGGAGTAGGCTGCAATCTCAAAATATCAGATATACCTTTTTCGAGCTATCGTAAGGCAAGAACTCGACAACATTTGCTATATGTCCATTGAGAGCCATGCTTCTTCAATTACCCCTTGGACTCTCAATGGACGTTGCCATTTTCTACCAAATTTCTTGCATTTTGATAGTTGCATATAACAGAGCATAGTTCTGGGAGATGCTGTACACGTACGCATATTTGTTAGGTACCTCGTGTCTTGTAGTCGTTGTTTGCAAGATTATACTGTAAAGTCACCGGATTCTCAAATGACTCTTCGTAAAAGATCAGCCAATTCTTCCGTCCGACATCACGCATTTAATTCGCAGCTCGCTCGCACAATTCCGGGCACGACATCGGATCTAATAATACAGCCGTCGGTTCCGCCAGGGTCATTCAATCGCAGGATATCTGCCACCAAAATATCGAAGAATGGTATTTGCTTTGCGTATTCATTGAACAGGTGCGCAACATGCATCGTGGAGACGAGCTTTCCAAAACTTGTTGAGAAAGACAAAAGAGAAAGGCTTGGAGGTTGGTAAAGCATGTGGGTTGAATGGCTGGGCCGGCCCCAAGCCAAGAGCACGGGGCTCCAGCTTCTTGCGAAAACCGGAACTCGGCGCTGTTCTCATTGTGGGTTTCGTGTTCCTGACTAGACTTGATTGATCTTGGAGTAAGGCTGCCCAGCACCAGCCATTCTGTTGGTTGCGGTACAAATTACACGGGCAAAGGGCAAGCAAGCTAGGTCAGAGGACTTGAGTGAGCTTGATACGTCAATCGACCTGTCATGCCCCGGTGTGATCAACGAACGAAGCGTTGCAGAAATCTGGAGAGACGCACACACCCGAGACTCAGATGAGTGGTGACGGTTGTTTTATGGCCGGCTCGAAGAGATGAGACAAACAAACAAGTTCAATCCCCGGACCGGACCCTCGAGGCGGCTATACGGCGCCGAGATAGGGCCGCTGGCGTTGCTGGTTCGCGGACCGCGAACGACCAAAAAATCGCGCGTGACGGCACTTTCGATGCCGAGTACAGAGCTTCGCAGGAGCAGCGCAGTCAATTGAACAAGACGACCGAGTTCGCAACAACTCACGGCGACTATGCAGCGACGCATCGAACACTCCCGCGGTGTTGGCAGATTGCAAGCGTTGAGACAGTTGGTCGTTGCAAATTTGATCGGTGTGTATCAGCCAAGTCTGTGAGAATTGATGTTCACCCGCAATCTGGCGAAGTGTGGAGAGGATGCACAGTTGGTCGAGCAACGCAGACTGCAAAACCTCTGTGACTGATGCTCACGGTCGTCACGGAGCTGCAAGCAGACGACATGTTGCCCAACAGAGACCAGCGTGGTGGCCTCCTTCCGCAGGGCGAGTTTGCGGTCGAGGCTCTCTGTCGCGGTTTCGACGTTGGCGACTTGCCGAAATTTGGTTACCCGACAAGGCAAGGCTGGGGTGCGCGATTAAAAGCATGGCCAATCACGATGGCCTCACCGCGGCGGGCCTTGTCGAAAGCAGCAGTCTTCGACGGTAATCAACGAAGAAGACTGGTGAAACAGGGGTAGAAGCGCGGCTAAGCCGGATGGCTGTCGACATGACGGCGAGGCGTTTTCGGGTGGTTTTGAAATTTGCGGGACGGGGCAAGGCCCCAAGAGGCCAAAGCCAATTTCTAAGGGAAACGACGGGGATCTTTGAGAAAAACAACCAACCTCGCATCCCACCTCTTTCCTTTCTTTTACTTCTTCGCTCCTTCCCTCTCCTCATCAACCCCTCCCTTCCAATCGACCCGACGCCCAACTCGTCTCGTCTCGTCTCTCCAGGAAGAAAAACATGAAGTTCTCGGCCGTCTTCGTCGGCGCCTTCGCCGCCCTTGCAGCCGCCCAGGGCTCTGCAGTCAGCAGCGCTGTTTCCTCGGAGGTCTCGAGCGTCAGCTCCGGCGCTTCCAGCGCTGCCTCGAGCGCCGCCGGCTCTGCCACCGGCTCCGGCTCCAGCTCGGCCCGCTCCAGCAGCTCTGCCAGCGCTGCCGCCAGCGCTTCTTCCTCTTCCGCTGCCGCCCAGACCTCTTCCGGCAGCGACTCGGACTCGAACTCTTCCTCGTCCGCCAGCGGCTCGGCTTCCATGACCGCCAGCCCCAGCGTCGTCACCACCACCATCTTCTACCAGTACCCCAACACCTTCCACAAGCCCGTCTCCCCCACTCTGCTCGGCAGCACCGTCATCACCTCCACCCAGGGCCAGACCACTTCCTACTCTCTTCCCAAGGGCGCCTCGACTTTTGGCGTCACCGTCAGCAACGTCACCACCACCTACACCTCGACCAACACCTTCCACAAGCCCGTCTCCAAGTCGTGGCTCGTCACCACCACCTACGAGACCACCATGGGTCTTCCCACTTCCACTTCTACCGAATCCGAGGGCTCTGCTGCCAGACTCGGTGTCGGTGCCTTTGGCGCTTTCGCTCTTGGTGCTGCCGCTCTCTTGTAAGAAAGCTGCTTCACCAGTGCGATGCTGAATGAAGATCTCTGGGCCTGAGATATCGAGGGACGATGTTGGGATTTACTTTCTTATACACTTTTTTCGCGCGGCGTTACTCATTTTATTCGGGAGTGCATGATGGGGACGCCATTGATGCTTCGACTGTAATTTTTTCATGCCATCCCGCCCTACTGCTGGGAGTCAATGTCAACATGGGAAGGCAATACATCCAGATAACCGTTAATAGGGAATTGAAAATCGAACTTCCCTCTCTCCATTTCAGAATCTTTCTCTTTTCGTGATACATCTACACACTACCAACAAGCTACAACGTCAAAAAGCACTTGTGACAAACGAGACTTTTGCTGAGAAGACGAGTCAAGCAGGCGTATAGTAGGTGCCGTTCCTTCTATCGTGCATCGTGTGCATGTCTATCATAACCTCAGGGTCAACAGAAGGACCTCCTGCGCGACGTCCACGCTTGATGCCCCCACAAGACGCCAACGCGAGAACGATTGATAGAGTCGTAGGAGTTGTGATCAAAAGCCGTAGCTGTAGCCTCCAAGATCACGGTCTTCTTGCTTTTGCTTCAGCTGTTCTAGTGTCAGTTGGAGCTATGACAGGCGGAAGAGGAAAATGGAATGGATCGGATGTACTCTCGGACATGTCATGCAAGAAGTGTGATACTCACGAACTCAACTGCGCTTGAGCCTTCTTTCCTTGCTTCAGGTCCGTCGGTATCAACAACAAAACAGATCCGAGAACCGTCTCTGCTCACGGTTTAACACCACAGAGAATCGTGCTCTCATCCGCACTTGTCCTCTCCGAGAACAGCCTTGGAAGACAACAGGAGGCCAGACAGTTGGAGAAGCTTATACCTTTGATTGAATGCTGCTTGCCTTTTGGTAGGCCTTTTCTTGTTTTTCTTGTTCGGCCTGACCTGTGCGTTGCAAGTTCTTTTGCTCTTCCTTGCTTAGCGGCTTGTCGTCCCCCGCACGCCTCTTGCAGCTCTCGGGTGTTTCGATGAGTGAGATTCTGCCCTCGCGGTTGTTGAGGATGTAGGAGCGGTATTCGGTGTTGGCCCAACCAGTGCCTGCAAGCCAGTAAGGATGTGAATGATGATGATGGTGGTGGTGGTGCTTGTGCTTGTGATCTGGTGACGATGAACTGGATGATGATGATGAAGGAGAGGAGGAAGAATCTTGCTTAACGTGACTGTGATGTTGATGTTGGTGATGTTCGTGCGGTTGAGAGGCAGTATTCCTGGTCTCGGACCGCGAACGTCTTCTCAAGGAGAATATTTGCGTGACAGGAGGGAGTTCGGAACGGCGGCGGGGACGCTGAGATTTACCGGCTGAAGGAGTGCTATCCATCTTGTGCGTATCACGCCAGTCCTCGGTAAAGTAATGCAGAAAGCCACCGTGAGTAACGACGACAAGCTCCTTCTCTGGACGGTTGTATAGCCACTCTCTGGCCAGTCTGGCGCGGTCGTCGATAGCTGAGGCGGTTGCGGCCCACTTGCCAGACTTGCTGTTCCAGGCCTTGGCTGGAGGCGTGTACATGTAGCTGAAGTCGACAGGCTGGTCTTTGAACTCGCGCTCGAGCTCTGGGACGTCACTTCCCGTATCGCAAGGCAGGTCCGAGGTTTCTTGCAGTTCGGGCAGAGCCATGACGTTCAGGTGTTTGTCCCTGATGGCTGGAGTAAAAGAATGGAGGGCAGTGTACATGGTACGCTTCAAAGGTGAAGCTACAACGCCGTCGATACGATCCATGAAGGGGAAGTTTTGCTGCAGAGCCTTGCATTGTTCTTCGCCGAGAGGTGTAAGCATTGGGTCATGCATTGCATGGTTGGCGACGCTGATGTTGTGGAAGCCTTGAGCATGACGCACGCAGTGAATGGTGGTCGGAGGCATGCCTGAGTATCGATGAATCCAAATGGAGAAGAATATAAAGCTCTCTGTCGGTGTGATAGGGGTGGGTAGGACGATGGGTTGCTGAATCGATGGATGGTTGCGGGTGCAGGGGAAAAATGTCAAGAGGTGCTGCAAGGACAAGGAAAACAAAGGATGAGCTGTCTATCACGACCTACAAAGCGAACACAGGCCTAATTTGTCTTGATGCGGAAAGAACGATACCGGTAGTCAAATTGGAATGTCAAATAGGAATGAAGCGCTTGCGTCTCCAAGCACTTTGACCCGGTGCGGGAACGTCACTCGAGCCCACACATCCGCCCTTCGACCACGCGCTTTTTGATTCTTGTACGCTTTTTCGTCTTGTTTTGACCGCTTTCTACTGCTCGTTACAATGCACATGTTTGACGTCTTGCACGCAGACCTTGATGGGTTTTCCGACTTCGCGAACAGACCAAGCACAGCCTCGTCAAGCTTCGTATTCGCGACTCCTTGCTCCGTGGGGAAGCTCCAGCTCCTGTGGAGCAGCGAGCATTGAACTATATGAATGCCCTTGTCTTTTCATAAACCGCCCGTAATGCATAGCTGAATTGACCGTAAAATCCGTCCTCCATGACTCCGATACCCAACGCCATCGCTAAAAGAAGCCCATGCCCGATTGACATGCTCAGTGTGCCTTTTGTCTTGCCAGCCATAGACCCACAGCTTCACGAGCCAGATCAGTACCCCACGCACCATCCTTGCCGCCTCTGCGGAACTCTTCACCGGCATAGCCTTCGTCGCCGCCTCCTCTTCCAGCTTCGGCCAGGATAATCTCGAGGTCGCGTTGCTGACTTGAGGTCCAGCGCTTGACGAATGTGGCGGGGTCGCGTGAGAGGGCGAGGAAAAACTTGCGTTTCGAGTTGAGATGGCGGGCCTTTTCAAGGAGCAAAGCCGTGTCGTCGTTGACCTGGGTGATTTTCTTGAGGTTGGCCAAGTGCTTGGGCGAGGAAATGATGGCCTGCATCAAGCGCTTGGTGGTGCTGGGCACCTTGACTCGGATGTCCCAGATCATGTGCTTGGAAGGCGGAATGGAAGCATCTTCGGGCGCAATGTAGTCCTTGTCGACGCGAATTGTGTAGGGAAGCGTGATGGGGTCAAGAGGAGACAGGTGCTCGAGAATCAGGTCAGGCAGGTTGGGGAAGAAGAGAGTGTCGGCGCGGAAGAGCTGCTTGAGGGTTTGGTCGCAGGCGATGCGGCGCTCGTCATCGTGATCGGTCAGCTTGAACAGACGGGCGTAGTCCCACAGGCCTTGAACGACGTCTGCGCGAGTGGCCGTGTCCATGTCGAGCAGCCAGGCGAGCGGCGGGCTCAGCTTGAAGCGTTCGGGCTGCTCATCGGGGTAGAGGTTGATTGTGACCTGGAGCTCCTCATCACTCTTGCGGCCGAAGGCGATGCAATCGACATCCTGCTCGCCCTCCTTCTTGAGCCATTCGATCTTGTTGAAGCCGTCGGGCTGTAGAGCAGCGGGGCGGTTGAAGTCGACGGTGACGCGCTTGAAGAAATGCGACATCTTGATGGGCGCCATTGGCGGCAGGCTGGCCTTGAGCTCCGAGTCTTCGTCTGCGTCGTCGGAGCCCTCGAGCAGCTTGCCCTCGATCTTGACGCGGTATCTGGCCTGGTTGTTGTCGGCAAAGTCAAAGGTGCCGTCGTCGTTGAAGCCGGCATTGCCGTCGTTGGCCATCTGCCAGGGCTGACCCTCGGCGGTGTTGCTGATGAACAGACGGAGGGTGCCTTCTGACGGCATCTGGCCCGAGGTGCCTTCCAGGATGTCGAGGCGCTTCTTTGTCATGATGGCGTCCAATCGCTTCTCCTGGTCGCGCAGCTTGCGGTACAGGACTGCGGCATCGGTGATGGTAGCCTCGGCCAGGTCGTCGTCGATGTCGAGGTCGGTGGGCTTGCGCGACTGCCTTCGGGCAGCTTCACGACGGCGCAAGTCTTCCTGTTGCTGCTGGGCTTGTTGGGCCTGTGTGATTGCAGGCGCATGCGCTTGCTGAGGTGGTGCGTACATGGGGCCTGTACTGTGTCAGTCGGAGCGTTCCTGCAGTGGCTCGCAGCGCAAATCTACCAGGTCCCGGGGCGCGGCGCATCGAGCTCGGCTGCGCAAAGCCTCGTGATGACGGCTGCATTTTGCGTGTATGTGGTTTGCGACAATGATCGAACGCGCTGTGCTCACCGACGACGCGACTTTGACATGGTCGAAACAACTTCCTGCGACCATCGGCCAATCCATCCGCCGATCCATCCCCGAGCCGAGGTTCTGCCTCACTCGTGGAAGATAGTCCCCTTCTCTGACGTCCTCGACGTCTTTTGCTCCTCTCCTGCAAGACAAATTCATTATGCCTGCTCAATCACTGGCTTCCAGAGGCATAAACCCTGGCTCTGAACTGGACAAGTCTCAATCCAGTGTTCCTGCTGCCGAGTCTATCTCGCCTTCCGTCCAGCTCCAGCCATACGGCCGTGTTCATGATATACTCAATGTTTCATTGCCTTGCACTGACCCAAATTCCCGCTGGGACATCGGTCTCTCTTTCTCTGGCTCTGTCGAAAAGATCAACCCTCACAATCCTCCTCTCTTGAATGCTCTCAACGAGGACACCTCTTCACCATGCATAGATGGTCACGGTGCTCTTCTTGCTCCCGCGTTCTGTCATCCTCACATCCATCTTGATAAGGCTTTCCTTCTTTCGCACCCCAAATATGCCCATCTTCAAATCGAACAAGGCTCCTTCAATGAAGCCATGGAGTTGACCTCCAAAGCAAAGTCCAACTTCGATCATGCTGACCTCCTCGAACGTGGATTACGAATCGTCGATGAGAGCGTTCGTGCGGGCGTCACATCTATGCGAGCTTTTGTAGAGGTTGATCCCATTGTTGGTCTCAAGTGCATAGAAGCGGGCAAATCAATCAAGGATCAGGCCGACCTTCGCTGCAACATCCAGCTCTGTGTCTTTGCCCAACTGCCTGTGTTTTCTGGCGAAGATGGTGGAGACAAAATTCGCCAATTGATACAAAAGGCCATCGGTCCATCTTATTCTGCCGAAGTCGTTGGAAGCACACCATACGTGGAAGAGGATCGTAAGAAGATGGAAAAGAATGTCGAGTGGACCGTCGATCTGGCCATCGAAAAGAATCTCCACTTGGATTTCCACCTGGACTATAACCTAGATCCCAACACTGAACCCTTGATCTGGCACGTAATCAAGACCCTCAAGACCAAACACTGGACAAGACGCACCAACAAGACCATCGTGCTAGGTCACTGCACTCGGTTGTCGTTGTTCAAAGACGACGAATGGAGGCGCTTGAAAGAAGAGGTGGCCGATTTGCCCATCAGCTTTGTCGGGTTGCCCACTTCGGACCTGTTCATGATGCGGACAGAGACTGGAGCTCGTGGCACTCTTCCTGTGCCTCGCCTAATCAGAGAGTATGGGCTCAATGCTGCCATCTCGATCAACAACATCGGCAATGCTTTCACACCACAAGGCAGTTGCGACCCGTTGTCGGTAGCTAGCCAGGGTGTAGGCGTATACCAAGCTGGCACCAAGAGAGATGCCGAAATATTGTACGAATGCATCTCGACAAGAGCACGATCTGCGATAGGTCTCTCCGAATATCAAAGTTCGACGTCTTCCGACATGTTGTCCCTCAAAACGAGGCAGCCAGCGGATTTGGTGCTGTTCAATGCAGAAGAGCATGAATGGCGGACCAGACGTACTGTTCCAGAAGCAGTCTACCTCTACAATGGTACTGGAAAAAGGACGGTTATCAAAGGCGGTTTGTTCGTTGACTGAAGAACGACTGCTTTGGGAACTGTCCAAGCTGAAAGTTTGTAAGCTCAGACGTCTGGACTTTTTTGCGAGAACAACGCCCGAAAGCTGAACCAAATCGAGCATTCTGGCGAGGCTTTGACATAGGCGGTTCCGGAGATTCGATTTCCAGAAGAAACTTTTCCATTATTCCGGCCACAAGCTCAGGTGAAAGTGAGTTGAGACTGATATGTATGTCTCGCTCACAACCCTCAACTGAGCCCAATCACTTTCATCCGACCTGCTCGCTGTAGTCAGCACGCCAATACTTATCTGCATGAAATGCTCTATTTCACCAAACATACGCACTACAATCTCCCACCAAACACATCCATGATGGACCTCGATCAGAAAAATCACCATTGCTCGCCTACATCCGCTACAAAGGAGCGCAAGCACGCACACTACTTTGACATCATGTCAGTCGAAGCCGAAAAGTTTTGGCCCAATGTTCAGGTTAGTGATCTGATCCCTCTCTCTTTCAAAGCTGACACGCTTGCAGGAGCACTACAAAAATGAGCCCCAGGCCATCGAAGCGATCCAGCAGAAATTCTACGAATGGATGAATCGCAAGATCAGCGACGAGGCTCTCTGGGTCTGGATCTACGCCGTTCTCTACGCAACTCAATCCTTGTGTCTCCTAGACGGCTTCATGAGATTCATGCCTTGGACATGGGCCTCAAAGGATCTTACTCCTCTCCACCAGGAAATTGAGGCCTGCAAAGACGACGAGGAGAAGTGGGAAAGACTCTGTGCTCGTGTTGGCTTGAGTGTCCCTGAAGAGCCCACCGATCATGTCAACAAGTCAACCTGGAAGAAGCCGACTTGGAAGAATATGCTACAGCTTGAGCCACTTCCTCCCAACTTTCCTATCTCCGACGTAAGTCGTCTCTCCATGTTCCAGCAACTCGGCTAACCATTCTGTCAGATGCGTACTCACCTCGCCCACCACTCTGCGACATTTGACAAGCAGGAGGACGAGCAATCCCCATCCTTCGAGATTGTTGACTGGATGAAGGAGGCAGTGGAGAGGAAGATGGCAGAAGTCTGCGCTCTCCAGCTTTTCGCTCTAGGGGCCCACGAATACATGCCACAGAAGTAAGAGATTGGAGAAAGTGACGGGCTTGGATTACATGATTTGGGACATGCTTGTGCCATACAGTTGATAATGAATTGGCATCGGAAACACACTGTAGTCTGTCGTCCATCTTCAATGTTTGCCTGAGCTGATATGCATGTCGACTTTGGAGGTGCACTGACCTCCCTTTTTTGATGTCGCTTTCTGCAGATGGTTCTTTCCTTCAATCCAAGATCTTGCAAGCCGCAGAGCTTCGTTGACGTCTCAGGCCACGGCCATTTCTTCTCCAGTCACTCCATCGCAATAACAACTAAGCTACCAATTTATCATTTCCATTGTTTCTTGAATTGATCACTTCTCCGTTTGCAGCAAGAAAGCACCAGACGACCTCTGTCACGATAGCTCGAGACCGACATGTCAATCCGCCCATTTCCTCCAGAAACGTGGTCCCTGATCGCAGACTACTGCAATACAAGCACCCTCAAGAGCCTCGGCAGAGTTTCGCTCAAGCTTCGTTATGCAACCCTGACAAATCTATACCACACCTTGATCTTCGGAAATGAACGCCACCTCGGTTGCGATAACATCCACGAAGATGCATTTCTCGAGAACGCTACTGTGGTCAGAAAGTACTCGTTCTTTTTCTTGTAGCACAAGGACAATATGGCCTGGACACGGGTGGTCCGAAGAATCTATCTGGCATGGCTCCCAGAAGATCATGCAAACTCCTTCATGGACATAAACCGCGCTTTCTCTTCAGCTCCGGTGACTCTGTTGACAGGAATTCAACTGCTTCGGAATCCACTGAGAGCACACGCCGAAACGTTCAACTTCATCGGACGAGTGATCTCCATGGCCAGCGGACTCAGATTCTACCACATCAGCCCAACATTCATCCCCGTCGGCGGTGTGAACAGAACGGCTATATGCGGCGTCACCTCCATGTCGATCACAATGCATCCATACGAGAACCCTGATTGGAAGAATCTGTCCAGGTCTTCAAGTGTCCCACGCTGCGCTTTCTGGAGATACGTAATCTCTTGCAAACACTCGTTCCAATCGACAGACATCTCCACATTGCAAACGTCTCCAACATTACGCATCTCAAGCTTACCGGTTGTGGGATTCTCTGTCACACTCTGGTACCTTTTCTCGCATGGCCAAAGAACCTGGAAAGCTTGAGAGTTTATACACATCCCCGCGTTCGTCACTGGCAAGACGTCGCAGAGACCATCAACACCTTACGCCCTCAGGTACAAAATCTTGTTGAGCTCGAATTGGCAGAAGCATGGGGAGAAAGAACTTATGCCTGGAAGAGAGATACCCCTTTGCCTCGCGCCTTTTCATCATTCACCAAGTTGCGCCGTCTACATACGACGAAGACTTTCCTGCGAGACAACGCCATACATTTTGCATATTAGACTTCGTATCGACATGGCGTCCTGAAATATGTTGTCCGGATTCGGGGAGCCATGTGTGAATGAGAAGAAATAGTCCGGGCCGGGTTCGATGGGCTCGATAGGCAAAGTCGAGGTTGAAGCGAGCGAAGTGGCGGGACTTTTTGTGAGAAGCGTCAAGGTTGTTTGGTGTAAGGAATTTCACACACAAGGACTGTTCGAAAGAGTAGGACAGTGTGACCAGCGGGGGTGAATGCTGGAAAACGTGGGTGACACGCGGGTCTTTGCAGATCTGTGCAGCAATCAAGCCTTGTCCGGCTCGACGAGACGTACAAAAGCTGTCGTGGCTGCTGTTTCTCGAGTTGTTGCTCCTTTCGCGACTCAATCTCACCAGTCACCGCAGAAGTACATCAGCGGTCAAGCCCCTGAGCCGTTTTCTTGCCCTGTCATGGCCACGAGTTCAACAGCCTCGTTGAAGATTGACATTCTTGTAGGGCCGAGACAGTATGCAACGCGTTTGAGGTCGGTCTAGCACACAAGTCTTGCTATTTGGCGCAGAAGAAGGTGGTCTCGCATCATGCAGGCGTTCGACAAGCGCTGAAATGGCTCCTTCGAGTCATCCCTAGCGCTGCCTCGGTCACTTGCGGTGAAGACTTTCGGCAAAGCTGGCGTGCCCACAAAATATTCGATTAATGTGAGAGCAGGTCTTCATTCACGCTCAGAATGCAAAAGCAGAGAGCTCCTGCTGCTCGGCATCATGCAACCTCATGTTTCGCTCAATCACATGCGTTTCGAAGTCCAAAACAGAAGAGTCATCAAGGTCATAAAAGGCTCCGAAATTCGCAAGCGATGGGCGCCATGCTCCGCTAGCGCTTGCCAAGAGTCATTAGGAGGGTCGCTTTATCAGATTGATTAGATCTGGTTGGCTGGAAGCTCCGGGCTCTGACGACTCTTTTGCCGGCCCAAGTTACATTATTAGTAGGACACTCGCCAGCACGTCTCCCACTCTGTTTTTTGCCGTCGATTCCCTATTCAGCAGTCTTGCATTCCTCAACTTCTGTCTTCCAGCGCATGTTCGTAGGCGCATAGCTTGGCATCAGCAGCGAATGGTAGGAGCGCCCGCTGCAAACCTTCGTCCGGGAATATTCAGAGCACGGCCGCGCATCCGCCCACTCTAGGCCGCTCCCTGCGTCAAAACGTCGATTCATCCCGCAAAACAGTACGCACCGCCATTTGATTATTGTTGTTTCGGAAAACCTTGTGTTTTGTCATATCATTCTCCTGTCTCCATGAGCAGGAAACACACCTTTCTGGTCTCTGGCGTCATTTTCTGATAGCAATGCCAGGCCTTCGGAGGCTCTCGAGCGCCGGGGAAACCCTATCCCGCCACAGCCGGGAGAAGATGACTAGAGCGCCCATCGAGGACCATGCTTCAGACACAGAGTCCGAGTCTGATGTTGAAAGCCATGCAAGCGCGCAAGCTGGTGTGAAGCGCCTGGAAGCGACTGCGGCTCTGTGGTCGAAATGGTCGCTCGTATTCGCATATGGCGGGTATGTTGGGCCTTGATGGAACGTCTGCTGCAGAGATGCTGATCCACGCAACAGTCTCTACATGATGGCATATGCCACTTCGTTGGAAGGCCAAGTGACCACTAATCTGACAGTATTTGCGACGAGTTCGTTCAAAGCGCATGCACTCATCTCTACTGTTTCCGTCATTCAAGGAGTCGTATTATGTGTGTGCTGGAACACGATCGAGTTCGGAAGACACGGGCTGACAGATTGCAGCAATCGTGAAACCTCCCATGGCGAAGGTAGCAGATGTATGGGGTCGATTTGAAGCATTCACGTTCAGTGTGTTCTTGTTCACGCTGGGATACATTCAACAAGCTGCAGCCAACAACGTCAAGACGTACGCTGCTGCTCAGATCTTCTATTCGGCAGGAGCCACTGGACTGCAGATTCTCCAGCAGATCTTCATCGCCGATACTAGCGATTTGCTTAACCGAGCCATTGTTTCGACGATTCCGGACATTCCGTATCTCCTGAACGTGTGGATTGGACCTCCTATCGCAAATTCCATCCTCAAAAACCTGAACTGGAGATGGGGATACGGTATTTGGGCTATCATTCTTCCTATGGCTTACCTGCCTTTGGCGCTTGCTCTGTCGATCAACCAGAGAAAGGCTTCAAAGTTGGGCATTCTGCCTCCTTCACCGTTTGTGGGCAAGAATTGGATATACGTCCTCAAGAACCTCTGGTTCGAGATGGACGTTTTCGGTTTAATCCTTCTTCTTGTCGGTGTCGCCCTCGTCTTGATTCCTCTTACTTTGGGCGCAAGTGCCCCTGGAGATTGGAGCAACGGAAGCATCATTGCAATGCTTGTTTGTGGTGTGGTCTGCCTCTGCATCTTCCCACTTTGGGAGCGCAATCCACGTCTGGCTCCAAGGGCGTTTTTCCCTCCTCATCTCTTCCGCAGCACTACAGTCATTGCTGGTGTGCTGATTGCTTTCTTCTACTTCAGTAAGATTGGTTCTCTTCACCAAATGACGTCCATGGCTAACCGAAGCAGTGGTGTACTACCTTTCTGTGCAACCGTACTTCTATTCGTATCTCTTGGTCGTCCAAGGCAAATCAGTCTCTGCTGCAGGTCACATCACTCAGACCTTTACCTTCACGGCAACCGTCACATCCATCTTGACCTCCATCGTCATCAAGTACACCAAGCACTACAAGTATTTCGTGACTCTCGGCGCTTGCATCTACCTGCTTGGTGTGATTTTGATGCACCGCTACCGTACCGAGGGTGTCTCGGACGCATTCTTGATTGGATGCCAGATCTGCGTCGGTATCGGCGGAGGAATGCTCCACGTCCCCGCTCAACTCGGCGTTCAGGCATCGGTCGGTCACGGCGAGGTCGGTGCGGTGACTGCCGCCTTCTTGACCATTCTCGAAATTGGTGGCGCCGTTGGATCCGCCATCTCCGGTGCCATCTGGTCTGCAAGCGTGCCAACCAAACTCGCCGAGTACCTGCCAGAAGAGACCCGCGACCAAGTCGAGGAGATTTTCGGCAGCGTCAAGGTCGCCTCTACCGAATACGCCATGGGCACACCGACACGCATCGCCATCAACCGAGCATACCAGGAGACCATGACGAGGATTCTGACCGTGGCCGTCCTCGTCTGCATCCCGTTGATCCCGCTGAGCTTGATGATGAAGAACTACAAGTTGGATGAGATGGAGCAGCACGTCAAGGGCACCGTCATCGGCAACACGAGCGAAGCGGGTGACGCGAGCGAAAGAGAGCCCTTTGCGTCGTCGTCGGGCCATCGTCGCTACGATAGCGAAGACGACATTGACTACGACTACGACCGCACCGTCAGATCCGTGGCCAGCAACAACGGCCTGCGCACGTGGAAGTCGAATGCGAGTTTGCACTTGAATGATGATTGAAATGACGACCAGCGAGGATTGAGATGTCACGACACTTTGATGATTAGAGATGGAAGGCAATTTGAATATGGTAGCAGGCGACGCGTACACTCGAGTTGCATAGCGGCTTTCAATGATAGATGGAAGGGTGGTTGATTTTCGTTGTGTTGCCTTGGGTTGGTCTTTCGATTTCATAGATACCATTCATACATTTTTGCGGGTTTGCTTCGTCTTCTTCTAGAGGGTCTATGATGAGTATCGGATATTTGTGCATTTCTATGGATACAAGCGTCTACCAACACAGATTTACTTGTTTGCTAGTACACAAGTTACATCTGCTTGAATGCTCGTCATTTCTCTTCTGTGTCTACGGATGACTTGTAATAGTATATAATTCAGAAAGGGTCGACTCGCTTTCGAAGAGTGCTGTTGCTAGGCAGGGTTACGCGCTCAACAAGTACAGATGTACCCAAAATTCATTCGATATACCATTGACAATTCCCCTGAAATGTACTTGGTGTGTACCTAAACAGGACATTGATTCTCAGGAGTAGGTGTCAAGTATAGCAGGTCACTTTGTAGAGTGACATTCAGGAGAAAGCCGGGAGATGGATTGACGGGATCGAGCACAGACCGTGATCAAGGTCAAGAGGTCCGGGCGAGCAGGCCGGCGGCGGTGTGTATCGCTGAAATTTGCTGGCGGCCTGGAGGGGATGCGGTGTGGAAACCTCGTGAGTATTTGATGCTGGCCTATCTGCCAGAAAAGTGGCGTCTGGGTTAGACGGGCAGCGCGCCTGATTATGGTGCTGGCGGTGGACTCGTAGCATAAAAGAAGATAGGTTGTCACAGATGGGGATTTCATATGTTTGGCTTGCGGACAGCGCCGCGTGCTTCATTATCCCGTACTTCTAAAAATCCCAAAAGATTGCGCCATAATATTGCTTTCAGCGAGTCCGATGGTCGTGGTCCCGAAGCCGGCAGTCCTCTGAATGGTGGCTTTTCTTTGTTGTTGTTGTCGCCGCCGAACAGAGCATGAGACACGTCTGGCTGGCAACGCGTGTCAGCCCATTCCACTGCAAGCAGCTGAAAAGAGCAACGGCGGCATTGTCCAAGATCAATATGAACAAAACAAGGAGGACGAAGTGCTTTGCAGGGCTGAAACAAAAAAGCAGATTCAAGCGATTTGGCAAGCTGTAGTCAGCATCGGAGATTGTCGGGCAGTTGCTTGTTTGGGAGGCTTAAGCGGAAAGATCGACAAGATCAGCCTTGAAGAGGAAATCGTCGAAAAAAGCAGCGATTGTCTGGAACGCAGAGGAACGCGACTTTTTGATGTGGAGGGCCACACGGTGAAGGGCCTTTGAGTGAATCGAAAGGTGGCAGGCCAGGCTAACCATCCCTTTTGCGCGCGTGCCTCTTCGAGTGTTGGTAGCTGCAAAAACTGAAGGGACTGTGCAAGAGTCGTATTTCCTGCCCGGACCGCTCCTTGCAACATCGCCCGTTGCTTTTTGCTTGCTTCACAAAAGCGCCGAAGCCTCTGTGATTGTCCTTGGTGGCTCGCTTTGACCCGCGTGCCAGTTGTTTACCCCGTTACACCCGCAACCTCTCAGCTCCCGGGGACGACCTTACAGCGGGTTCGACGAGTTTTTTTTCCTGCCAGCCGCATCGCTTGGGCCGTGGTGAATTGTTCGCCTCAGTTTGGTCGGAGGGTATTGTGACGATCCAGGTAAGTGAAGGAGGCCCGCTGCGATGAGGGCGGTTTGAGGGTGTTCAGTAAAGTCGAAGCAAGTGAAGGCACGGAGACGACTGACAGCTCTTTTCTCACCGCAGCACACCTCGTCCCCCTTAGATCGCCGAGTGATCCTTGTCGCATCACCGCTCGGAACATCATCGTCGGCAGCAGTATTCCAGCCGCAAGCGCCCGCTGTGTCTGAGCAGCTTCCCTTCGTTCAAAGATACCAGAGATCGCTGCCCGCCGGCTCCCTCGATCGCCCATCATGGTCGTCGCTACTATCAAGTACGTCGCCCGCCCCCTTGCACGAGCCTGGACAAGTCGGCTAACCTCTCGGCGCCTGTAGATGTGTCGTCGTCGGTGACGGTGCTGTCGGCAAGACCTGCTTGCTGATCTCGTACACGACCAACAAGTTCCCCGCCGAATACGTCCCCACCGTCTTCGACAACTATGCCGTTACTGTCATGTAAGCAGTCCGCCGTATATCTAGCATGCCCCGCACAGCAGACTGACTCGGCGCAGGATCGGCGACGAACCCTACACCCTCGGCCTCTTCGACACTGCCGGTCAGGAAGATTACGACCGTCTCCGTCCCCTCTCGTACCCCCAGACCGACGTCTTCCTTGTCTGCTTTTCGGTCGTCTCGCCCGCCTCGTTCGAGAACGTGCGCGAGAAGTGGTTCCCCGAAGTTCACCACCACTGCCCCGGCGTGCCATGCCTCATCGTCGGCACCCAGCTCGACTTGCGTCCCCCCAAGGAGAAGCGCGATGACAAGGACCCTGTCCTGCGCAAGCTGCGCGAGCAAAAGATGAAGCCCGTCGAGAGGGAGGATGGCGAGAGAATGGCCAGAGAGCTTGGTGCCGTCAAGTACGTCGAGTGCTCTGCTCTGACCCAGGAGAGACTGAAGGACGTCTTTGACGAGGTAAGCGGTACTCGTGTTTTGATATTGCCCGCCGAGACTAACCTCCCGCAGGCTATCGTCGCCGCCCTGGAACCTCCTGCCACCAAAGAGAAGAAGAAGAACCACAAATGTGTTATCCTCTAAGCCCGGAAACACATTCAAGGCGCAATCGACCTTCTCCAAACTCAACATCAATCATCTTCTTCATCAACAGCGCATCCGGCACGGAATCCCATGATATCTCCCGTAGCCGTTTTGAGGTGTCTGGCGCAATGAGGCGCAGTTTCGGTTCTTTTTCTTCTGCAAATTCCAAGAACAGCTAGCCGTAGGTTGCGTCTTTTCTTCTAGAGCGGGGTTTCCAGTCTGTTTTTTTTTTCTCTTTCACTTTTCAATGAGTTATTCCACAACGGCAGCTGGACTTTTTTTTCCTCCCAAGTCCGAAGAATGTTTTTTTTTTCTGCAAATGCAAAGCAAATTCCAGGCTTCTCCGGATCCTTGTGCGGTGAATGTGGTGCTATCAAAATGCACATGGCAAGAGTCGGATGAGATGTCGTCCATTGAGAGCTTGGTTTTGCATTGGGGTTTGAGCATATCTTCGCGGTCCCATGCGGTCGATATGGCTCTATCAAAATGCACGATCTTAGTGTCAGTTGAAGTAGCTTCCGATGAGAGCTCATCCTGGTATGGGAACCTCGCTGCGTCTCTGTTGGGTCTCTGCTGTGTCTCTCTGCTGCTTTTTCAACCTCGGTAGCAGATAGCATTGCACGTGATTTGATGCATCAAAGGTATGGTTCTTGAGAGCTCTTTACCATGTTTGCTGCTGCCTGGTCAACACAAGCTGCAGAACACAATGGGTTCCTCTCACAATCTTTCTTCGTATCAGCATATCGTCGCTGTTGATGGTACACTGGCGGAATTCATGGAGGAGGTCAGGATGTCGTTGCTCAAGAGAAGGAATTCGTAAAGGCATGAGTGAGACTCAATTCAAGGCGGCGACAAGGTCGTCGACGGCGAGGTCACCGTCGCCGAGCAGAGCTACGGTCGTCTCGCGCTCTGCTTGCCCGCACAGCTTCTGAATTGATTTCTTTACTTTCTTGTAATCCAACCTTTCTTGTTTCTTCGCGAGCACCTCCCTTTCTTCGAGCACTTGACCCGAGGAACAAGCATGACGGTCATGCCTTACTTTGTGCTGGGCGAGAATGCCCAGTCCTTGCCTGCTGACCACCCGGCCCTGCGCCTGGAGTTCTGGAACTCCAGGGAGTGGGACAGGGAACATGCCCTTCTTTGTCTGGAGGGCTTGATCCCTGAGCCTGCTCCTTCTGGACGCTGCACCCGCCAGTTCCGCGCTGCTCCGCAGCCTCCTGCGCCCGCCGCGCACACTCCGCTGTCGCCTGTCGCTTCCGCCCCGCTGTCGCCCGTCCGCTCCGCGCCGCGGGCTCCGTCACCACCTCCGCCGCCCCCAAAGTCTCCGGTCCCTCCGCCACCGCCCTGCCCTCTCCCTGCCGGTCCTCCGCGCCCTCAGTCAGCGGAAAGTGCCTCTGAGTTGACGGTCACGGTAATTGACTTCCGGGAAACTTCTGTCTCTACCCGCAGAGCTCGTCGTCAGGGAGTCAATATTCCTGCCCTCGTCTACGAACGTGCTCTGGCCAGAAAGATGCCTTCCCGTACTGGTGTCGACGACGACATCTGCCTCGTGCCTCGTGGCATTGAGCAGGCAGAGCCAACCGTCCGTGGAATCATTGAGGAGTACTACGAAGAGAAGGAGTTTGAGAAGGCTGGCCGCATTGGCAAGCGTACTCCTGTCTTTGAATCGACCAAGTTTGCTGCTGGTTCGCCTTTCAAGAGTCCTCCTAAGCTCCGCAAGGGTGAGGACGACAACTCCGTCGCTGATCCATCCATCAAGCGCATCCCTCCCAAGGCAAAGCAGATCCTTGGCTCTCCCAGACAGAGCAGTGACTGGACCTTCTTGAAGAAGCGTCACCTGCAGTCTCCTCCTCACTCCAAGAGAAAGACTGTTCACTCTCTCAAGCATAGCGTGTCGTCCCGAGTGGCCGGTCTTGTGACTCCCACCAAGCCGTCAAAGTCCTCCCAGCCTTCACTCACGCGCTCCGCCAACGGGACCCGCTTCCGCCGCTCCGCCCAGCGCACAGCAATTTTAAACACGCACAACGACACGAACTCTTCTCTGTCGTCTTTCAAATTCTCTCCCATCAAGAAGCAGCACAACATGTCTGCGCAGAACTCGCCCACCAAGAAGGCCCCTGACGGCGCTTCCAACAACTCTCCCACCAAGCCCTCCGCTTCGCCTACCAAGGAGAAGCCGAGCTTCTCGCTCAAGCGCACCATCTCCAACGCGCTGACTCCCAAGATCAAGCACCGCTTTGACGAGGGACCCACTCCCCCTGAGAAGGACACTCCTCCCGAGTTGAGACCTTCTGCAACCATCACCAACCTTACTCACCGTCCCTCGGCCGACTTCAGCGGCTACACCCATCTTCCTGTCGACATGGACGAAGACGATGGCTCCCAGCGCGGCGAAGCCCCCAAGACCACCGCCGTCATCATCAAGCGCGTCAACTCTGGCAAGCCCGTGATCCACGAGCCCATTCAGATCCACGAGGCTCAGCAGTGTGAGTTCATCTACACTGATGCCGAGACTGCTAGGGAGATCCAGGAGGAACTGCAATCTCCCCCTCTGCCCACCCGTCTGTTCTACAGCCCCCGCCCTGAGCACGGTTGGGTCGCCTCCGAGGACAAGGATGACGGCGAGACCGCTCCTACCTATGACACCACCGGCCTCGTCGCTGGCAAGTTTCTGCCCGCCAGTGTCTACAAGCCTGCTTCCAAGCAGGAGGTGCGCGAGTTCGTCTACAGCCCTAGCGTCTACACTGTCGCCAATGGTGCCGACATCTTCAAAGTGAGTTTATCTTTTTGGTTCTTTGTGTCAATCCCCTTCAGCCTCTGATACCCCTGCCTTGTCGTTACCCCTTTTGGCATTACCTTGTCACCTCCCTCTTCATCGCACCTATTTCATCACCTTCCCCCTCTCTATCATCACCTTCCCCCTCTCTATCATCACCTTCCCCCTCTCTATCATCACCTTCCCTTCCACTGCGCCTTCCCTACCTACCTTTTCATCTTCCTCTCCATTGCACCTTCCTCAACATTGCACCTTCCTCAATCATTGCGTCTTCCTCAACATTGCACCTTCCTCAACATTGCACCTTCCTCTCCATTGCACCTTCCTCAATCATTGCGTCTTCCTCAACATTGCACCTTCCTCAACATTGCACCTTCCTCAACATTGCACCTTCCTCTCCTTCACTGAATCCCTACCTCTCTTCCACTTTCTCCCAGCCTCAGTCGGCACACACCGTCGTCGATATCAATGCACAAACTCAACCCTTACCCTGAACACATTCTCTGAGAGGACTCATTGCTGACCACCATGACAACAGGAGGATGCTGCTCGTGCAAAGGAATTCAGTGTTTCGACCCCTGTTCCTCAGAACTCGCCCAAGTCTTCCCCTGTCATGAAGGCCCAGCTTGAGAACGAGGACAAGGAGCGTCGCAAGAAGTTGGCCGAGCGCTTCTCCGTTCCTGTGCTTCAGCCCTCGCAGCGCGCCAACCTTGTCGAGCCCAACGGCGAGGTGTACCAGCCCGGACCTGGCGAGACGCCCGTCATGGCTCATGACTTTGCTGTTGCTGGCGCCCAGGAGCCTGGCAAGAGCAGCCAGCCCAAGATTGCTCAGCGTCAGTCGGCCCCTGCTTCTACTGTGACCCCTGAAGGTTACAAGTACAGCGCCGCCATCTACGAGCACCCCAGCGCCGTGCCTCCTCCCCTCCGTCGCACAAGCAGAGACGCTCGCAGCCGCGATTCCAGCACGCCTCGCTCTCTTCGTGAGCGCTTCGCTGCTGGTGGCAATGGCACCGGTCTCGGTATCGATGTCGAGGCTGCTCGCCCTCACGACTACGGAACCAACACCACGGCCGCCGTCAATGGCGACAATCACTCGGACATGAAGAGATCGACTTCATCCGACACGAAGAGATCGCTTCCCTGGTCGCCTCGCCCCAAGCGCGACGAAGACAAGCTCAGCAAGTCGATCAAGAGCATCAACACTCGCATGAACGAGCTCCATGGCGATACCACTGAGCGTTTGGCCTATCTTAGCAACAAGATGGACAAGATGACTCAGCAGATGTCTCAGATGAACGCTCGCTTCGACACTGCTGATGAAGAGACGCTGCAGATGGTGGAGCTGATTGTTGGAGGACTTAAGCCCTATCTGATCCGCGGCTTCCACAGCATGAACGCTGCCAACGACGCAGGTTTTGGCGAGCTCTATCAGCAGTTGGCTCAGCAGAATTACGAGATGACGCAGGAGGTGAGATCTCTCAAGGAGATCGACTGCCAGGCCAACGAGCGCATCTCCAGCCTGGAGCAGCGTCTGTTCGCTGTCATCAGCACCCCTCGTCCTTGCGAGAATGGTGCTGACCACTTCTCTGACCCTCCTAGCGAGCGCTGAAGTGGTCGTCGTGTCCATGCCCCGTCTGCGCTGACTGGCACGACACAAAGCGTCTAAGTTCAGGTTGGATGGCTGGCAAAGCGGCGTTCTGGCCGTCGAATGTCAAACGGCTGGAGTTCAAGTGAGCGGAAACAAAGCCGGCTTTGCGCCTCAAGCCACGGACAAAGGCGGGGAAGGTTGAAGGACATGACACAAGACGAATGACGAAGAGTTACGTGCAATGGATAAAGATATGGAACGATTGGGACTATGGGCGCATTCTGGAAAGGGCTATGATTTGAAAAAATTGGCGATAAAAAAGGAGGATGGCCAGGAAAAGCAAGGTTTGGCCGGGACCGTAATAGTGGAAGGAGGAGTTTGCAGATCGCCCCAATAAGAATTGAGTTCCCATGGATGATTTGCTGTGCACGCTAACTTATGCTGCCGATCAGATGTGGCTTTCTTTGACAGGCACAGGGTGGGGTGAGGGATAGAGAAAGGCGGCACGACAAGCAGTACGAGTGTGCGAGGGCGGTGTAGGGAAGTGTCCGAACATAATCATGGCAGATGAAGGGCCACGGCAGTCAGGTGGACACTGGACAGGTCGAGGGGGCCAGTGGTCGAGTGGAACGGTGGCACGGGGGTACGGGGGCACGGTGGCACGTTATGGGAGCGTGGCTCGCGGCGTGGACTCTGTGGAAAACGGGCTTGGCTTTTTGCCGGGCAGTGGGGAAGGAGCGACCAAGGTAGGGAAATGCCAATGGCCATGACCGGATGGATTATTGCCATCGAGACAAAGAAACGAAGCGCTCTCGGGGCGCATACCGCAGCGACGCGCTTCTCGACGTGTTTGTTCGTTTCTCACTTGATCTTCCTTGGACGTTGCGTCTCTCTGCCGCCATGCGAGCCGGCATGACGGGCGATGTGTACCACCACCACCACCACCACCACCAGCCGCCGCCGAACCACTCGCCCTCACCCTCGCCCTCGCCCTCGCCCTCGCACTCGCTTGTGGCTGGCGGCAGCGGCAGCGGCTGTGGTCAGCATCCCGGCCTTCCGTCCATCCACACCCACCACCACCACTCCGAGTCGGAGCCGTCTGTCTCGTCACATCCGAACCCAGCCGCCCTGCCCTTTCGCTGCAACACGGCCGCCAGCGCCGGCCTCCAGATCCAAACGGACCTCCCTCTAGGCATTGTCCACCGCAAGCAATCCCACCAACAGCCCGACACGACCGACTCGGCCAAGTCCTCTCACCCCTCAGCCTCACCACTGCTGACTCCGGCACTCCGCCATAACCTCTCGACCGCCAGCCTCAGTCCAAACTCGGCTCTGACCTCGCCCGCTCTCGCTGCCATGATCGACATCACTCCCTTGCCCTCACCCATCATGCTCAACGACTCGTCTCCCGGGCCCTGGAAGAGGATCCGGAGCGGCCACTTTGACCGAGTCACCCCGAGGCCGCCCTCGAGATTGGCCAGCTCTCCGCCGACGACGAGCTCTCTCTCCTCCATGGCCTCCATGGCTCCTCCGCCAGACTCGCCGCACAAGAAAAAGAAGGGCTACGGAAGCCTGATGCACGCCGCCGTCGACGCTCAGCCCCAGCCCCAGCCTCAGCCTCAGACAGTCCATGACATGGACCATCGCCCCCGCAAACCACACACCCGCAACCGAAGCATCAGCGACTTTGTCCCCGAAGTCCTGCACAATGTGCGCCAGCGAAATGTCACCGTCGGCCCGGCAGGCCTGCACATAACCACCACGCCGCCGAATGAGACGCCAATGCAGCGTGAGCACTATCTTGCTCAACAGCGTGGCCTTGTACAACCTTTGGCTTCGGACATTGACCGCCGCTCGCACACTCAACCTCACACACACAACCTTGGCACGATGCGAGCTTCCGTCGACTCGGCCAAGGTTCTGCCGTCGCCTCCGCCGTCAAGCAAAGGTATGACGGATGGTGAAGCTGAAGAGGAGGGCATGCACACTGTCGGTGGAGCCGAGACCGAGTCGGACGTCGAGTACTTCACCGTACGATCGGCACATGAAGATGGCAAGAGGAGATGGCGCTCAGTACGCTGTCTCGGCCAAGGCACTTTCAGCAAAGTCATTCTGGCCACCTCACAACGACTCGCGCCACACCAACCATACGACGAAGACCATTTGGACCCGCGGAGACTGGTTGCAGTCAAAATTGTCCAACACGGACCGGCAGGAGGCGCTGACGAGGAGCGCATCGAGGTGTCGCTCAAGCGCGAGGTTGACATTCTCAAGAGCGTGTCACATCCCTCCATTGTCCAGCTCAAGGCTCTCGAGTACTCGGACGAACGTGCTTTGCTGGTGCTGAGCTACTGTCCCGGTGGAGATTTGTTCGAGCTGGCCAGCGAGCATCGCTCCATCTTGCAGCCCAACATGGTCCAGCGCATGTTTGCCGAGCTCGTCGGTGCCGTGCGTTACCTGCACAAGAATTACATTGTCCACCGCGACATCAAGCTCGAGAGTAAGTCCTCCGTCTTGTCCGTGTTCCGCTGATCGCTCAACAAAACAGATGTCTTGGTCGTTCCCAACTACGCCGCTCTCTCTGCCTTGCCAAACCCTCAAACCCACCGTTACCCCTTGATCTGCCTTACCGATCTCGGTCTCTCACGCCGCATCTCGGCCCCTCCCGCTTCGCCTCTTCTTACCACCCGCTGCGGCAGTGAAGACTACGCCGCACCCGAAATCCTACTCGGCCAACCATACGACGGCCGCAGCACCGACGGTTGGGCTTTGGGTGTCTTGTTGTACGCGCTGATGGAAGGCCGTCTTCCTTTCGATTGTCCGCCCGGCAAACCCGAGCGCAGCAAACCCAGCCACCGTATCGCTCGTGCTGATTGGATCTGGTGTCGCTTTGGTGACGAGGATGGCGAGTGGGACGAGAGCAAAGAATTCAAGGGGTGGGAGGGCGCAAGACCGATCGTCGAGGGCTTGCTCAAGAAGGTCAGGATGGGACGCAAGAGCTTGGCAGACATTGAGGAGACGGAGTGGGTACAGCGGGGCATCCAGGTGCCCGGCGGTATCAGGTCATTCGACGACACTGAACCCATATGACCATGCCGATCGAGGCCATGGATGCGTCACCACCACAACGCCATGCCAAACCTCGGGTTTTGACGAAATACGACCGGCATCTTTTGATTCTTCTAACACGTTGAGAGACGGCAGTTCAATTACCCCTCGTCTCGCATCGACAGCTTTATTTCCTTTTTTTTCTTATTAATCCGGACACGTGCTCTACGAAGAACAATCAAGACCACTACAAGAACGAAAAGGGGGACGAATGAGTACAGACACAACAATCACTATTATACCATTAGTTTTGTAAAAAAAAATGGAGGGGGAAGGGACGCCATTCAAGATTGACGGAGGATAGACAAAGGATGGGCGAGGGCATGTTCGATACCCAATATTATTTTACTTGGACTGGGAGTGGAAAGGGTGGTTTTTTTCTTTCTCTCTTCTTTTCTTTTTTTTTCTCTTTTTTTTTTACTTCTCGAGAGTTGGCTTTTTCTGATGCTGACCTACCGACAGCTCTTTTTTTTTTCTTTTTTTTCTCTCTTCTTCTTCTGACTGTTTACTGCACTTTTTTGCGGCATTAGCGGGCACCTTCTTCCTCTCTTCTTCTTCTTCTTCACCTGCTTTCCTGACAGCAGATTTTCTTCCTTTTTTTTTCTGCTTTTAGCAGCGCTGGCGTCTTGTTTTTTTTTTTTTTTTTTTTTTTTTTTTTTTTTATGTTTTTTCTTTTGCTCTGACTTGTTATATAGACTTTTATCATGAAAGAGGATACAGCTTGAGCTGCGCTTTTTTATCTACGGATTGGGGTGTACTTGAGACACTGATATTGTGATATTGAGATGTAGCGAGTGATCGTTCATCTTGGATGATGTCTCAAGAGCTAATAATGTCTTTGCCCACTCTATATATCTTCTACAGCAACGAGCAGAAGAATAAAAGGCAACAAAAACGCCACTCGCTATGCATGGTTCTCTACACCAGTCAAGTCATCTCGACCTCGCCGCCCATCTCGCCCGCGCCCCCCTCGACGTCGTCCTCGGCGGCCTCGATGCGCTCCATCTGGCGCTTGGTGAGTGGCCGTTTCTTCTTGCGGCCCGAAGGATCGACGCGCGGCGCCGAGATGGCGTCCAGGTATGCCTCGTTGCTCATTTGGGATTTCAGGGTGGCGGACGAGGTTGCGGCGTCTTTGAGGAAGAGGCGGTCGTGGTAGGTTTCGTAGGATGCTTCTTCCTGTTTTGCGGTGTCAGTGGACAAAGAAGGTGAAGAGAAAAAGAAGCATGGATAAAAGTGATACTCACGTCTTCGTCGAAATACTCGAGTCGCGTCCATTTTTCCTCTTGGGCGATCAGGAGCAGATTCTTTGCTCTCAGCGCTTCCAGGTTCTCGACGTCGCGGTTGTCCTTGTAGGTCTGGGCTAGCGCCAGTGCTTGCGGTTGCTTTGCCGCCGCCGCTGCTGCCGCCGACGCTGAAGACTCGTTGGCTTCGGTGCGGCGGGCTGCGGTTTCGGCGTGGGTTACTGCGTCGACGTGGTGGAATTGCGGGCGCATTTGGACTACGCCGTCCACGCGTGTCAGGTGGAGTTCATCTGTTGAAGAGTTAGAGGGTTTCCGAGTTTGAGGGAAGATAGTCATGCGAATGTGAGAGGGAAAACAGAGAAAGGAAACAGAAAAGGAAACCAAAAACTCACCTCCCCGGAAAGCACCCAACATGTAATTCGGGTTCCCCGTCTCGTCTTGCAAGATTTGACCCCCAAGCGTCTGCTTCGCAAACACCTGCTCCCTGCCCACCGCCTCCTGGAACCTCGCAAGCCCCTGATCAACACTCATACCCTGCTGCAGCTCCTCCTTGCGGCCCTTGCCGCCCTTGGTCGCTGCAAACCCGGCCGCCGCACCAAACGTCGCGTTCGCGTTGCCAGACGCCTTTGCCTTCCTCATCGCCTCGCCCCAGACCAGACTTTGGAATTTGTTGAAGTTGGCGGATGGGTTCATTCCAATGTCCATTTCGACAAAGCCGGCCTGCGGTTTGAGGCGAAAGTCTACGGGGCGTGCGCCGTTGCGCTCGTTGTAGGCTTGAGCGCGGCTGCGGTTGGGGTATTGGAGCAGGTAGATTTGCTCGAGTTGGCGCGGTGTGATGAAGACGTTGTATTCGGCAATGACTGGGTCGTCGTCTTCTGCGTCTGCTGCTGCTGTTCTTGATGCTGTGTCGATGGTGTGCATGAGTGGCTGTCTCATCTGTCACGGATACCGGCGAGATTACAAGCTACTTACGAGACATTTTGATGTTTTTTTCTGTGGTGTGGTTGATTGTGAAGAAACGTACTTTGATGGTTTGGCTGGATTTATTTTTTGATAGAGGTCGAGCGTGCACGGCTGAAGATCTTTCCCCGCATTTTCATGCGCCTCGGTGCTTCCCGGTAAGTTTGCAAGTCCCTTTGCTGGCGACAACACCCTGTCTTTCCATGCCTTCCCTGTCTAACTTGCATTCTTGCGATATGAATTGCTAGAGATCATTTAAAAGGTCATCTCATGTGTCATGTTTCTGTACGATATATCTCTAGAAGCTTACATGATTTCCTACTAGACCTAATCTTTGACATAGAAATACAGAAAAATCCGGCTCTCAATTATGTTACTTGAAGCACATTGACCTTGCCTTATAAACACTTTTTACCGCACGGTATTTGATAACGAGATAACTTACTACTGCTAGACGCAATCACTATAGACGATATATAATCCATTCGACTAAGCTTCCGGAACCTGCATCAAGGAATACACACGAGAAGCGAAAGCTTGATCCTTCCCCCACTCGGATACCTCTCACGCCTCACAACGTCATGCACGATGTACGACAACGAGTAGACAAGCATTTCCAATTGACTCATACAAAGCATCCTACGATACGAACAAAAATCTGCGAGGTCCAGAAAAAACAAACACCTTCTACCCTGTCGCAACAAGGAGCAATCCTTCCTTGGCGAAAAGCATGCAAGCGAAGAACCCGTTGAATAGGCAGCCACTTTTCTCAGTTACTCAGAAAGATAAGGCCTGAGGAGATCTGCTGCGGGTACATGCAATCCTTAGGCAGTCAAATAACCTCCTCACACATTAAATGTAAGTCAATCGCCGACTGCAAACCAAGGCATCGCAAAATCAAGAGTAGCACCATCTGCTGCTCCATCTCCGCTCACTCCGTTTCGTTTCTTATTCTCCCTCATGTCGTCGCAAGATTGCGAAGACGGAAAACCCGGTCTTTGCCATGGCGGCCGTCCGGATCTGACTTTTGGTCTCGAGGACTATGTTTTGATCTTTATTCCGGCGGCGTGTTTGCTACTGCTCGCACCCGTCAGGCTGAGAAGGATTTGGAGTCGAGGTCGCAAGGTGGTGACGCCGACAGCCCTGTGGTGGGCGAAGACGGTGAGTTCATGCGTATTCTCAAAAGTTAACTGCATCAAATCATGTCAAGGAAGCGAGCGAATCATTGGGTTTTAGTCGCCTTGAAGGAGACTAGGTAGACAAGTTTGAGGCTGACAGGCAACGCAGATCTCGTCTACCTTGTTCGTAGGCCTCAGCCTGGCTGCCCTTGTGCGAGGATGTGTTCGGCCAAAAACACCTTCAGCGGAGATCCCAGCAAAAACTCTGTCGTTCCTGGCATCCCTCGTCGCTGCACTGTTATCACAATGGGAGCACATACGCTGTATCAAGCCCAGTGCACTCTTACAGCTCTACCTCATGATCGCAATAGTAGTGCAAGCAGTCCACCTGCGCTCAGTGTGGCTGCGCCACGAGGACCTCGTCATGAGAGGTCTGGACATCGGACAGATCGTCTCTTGCGCCGTCTTCCTGGCGGTGGAAAGCGTCAACAAAGAATCCATCTTGTTGCATCGACAGAAGCGGAGCCCGCAGGACACAAACGGACTCTTCAGTCAACGCCTATTCTGGTGGCTGAACCACATGTTCAAGCGTGGATACTCATCCGTATTGGCGCCAAACGATCTCGACAAGATGGACGAGGAGTTGTCGTCCACACAGTACCAGCGCAAGTTCAGACTCGAATGGCGGAAACACTGCACCAAAAACCCAAAAGTCCACCTACTCCGAATCGTCTTTGCTGCTATTGGATACGACTTGCTGTTTCCGATCATCCCTCGTCTGCTTCTACTCGGAGTCAACTTTGCGCAGCCGTATCTCATCCTACGCTTTGTCAGATACATTGACGACCCCACCGTCGGCGGTACCGAAGAAGGCATTCTGCTTGTGCTCGCTACTGCACTTGTTTACGTCGCTATTGCGACGTTTCAAAGTTGGTATTGGCAGTCCGTCACGCGGTTTCAGACCAAGCTTCGTGGATGTCTCATCAACGCCATTCACGACAAGGCTCTTCGATCCAGACCAGATCAAGTTTCCAATCCTTTAATGCTCATGAATGTCGATGTCGAAAAGACCCTTTTCGGGGTGAGGCCACTGCACGAGTTTTGGGCATGTGCCATCTCTATCGTTGTTGGCCTGGGCCTGCTATACAATCAAGTTGGTATTCCCTTCCTGGCTCCAGTCATTCTTCTGGGGGTGTTCATCACCATTGCCGCAGAAAACGGCAAGAAGATTGCCCCAAAGACGAAGTTGTGGCTTGCCGCAACGCAGGAGCGCGTCTCGTACATTACCAGCGTCATCGGCTCCATGAAGAACATTAAGCTCCTGGGCATTGGAGAACACGTCTTGGAAAAGGGCAACAGACTGCGCGTACAAGAAGTCGATGCTCAAAGAGCCATTCGAATGGCCTCACTGATCAATTTGGTCATCTCGCTCGTCAACTTCCAAGCAGCCACGCTCGTCCTTTACGGAGCCTTTGCAATTAAAACGCACTTTACCGGCGAGCCGCTGACAAACTCGAATCTCTTCACATCTCTGGCTGTGCTCAAGCTATTCACGAATCCATTGTTGAGCACTATCCAGTATCTTCCTCATGTGCTGCAAGTCTTTGCAGCTCTGTCGAGGATCCAGGCGTACTTGATCTCCCAGGATCATGTAGATCAACGTATCGTCGACTCAGAAGCAATAGCACACCGGCGCAACTCCAAGACGAAATTCTCCGTCTCTGAAAGCAATGACGTCGCTCAGGTTCGCAATATGAGCTGTGGATACTCGGAAGACACACCCGTGTTATCAGACGTCGATTTTGCTCTGCACAATGGTGAGCTGAACATGGTCATTGGTTCAGTCGGCTCTGGCAAGTCCACCCTACTCAAAGCTTTGATAGGCGAAGTCGTCATCAAGAGTGGCTCGGTCACAGTTGCGGACGACGAGATCGCCTATTGCGCTCAGAGCCCCTGGCTGTGGAACGGTACCATACACGAAAATATCGTTGGCGCCGACGTAGTCGATGAGGCATGGCTTGCAAAGGTAACATGGGCTTGCGGACTAAACCAGGACTTTCTTGAGCTACCGGATGGCATCGAAACCCGTGTCGGCAATGATGGTACAGCATTGAGTGGAGGGCAAAAAAATCGCATTAGTCTCGCGAGAGCAGTGTACGCTCGCAAACCTCTCGTTGTACTCGACGATGTTCTCTCTGGCCTGGATACTCGGACAGAAAAGCTGGTGTTCAATCGCATCCTCGGGCCACAGGGACTGTTCAGAAGGCTTGGAAGTACTGTCGTCCTCGCCACTCATGCCATTGGATGGCTGCGTTATGCCGACAAGCTCCTCGTCATCGAGGATGGAAAGTTGTCTTATCAGGGCAAACAAGAAAATGCACCGGCATCGTTCGTGCGCAGCCAGGCCGGACCGATTCCACAGAAAGCAAACCAAGACGATGATGTAGATCTGCAAGCCCCGGAGGTGATCAGGAAGAGCCGGACACCCAGCGTTTCCTCCACCTCATCGGCACAGGCCTCCAACTGGCAACTTTACAAGTCATACTTCAAATCATACGGTATCCTCGGCTTTTCGGCCTTCTTGGTGCTCATAGTCTTGTATTCCGTCTTGCAGGCCCTCCAGACGTTGGCACTCAAGTGGTGGGCCGGAGCCGAGGCGACAAGTCCATCAGAACTCGGAAAGTGGATCGGCATCTTGGGTGCCATCACTCTGTCTTTTGTGGTCAACTTGACGTTGACACTCTACGTCGGTTTCATCTACCTCTTTCCAAAGTCCAGCTTGTACCTGCACGCAAAGCAGTACGTCGCATTGGTCAGGGTCAGATACTCGGCGTGGGGCGGTAAAGAGACTGGCAACATCACGAACAGGTTCTCCCAGGACATCGCCATTGTTGACCAACAGCTATCAAACTCCCTCTTGAATGTTCTGGCCGGCGTGTTTGACGTACTCGCTACTACAGCCGTGATCTTGGTGGCGAGCCCCTTTATCGCCGCGAGCTTTCCCGTACTCACAGGAGTCTTCTGGGTTATCCAGTCAATCTACTTGCGCACTTGCAAGCAGTTGCGGATTATGGATCTCGAAGCTAAGGCGCCTCTGTGTACGCACTTCCTCGAGACCGTTTCCGGAGCAGCGACGATCAAAGCTTTCGGTTGGCCTCGAGCATACAGAGAGAAAAACGACAAACTTCTCGAAGAGAGTCAAACTCCGTACTATCTGCTGGAATCTGGTGAGTTCTTGGAGAACATATGGACAAGGTGAACGAACTAACTTTACCAGTGCAAAACTGGCTGTCCTTGGTCCTGAGTCTGGTGGTTGCCGGCTTGGCTACAGTCGCAATGGCAGTCGTCGTAAAGCTCAGATCAAGCAGAGATGCAGGCTACGTCGGTCTGGCCATGATCAATATCATGGACCTTGGGCCTCTGCTTGAGACGCTAGTCGTCGCTTGGACTCAGCTGGAAACCAGCATGGGTGCTATAGCACGTATGAAAGAGTTCATGGAAAGTACACCAGAGGAAGAGCAGGGCAAGATTAATCCTCAGCCCGATTGGCTGTCCGAGGGAAGCATTCGCATCGCCAATCTTGAGGCATCTTACTCGGACACAGCACCACCGACAGTCAAGAACATCAACCTTCAAATCCGACCAGGGGAAAAAATCGCCGTCTGCGGTCGCACCGGTAGTGGCAAGTCATCTCTGGCTTCCGCTATGTTTGGTCTTCTGCACATTGCCGGTGGTTCCCTGGAGATTGACGGCGTCGATGTGACTCAAGTGTCTCAAGAGTTGCTTCGCTCAAAGATGATTGCCTTACCGCAGGACCCATACTTTACCACCGGCACTGTGCGCGAGAACCTTGCCCTGCGCAAGTCAGACAGTCCTCGAAGCGACCCAGAGATGCTTCGAGCTCTGGAGCGTGTGGGCCTGAAGACCAAGTTTGAGAATCTCGCCGCCACGTCCGGCGACACGTGGTTGACGGCTCTGGATGTCGAGCTATCTCCAGACGACATGCTCACAAAGGGCCAGACGCAGTTGTTCGCCATGGCCCGGGCAATGCTTTCGGATGGTCAGATTTTGCTGGTGGATGAGGCGACCAGTGGATTGGACCTCGAGACGGAGGACCTGGTGCAGAAGCTTCTACGTGAAGAGTTTGCGGGACGCACCATTATCGCGATCGCCCATCATCTCCAGACGATATTGGACTTTGATACGGTGGTCGTGCTGGAGAATGGAAGGATTGCGGAGGTCGGGAAGCCGGTCGAGCTCAAGGATGCTGATGGCAGCCTGTTTGGTGAGCTGCTCCGGGCGGCTGAGTAGGGACGGGTCAGGATATGGGGTGATCTGGACGTGGATAATGAATGAATGAATGAATGATGAGTTTTTCCCGAGGCAAGCTATGGCCGGCAATCTCAACCATCGTAATGGAGTAGAAGACATTGCTGCGACAGACGATGGTTGCTCAGGTCAGTGCATGGAAGGAAAGGCTCGGAAACGAGTGGAGGGTCCTTGGAACAGGGTAGACAGGGCCACTGGGACGAGCATAGAAGAATGGTGCCTTCTCTGATCGATCACATCATTTCGTGCCAGGAGACGACGATATTGAAGTGACGAGGGCATGCGAGGATGCAGCAAGGTCCTCTACTTGTAAAGTGACCCAGGCACTCGTTCTGGTGGAGTAGGTGTGAGTAACATGAACACAGCAGCGGAAGGGGACGACTCGGTTCATAACGAAAAACGGTGTGCTTTCATGCGAATGGGTATCTCTTTTGTAAAAACAACTCCTCATTCCCTTTTTGTACACCCGCCAGACCCCCCCCCCCCCCCCCACATGTTTCGTCAGAGTCGTGCAGATCAGCAGTGAAGACTGCGATGGTGTAGCAAAGCAGACAGCTCACAGGCCGAGCCACTCCTTGCGGTGAAGCTCAGCATAGCGCTTCCTCTCCTCGGCCTCCTCGGCAGCCGCGACGTAATCGTCGTCGTTCAGATCGGGCGTCTCGTTCCACATGCGCTCGAACTCGTCGTCGACGCTGGCGTGATTGATGGCCCAGATGCCCTCTCTGAGGCGCTTGTGACGTTCCCTGTCCTCCTCGATTCTCTGCTCGATCTGGCGCTTCTCGATCCTGACGTTGCCGTTGCTGTAGCGCGACGTTTCGTGCGGCGAGGCAGTGCCGGGCACGCCGCCAATCTGATCGCGATCCCTGATGAGGTCCTCGAGCTCGCCGACCGTCTGCTGCTGCAGGTAGTCCTTTGCAGCGAGGTTGTGCAGCACCTTCTTGACGACCTTGACGTTGGCGGCGCCGCTGCCGTCTTCGGGGGCGACGAGGTCGACGATGCGCACAATGTCGCGGGCCATCATGCGCACGAACTCCGGGTGGCCTTCCTTGTCGGCGAGGTCGCACAGGGCTTCGAAGAAGTACATGATGTTGGCGCGGTTGTTCATGCTGTTGCGCTCGAGCTGTTCGATGATGCAGCTGTGCAGGTCTTCGTCCATTTCGCGGTGGCGCAGGACGTAGTGGGCGGCCTTCTGGGCGCTGGTGAGGGAGGCGTTGAGGTGCTGCAGTTGGCTGGTGAAGCGCATGCGCACTTCGAAGGGGTCGGCCATGGTCTCGTCCGTGGGGGATGTGGCGTTGGCCTCGGTTGCGAGGGCGTCGGCGGACGAGGAGGATGAATTGGCGGCAGCGATTCTGCGCTCTTGGAGGTTGTTGGCGGCGTCGAGGTCGAGGGGAGAAATTGCCTTGGTCACATTCGCGTCCGAGTGCTCAAGGCGCGGGCCGCGTGGAGGACGAGGCTGCAGCTGCATCTTCTTATCGTGATCGCGGATAGATCCGCTGAGATGCCGCTAGCGTGGTTCGGGTGTTGCCGGTTGAAGGCGGTGTGGATGCGCAGTTGAGGGTTGCTGGTGCGTGGTGGGCAGAAAAGGTTGGAGTCACTGCTCACCACCACCTGCTTTCCCAAATTCACGTCCTCACTCGATCTCAATTGACGTGTCGGGTAGTGAAACCTGAGCTGCTTTTCCACTCGTACACCGAACCTAGTCACACAACGCTATGCCTTTCGAAAATGGTCTTATTCTTACCTGCACGCGTTGCGGTATGCTTGACAATCGCGCAAGCTCCAAGACAGGAAGGTCTGATATAGCAAAGGCCCCATAGCTATGGCAATCCTCGGTGGCATTATAGACTCGTTGACCACTGATTGTTGCTTTCTTGCACGCTCTATCTTTGCACTTTTGCTCTACCGACGACCCCCAACAGTCCCTGCACCTCCAATATGCTTGTTCCTGCAAAGGTAGTTGAGCTCATTGCGTTCATGACTTCCCCGTCTGATCAGGTCGACACAATCTCTGAGATTGCGCAGAGTGACAAGCTCGCTGCTCTCTTGCCACTGATGTTGTCGATTTGTGGAGGGCGAGGCGCAGAAGGAGATATTAGGTGGTTGTATTGCCATGAGGCTCGCTGGTCGAGACCTGGCGCAGTTGAGTGATGACTAAAAGAGCATAGAACAATGTCTCGGGAACTTACAACGAGACTCGAAGACTGCAAAAGTCTCATAGCAAGGTCCAAGTTTGGAACCCCGAAAGAGCTGATGATAGTTTCGGAATTCTGCACAACGACACAGAGGCTCGATGTCTTGTCTCGGTGAAACTTGTTGACCAACATAGTCTTGACCTTGGGCTTTTTTGCCTCCTCGGCTTCTATCAGTCCACAGCATCATGAAGGACCAGAAATACCCTACCCAACAAAAACAAAAAAAAAAAAAGAATCACAAGTCTGGTGGTTGGGATGTTTTGCTTACCTCTCCACATGTTTCCCCTTTTGTTTCCTCCCGCCTCCCTGTGATCGCCCCGACACCATTTCGTAGGTGCTGCCCTACCGGAGACCCTTGACTGGTTGTCAAGTTGTTCGAGGACTTACACCTCTGAGCTTTCCTTCACTCTTTCAGATTCTCTCTCACTGTGTTCCCAAATTTGTGGCGTAATGTTTTGCTGATGCTGTGATTCGAACCCATTGTTAGATGAGGATTAGGGAGAAGTCTATCGCGATTGGTCAGTCACTAACAAATGCGGGAGTGGTAACCACCAGACTAGATGTGATTGTTGGAAGATGAAAGGGAATTTGCAATATATGGCTTTGAAGCAATAGCCGCAGTCTTGTGAGACAGGCTGATGTTCAGAGCCAGTCACTTGTGAATTGATTTTGCGCAGAAGGAAAGAGTCAAGGTATATCACGCAGAACAAGAGCTTCTGGAAGTTGCTACCTAGAAAGTGGTTGCCGTCGGACGACACTTCAACTCCGGTTTGTGCCTTCAGAGCTTTCATCCTGTTGTTGATCCGCCCACTTCTCTCACAGCCACCCATCCCAAACTTACACACCCACAACTACCGCTGCGGCACAGCGCTCAGAAAACAAAGGTAGACCACGTTTGTCCTTCACTCACGATACTCCAGCTGACCACCGTTAACCTCTAGTCCCACAAGCTCCCAGCATTTCCACGCCTTTCTCGCAACCAAGAACAATGCCACCTCGTACCACAAAGACCATGCAAAGCGCCGCCAAACCTGCAAACGATAACTTCAATCTGGTCATCAAAGCCCTGATCAGCATATCCATCGACGGAATGTGGATCGAACAGCTCAAGCGCCCTGACCAGTTCTTCGATGAGAAGGTGTTCGTGAAGAAGGTCCAGGAGGGACTTAGAAAGCTTCCTATTCTCAATGTCGAGGAGGTCAAGAAGTATCTGGAGAAGGAAGTCAATGCCGCAACCAGGAAGGCTGTCATCAAGTCTGAGAAGAAGGCCTGAAAGAATCATGGGGGGCATGAAGCAGTTCTTTGTTTTGTGAGCCATGCATAAATCAGGAAACAGAACAGTCAGGAGGCAAAGGAGTGCAGGAGAGAAGAGCAGGTCATGCCAGAACGGCTCAGAAGAGTCCAAAAATCTGTCATACAGTCGGAGGCAAGTTCAATGATTCTATCATAACCTTTCATTAACTATCTGATGCTTTTGAGACGATGAAGCACATACCAAAGCCCACGGATCATGCGAGAGTTTTGGTCAGACTTTTGTTCTTTCGGGTGACGGAGAATTCTATCGCAAGACTTATGACCTTTGCTGCGGCGGCGAATGGTCCGGTAGGTCCATAGAAATCAGCAAACAAGATCTTGCGTCTTCCGTTTCCAGTGTGCCTCTGCTGTTGACCATGATATAAATCCGCCGCTTGGTCTTCCAGTTGCCTGATCTTTCATCTACAAGAATCTCAAGCATTTATCTTGGAGATACCAAACACAACAGGTCATCATGCTGTCCAACCACCTCAATCCTCAGGCTGCCACCTTCTCGCCCACTGGCTGCGCGCACCACTCTGCCTGTCACCAACAAGCCCGCTCTGTCAAGATCTATCAAGAAAACACCATCAGCTACCCCCGGGCATACTCCGCCAGCCAGCATCGCGCTGAGCCCATCGACAATGTTCAAGACCAGTTCGACAACACACCTGCCATCATGTACGGCAACCCTCTTGTCAGGAAGCACGTCCTCGGCAAGCGCTGCCCTGACCGATACCCCCTCTGCCACTGGCACTTCAGAGCCAACCAGCCCTGCCACATCCCATGGCTCGGCTGTCCTCTTGCTCGTAAGACTCAAAGTCACCAATGCCATGATATTGTACTGACTGCTAGCAGAGATCGCCATCGAGACCGCCTACAGGGCCAAGAAGGACTGGGATGGCGCCCCTGAGGGCTGGAATGCCTTGCACAGAGGCTGCCTTCTCACCAAAGACAAGTGTGCGATCCATGCCGATCTCGAGATTAAGCAACGGCAGGAGAAGAACGAGAGGGTCATGAAGAGAAGAGCTTACCTGGCTCTTACCAGGTACTGAGAGGCACTCAAAAGCTACGGGTCTTCTCCAGTTTCCAAAGATCCCCGACAACCACGCAAGAAATGCACCTGGCAGGAAGCAAGAATATGAGGAAACAGTATGGAAGAGTTTAGCTCGTCGAGCTAGTCTGGAAATGGTTGGGGACCGGGAGTTTGCCGTGTGTTTCTGCGATATGTTTTTGCGATCCGTCACTTTGATGTCCGTCGCTCTGCACTTTTGACGCGGACATAACAACAAAAGAATCCTCTTCTGCCTTTCTCGTCTTTCCATCCTCCATCCAAATCTGCATAACAGTTTGTCTCCATCAACATCACCAGAAGTCAAGGTACTTGGTCGTCGCTGGCATTCCCTATTTCCAACCTTCCTCGCGCTCCTTCCTCTGTCACGCGCGCCAACTTTTACATACATATAGTAAAGCCGCTGACCCAGGGCGCCGGAAAGAAGGCAGAATGTACCACAGATACAAATGGCGCTATTGTCACCACGAGGAAATCGTCGACGCCTTTGGATTTCGAGTCAATGATGGCAAGATCTCAGAGTCAAGAATCAAGGACAGGCCAGCGCCATACTGCTGTCCCTACGATCACACCGTCGAGACCTCCGACCATATGCCCATGACCATGGATGTATACCGTCCTGCATCCCCGTAAGTTGCTCCTCTACACGCACGCATCTTCTGAGTTCGTCTGATTGCGATTCGCAGCGAACCCGATCCATCCAGCCTTATCGGCCCCTCTTCTGGCCTTGACCCCAGTGCTGAACCCTTTGCTTCTACCGCACCCTTTGCCGCAGCTCCTGCCCTAGTTCCTACCCCGGGCCCACCCAACCACGCCCCCGCGGCCCCCCAGGCTCTCCAGCATTATCCCCGGTTTTATAGCGAAATCCATGCTTCTCCAAAGCCACACAAACGCTCCACCAGACACAGAAAGGGCCAGCCTTGTCCTGAAGACAATGAACACTGTCATGGCCACTTCGGTGACTTCTGCCACCAGCCCTGGGAGCAGTGCCACGCAGCTCGTAAGTTCTGTAGCCCTACGCTCTTCTGATCAGTGCTGATATATGACCAACCAGTTCGCGCCATCAAAAACAGCTGCTACGCGAAGGGCGAGTGGCACGGGGCTCCCCAGGGCTGGAAGGCGGAGCACGAGATCTGTCTCCGTGAGGAAGATCCCCACCCCTGCAGGGTCCACAAGCGAATCTTCATGGAGATGCATCAACAAGAGTACCGTAGAACCTAAGAGATTCAATTCAGGGGCAATCAAGACCACGCCATGGTGGCACGAAAGACATCAACAAGATACGGGAAGGAAGAAATCGAGATCGGGGGGCGGATGGAAGCCACAAAGAGATCGCATGCGAAAGATGGAAAAGAGAAGCCGGTTTTCTCGAAGATTTGGCCGAAGAAAGTCGGTGTAATAACAAGGAAAGAACGTTTGACCCCTGGGTCCTCATGACAACATACTGTTATATAAGCAATCAGTGCCACCAGGCTCCTAAGGGATAGCGTGAGGCGCACGGTATCTGTGTCCAGGAGCACAACCCTATCCGTTGCGCAATACACCAGAGAATTTTCCGCGAGATGAGACAGCACGAGTCTCGGAGGCTCTGAGGAAAGGAAGCCTGTGGCCCTCTGAAGGGGCCCGCTGAGGAGACATGCTACCATCAAGGGGTATAGAAAAAGAGGACCAAGGACCAATGATTAGCAAAAAGCCACACTGTCGTAATGTAGAACATGGAAAGAGGAAGCATAAACAACAACAACAACAACAAAGAAACCTGAGCACCCGAGCCTCCATGGCAGTGCCGCGGCAGATGTTGGTACATTATGTGTTAATCAACATATTACTCGACGCACCTTGAGATTTCCTCATCAGAGAACACCTATCTGCTCGGCGGCTGCGCAGGAAGCTCAGCGATATCACTCCCATGTACCTCCACGGGATTGGCCTTCTGCGGCGGCGTTGGCAATTCCTCCAGCTTCGGTCCCTTCATATCGGCCGCGACCTCAAAGATAGGCGAGGATGCAGCTTCGCCCACTGCCTTCTCATTCGGCTCCAGCGTGTTTGGCGGGCCGCTATTGCCATCTCTGCTGTCTGCATACGAATCCAACGAGACGTCGCCGTACTGTTTCTTCGAACGATGGCGCCTAATCAAGAAGAAGGCGGTTGCGCCCACGAGGGCAACTCCTGCCAGCACGCCGATCACAATCCCTGCGATCGCGCCGCCTGAAAGCGAGTCTGAAGCGCCTGACGGATCTGAAGCAGGTTCAGGTACGGATGTGGATGTGGTAGGACTGCCATGTGCCTTGAGTGTCGTGTTCCATGTCTCGATCCAGCTGGGAGGGCTCGGCATGGCGGAGATCACGGTGGAGCTTTCTTCGATCGTGACTGGAGTGGCTGGACCTTTCATATCTGGTCCTGGAGCTTGAGACAGCCAGACGCTTTCGGTCTCCCAGTTTTGCGCCAGCAGTGCTGCTTGCAGAAACGCGCGGCCGAGATGGTATGGCTCGCCTGAAGCTGGTTCGTAGGGGCTGCATGGAAGGTATTGGACCGGAGTTGCAGAAAGCGGATAGTCGAGTGTGAGGTTCAGGAGAGCAAAGGGGACGTGGATTGTCGCATTCGAGTTGCCTGCTTGGAAAGTGAAACCTAGATAGGACAGCGATGTGATTATGTCTTCGTAGGAAGGGTCTTCCGTAAGCCAGGTATAAAGCCCGAAGCCCTCGTTGTAGGCCACTGGAAGAAAACTGGCAATCGCATCGCAGGTACCCTTTGGGAGATAAATGTATGGCACACCGGGATTAGCCAAGACGTTGAGTGAAGAACTGCCGTTCAAAAGGCCAGTCGCGAGATTCGTGACCGGATCCGCATAGTCCAGGTCCGCTTGAGGTTTGTATGGCCAGTCCCTTTGTGATGCTCCGATCGAGATGTCCAACAGCTGGAAAGTTTCATTGGTGCTCGTAATTGGATCTGTCAAGCATCTAGACCGGTCATAGCCACCTACTACCAGACTTGGTTCGATTCCGAGATTGTAAGAGCCGACATGAAGTCCATAAGACACTGACTGAGCGTGCGACTCGTTCTTGATGGTCGCAAGCTGAAGATCCTGAGTCACATTCGACCCAGTTTGATTCAGCCAAGAAGTGCTATTTTGTCCACCGTACAGAGAGAAGAACCCGACATTCATTGTGTACTTGTTCCCGGACGGATAGTTCGACGTGAAATTGTGCGTCAAACTCGTAGCTTGACTCAACAGAGATGCCGTGTCATTGGTCTCGCTCCACATCCTGACAACTTCGTGGTTCGATTGCCAGTCGCCTTGTAGTCTGAGTGGACCTGCTACAGTATCGTCATAAGCCGCAGCCTCTTGCAGCTTGCCGTCCATGACGAGATATGGATCGTGTGCTATCGAGGACGTCCACATGGGCCATGAGCCTGAAGAAACTTGGTTTGGACATGCTGATGACTGTTGCGAGCAGGCATCTTCGGCGATCAGAAGAGAAGTCTTTGTTAGGGACGGAAGCATTGTCAAATTCTGCCATGGATTATCATCCCAAGACACGTTCAAAGCACGCCATGGTCCTGGTCTGGTCAGCGATACTTGGACAAATTACTGGATTAGCATGGTCAACTACCATCAGGTCCCACTGTAGTCTGGTCAGAGGTCGAACAAAACATTTGCTGATCGTTGAGACTCACCAGGGGCTTCGGACCATTTCATTATCCAATAGTCGCTCGCCAGCGCTGTCCTCGCCAGCAACGCAAGAGCTAGTAACGGCGACATCCTTGCAGCCAGCGGATCGACAGAACAAGAAATTTTGTTCTTCAAAAGCAAGCTCCAAGATCAGAGAATGTGAAACAGAAAAGAAGAAAAGAGGTGCGTCAGGCAGGCAACATGAATAATGTACACAGTCCTACCTTGGCTGACTAACTGGGCTCACCGGTATCTACAGTATATTAGAAAATGCTGGCTGTGTTTCAGGATCTTCATTGTGCTGCGGAGGATCACTGTTGTCGATGCGTGATTGGTCGCGCAAGCTGCGAAGGATGCGCAGTAATTCCGACTAATGCAGTTGGTTCTGAGAATAGCTTCTGTATTCTCCGTTGCCCACGTTCTTCGGATTATAAGCCCACGAGCTGCCGACATTCACAAAGCTTCAAGCTGAGTCGGCGAAGTCGCTATGGTGATGCATAAGTGTTGCATACAGGACGATGGTTCGTTGATCGGGATGAGAAGGTTGGTTTTGGAAAGCGGAATGTGGTGACTGGGGTGCCAAGACAAGCGGCAGGCTTCGATGTGTGTGCCACCCTGTCTCTTGTCCTCTTTCTCTTCTGCTATCTAACCACTATCGATCAAGGCTTTCCCCCAACTTTCTAGTCGTTGGATTGCTACTCTAGTGATAAGACTTGGCTCCATGACACTCGGCTTGGAACGCGGCATGATTCTCTCCAACGTGGAGCTGCAGCGGCACATGGAACACAAAACCTCGTTGCATCGACGCGAAGCCCTTGAGGTCGCCTTAACCTCTCCCGTTTGACCACCTTAACTAATCTCCAACTCCCTGGAAACGGTCGAACCGAAGGAAGTAGATAGAGACAAAGTTGCTATCAGCGAAAAGTCCAACTCATAGACGTCCAACTTTGCTTCCAAAGGGATGTGAAGAAAAGTCATTGCGATTCTACTAGAACAATGGTCTAGATTTTGGCAGTTCTACAGTACTATTCGTCTCATGACACTTGCACCGGAAGAATCTCCAATCTCACAAGAGTGGATCTACATTCAATAGGATAGCAAAGAATTGAAGAGTTCACTGCGTCAACAACTAGTAGTCATCTGATACGGTGCAATAGTCTGTCTTCTGCTCACAATACCACAATATCACAGACCTCTCACAAAGTCGTCTGTAACAATACTATTCAGCGTCTCCTCTCCAAGATCTCTTTTCCTTCCTCTTCCAACTTCCAGCTTGTTTCATCCCCCTTCCCAAGCCGATTACCATGGAGTCTTCTCAATCCTTTCTGCACAAGTGGAAGTGCAACCACACAGAGGTTGTCAATCACTCGCATCTACGTATCGGCCCCCGGGTCAATGTACACCTGCAGATAGAGTGCGAGCCACCATACCCCTGCCCTATGTGCACCAACCCCACCGGAGATCATTCATGGATGGGGATACAGCCAAAGGTCGCAAGAGGAGAAGGACCGGTGGTCGACAGGTTAGATCGTGTCCTTTGATGGGCCTGTGGATGTTTTGAGAACTGACCTAGCTACAGTGTGGGCCTCGGTCAGCCCAGAATGTACCGGACCCCTTTTCAGTACCAGAAAGCTGTAGAGAAGAGAATCCAGCAACCTCTCAAAGGTCCAAAGTCGATGGAAGTTGAGAAGTGAGTTCCTGCCACGAAAATACTGTAGCGTTTTCGCATGACTAACTCGGAACAATAACAGGGACGACGAAGAGGCTACCATACGCTTCATAGAGGCGGTCGCGAGGTCGAACGGGGAGGACCCGGTCGCAGCAGTCGAATCGTTCAAATCGCGTGTGTCTGAGAAGACCAGCAGGATGTAAGGCTTGGCTCCACCCAAGGATTCTTTGGAGCAGCAATGGAAACTAACAGGAGACTTGTGTAGTGTCAACAACCCCCCAGAGCCGCACGCCTACGTTAGCACAGAGCAGCAGGTGGCATGGTTGGACAGAACCTGGCCTAAAGCACTCCAGGGCTACATGGCGATTACTACCTACCACGGTAGCAATCGTCATGCACGGCCTTTGAGTGCAGCAGCAGCTGAATTCCAGCCTGCGGAGCCTCGTCAAGTCATCCCCACTGGCCCGAGAGCCATGATGGGTCGCCAGATCCAGCAGCAACTCATCACAGACGACGAGCGCCCTATCTACCCGCAAAAGCAAATCGAGTGGCACTGAAACCCCATCGAGAGACGAGCAAGCAATAAGCAGCAACCATGGGTTGCCCTCATCGCCGGCAGCGCAGCAGAGGTAGCAGAGACTGGACCGACCATGGCAAAGCAGGGAAGGAGGATCGATTGGATTGAACAGCAGGATGGAAACGGCAGAAGAATGGTTTTTTTTTTCTCATTGGTCTCGGTTTCCCCCTTTGTTTCCCTTATCTTCGGGAGAGCTCATCCAAGATGAGGCTAAGGGAAATCGCGCCGAGCATTTGCAGACAGACAGTCAAAGGATGCTCCAATAGTTACAACAACTTGACGAATGCGAGAAGATGACTCACCTCGGACTTCGAGAATCAATCCCATCATTATTCCCATGCTTATCTATTTATTCCACCCGTATCAAGCCATTGACACGAGACGCCAAGTTTCGCAGGCGTTCTCGCCACAGGTGACAATCTCAACATTCTGTTTCGACATAAGACGCAATCCGTTTTCATTCCATGGTTGATCAGTAGGTGGCACGATGCAAACAGTCAGGCGACGAAGACGAAGGATTCGCGCAAGCTGCTGAACCACGGCTTTATGTATTCGTTTGGTGTCACAATTGTTAAGAGAAAAGGATATGCCTTTCGGACCTGCCCGATCCGGCCCTGAATGGCAGTTTCGCGTGCGCGCAGTGGCCCACGGTTTTCGCTTGAACCCTTGGCGGGCTGCACTCCGCAACCCTGAACAAGCCACGAACACAGGAGTACCTCGGCCGAGGATGATGGCGGCAGGCTTGTGAAGCTTGGAATCCTGCTTGAATCAACGACTTGTGATCTCCTGGATGCTACGTGGTTTTCTTACGCCCGTATCACCGTTGGAACGCCGTCATAGGAGGATACAATGTGTCTGTACCACTCGCCGGGAAGGAATAGTGTCGGTAGAATATAACACCCAATGCCTTCCCTTTGCTTCTTATCTATATTAATTAGGCAGGGATGTCAAGGCTCAAAATACGAGGCTGATATCGACTTCCCCGTGGAGTGTAGATCTAGTCGCGTGAGACTTGGTGATCTCGACGCGGTAGCATCGCTTTGCGCGCCGGAAGCACAGGGAGAACAGGCTTTGCGACCGACAAGTTTCGCGAAAAACAGTCGGTACCGAGGAACGCGGTACCCTTGCCATTCGTGAGCAGATCCCCAACTCAGAGTCTCAGACCCCTCACCTTATCGTTTCCGTTTGCTAATATCTCTGGGGAGGCGTCCGTGTGCATAGGGGTCTGTGTAGATGCGAGAAGACAAATCAGCCGAGTCGGCGGATCATCTTGTCGAGACATTCTTCGAATCCCGCGACCGAACATCACATTTCAGAAGCGAGCGAGCTGCCAATTGGCAAATGATCATCTCGATGATAAAATGTCTCGCGGCTATCATCTGCAGTCTGGATGCTTTTTATGCGCGACTTGTAGTCGAGATCCGCCACGATGAGGTCGCATTCATCCCAATGGGGAAGGAGTCAAGGAGGGCTTGCTTGGCCCACCGGCCAAGACCAATTTCGCACCAGTCATCTATGGCTCGCCTATCTTTGTTGGACATCCGCAAGCTCGAACTAGGGCTGCAAGCAGAGTTCTGGACGCAACGGACAATGATCACCGCAATCTGTGACCTTGCGGCTTGCAGAGCAGTGCCCAGACGAAGCAGTCATTCCTGAGAGCGCTCTTGATAAATATGCGGCTCCTACCCTCTTTTTCGGTGCACGTTTGTTGTATTGGTGTCACCTCCCAACCTTCACCATGACTGTCACCGAGGTGCAAGACCGCAACATTGAGGTGTGTCTTTGCTTGTCAACACACTGATATTCTATTGCTGACCTTTCCACAGACCATGGGGTCCGTCAATGAATTCGACGGCGAAAAGACCCAAGCCTTTTCTGTCCACTCACTCGAAAGGGACGACAAGGATGAAAAGGCACCACACATGGTCGGCGTCCACGACGACGTCGACCTTGACGAGGGTTCTGTCGTCGACCCCTTCAAGCCCTACGACGACCTTCCGGACGAACGGCACTGGATCGTCACCTTCCGTGCCATGTTTATCGGCTGTATCTGCGGTGCTCTTGTCAACGCCTCCAACATCTACCTCGGTCTGAAGACTGGTTGGACCTTCGGTGCATCTTTCCTGGGCGCCATCGTCGGTTTTGCCGTCATCAAGCCGCTCTCCAAGGCCCTTCCCGAAAGCTTCCCAATCCTCGGTGGATCCTTCGGTCCTCGTGAGAACAACATTGTCCAGACCGCTGCAACTGCTGCTGGCGGTCTCAGTTCTGTCATGGTCTCTGGTATCCCTGCTCTCTACCAGCTCAATCTGCTTTCTACTCCCAAAGAGGACTTTGGCAGACTTGTTTCTCTCACCGTCGTCGGTGCTTACTTCGGATTTGCCTTTGCTACTCCTCTTCGCAAGTTCTTCATCATCTACGTTGCCAGGGAGCTCAACCTAATCTTCCCTACTCCCTCGGCTGTCGCCATGACTATCCGCAGTATGCACGCCGCAGCTACTGGCGAGGCTATGGCCAAGCTCAAAATGAGAGCTCTGTGTTGGTCTTTTGTCGGTGCCCTGCTCTTGCGTGTCGTTTCCCAGTACGCCATTGGCATTCTCTGGGACTGGCACATTTTCACCTGGTTCTTCATCTGGGGTAACTACAAAAACGGCGCCATTGCTGCTGAGAACTGGGGTTGGTTCATTGAATTCACGCCTGCATTTATTGGATCCGGTATGCTGGTCGGTCTGAACACTGCCATCTCCTTCTTTAGCGGCAGTTTTATTGCCTGGGCCATCATCGGACCCGCCCTTGTTGCCAACAACATCGCCTTTGGGGCCAACTCTTACCCTGACGACCCGAAGTGGGGTAAGGTCGTCTCCTACTACGGTCTCAGTCCCAAGTTTGCCAACAAGACCCATCCCAGCCCTCGTTACTGGCTGCTCTGGCCTGGTGTTCTGGGTATGATTGTCATCTCTTTTGTCGAACTTGGTCTGCAGTACAAGGTTTTCATCATCATGTTCAAGGCCATTGGCCGTGGTGCCAAGAACGGTTTCGCCGCTTTCCTCAAGGCCGCCGGGAAGGGCGATTCGAAGTTTGCCCAAAAGAACGAACAAAAAGAGGAGTTTGTCATCATGGACTCGGCCAAGGACAGCGAACTTGTCAAGATCTGGATGTGGGGATCCGTCCTCGTCCTCAGCATCATCGCCTGCTGCGTCGTTATGGGTGTGCAGTACGACATGCCCGTTGGCATGTCTTTGCTCTCCGTCTTCATGGCTTTCTTCTTCGCCATCCTCGCCGTTCAATGCGCCGGTGTCACCGACATTACCCCTCTGACTGCTGCCTCCAAGGCCTCACAGCTCGTACTCGGTGGTGCTACAAAGGGCGAGCACTGGCAGACCCAGCACGCTCAACGCCTCAACCTGATCGGTGGTTCCCTCGCGTCCATCGGTGCTGGCCAGGCTTCTGACTTGGTGGGTGACTTCCGAGTCGGATACCTTCTTCGCACCTCACCCAAGCAACAATGGCTTGCTCAGGGTCTTGGCACGATCGTGGCTTGTGTCCTCGCTCCTGCTCTCTTCATGCTCTTCACCAAGGCCTACCCTTGCATCATCGACATCAACGCCGACAAGTGCCCCTTCTCTGCCCCCAGTGTGGGAGCTTGGCGCGCCGTCGCCGTCGCCGTCACCGATCCCACCTTCCCAGTTCCCCCGACCTCTGGCTACTTTGCCATTGTCTTTGCCATCTTCGGCGGTGCCATGATTGTCGTCCGTCACTACGCCTACACCGGATCGTGGGAAAAGTACAAGGTCTATCACCCAAACATGATGTGCATTGCTCTTGCCTTTGTCCTGAACTCGACCGTCTACGGAACCGCCATGGTTATTGGTGCCGTGCCTACCTACTTCTGGGCCAAGAAGCACCCCAAGAGCTTTGACCTTTACGGATTCGCCATCGCCTCTGGTCTCATTGCCGGCGAGGGTATTGGTGGTGTCATCAATGCCGTCTTCCAGGTTGCCGGTATTGCTGGACCCGATCCGTACGGCACCAACATTGCATGCCCTGGTGACGCTTGTTAGAGTGTTGATGTCGATGAGGGTTTTGTGAATATTGTACGTGTTTTTTTTGGGAGGGTGGAATTTTGAGGTTGGACGATTTTACGCTTGAATACGATGATGGGGGGTTGATAAATATTCTTAATGTTTCTCTGATGTATCAGAACCTTCACTCTCTATTTTATCCGTCTTGTGTTCTGTGTTCCTCTTGTATCACCATGCAAATCAGAAACAAAAGACGTCAAGACACACATCCTGTACAACCACAAAAGTATCCTATATAAGCACTCCTTTCGCACTCCCTACCAAACCACCAACCAATCTACTTTTTGTGCTGAGACCCTCATCGCTATCCTGAGAACATTTGATCTCTCACGATGCCTCGCCACCCTAGCCTCGAGTCCTACACCCGGGACAAACACAGCAACGTCGCGGCACCGGTCCACGACACAGCAAGCTTTCTCCAATGCTTTCGTTGACTAGAACGGCGCTTAAAGGATACCACAAAGATTTAGAAACATATATCAGTACCGGGGATGCTGGAAGCGTTGTTCTTGTTCGTAGACGCGGTGGTCGCGGGTAGCTTTGATAATTAACTCGCTTGACCGGTTCAAAGACTCACATCACGTCTCAAAGACATTGCCATCGCACCACCGGTCCATGACACAGCAACCTCAACCCTCATCTACGACAAAACCTCTTGCAGGAACGCATAATGCTTTAAAAACACAGCGTCAGTAACGGAGATACTGCGACTATAATCTTCGGTCATGGAAGCGGTGGTTGCGCTGTGGGTGCGTTGGTTGAGACAGTTACTCGGTCTTTTATAGCGATGCAAGTATCGATGCCACACGTCAGGTCGTCGCTAAGGTAGCTACTGAGGTAGTGTTGGAGAATGACGAGTGTGCCGAGAGTTGAGGCTTTATACCTGCCGACAACTCCGGCATTCTCAACACTCTGGAGCTCTCAGCGGATGTTCGCATGAATGGATGTATTCCTTGAGTTTTGATAGTCACTTGTTGTTGGCACAAAGTTTTGGAGAGTGTTCTGGCATCGTTGAATAAAGCACCAGAAAGGCAGGCTTGAGCATGGATATCTTTAGGCAAAAGAATTACACAAGGACTCTACAGAAGTTTCGAACATACCCAGAGGAACAATAAAATTAAGCGTCCACGCGCCAACATGCTGACCCCGTCAGAACTTCTCTGGATCATTGTCGAAGCGCATCCTCCGCCTCGTGTGATGCTCCATCTTCTGTCTGGTTTTTGCGGTTCTCTGTGAGACCAAGTCGTCTGAAAGCGGGTTTCGACTTTCGCATTTGAATAGGAGATGTCGATTGTTTTTCTCTTCTGACGGGATTGCTCTCATGAGACTCGTCGAATTCGTTGGTTTCTGGTTTCAGCTCGGCCTCACCAATGGACCCAAGTTTGGAATCGAGCCTTGCCCGCTTTTGATCGGGAACTGAATCAAGCCGAGTCTCGGATGTTGTTTTCCTGATCAGGGATCGAGGAGGGCGTTTTGATTTGGTGATGTTGGTTGGATCGCCGTCGATGATTGTGTCTTGGTTGAACGTGGATGAAGCTGCAGGGGCACCTTCGGAAGGGCCTGCAATAGCAAAGGCGGGGGACAAAGAGAAGCCATCATCTCCATCGTTTGTCCAACTGTCGGTTTGTGCAGCTTTCGCCGCTTGGTAGACTCGGGCCTCTGCCCTGGCCTTTGCATCGGCGATTCTCTTCTCTCGTATGGCCGCTTTGTGATCCTTGTATCTTTGTTTGGCCGGATCCTGCTTTGCCTTGCTGTTTGCGATAGCCTGCAGGAAGGCACCTGGCTCGTTGGTATGTTGCACGGCCATCATGACAAGGCCTTGTAGAGTGTAGGCAGCATCGTTTCCTGCATTGTGCAGATTTTCGGGCTCAGCACCTAGCCCCCCCATCATTCTGCTCAGGCCCACGCTTTGCTTCTTGGAACCGGCAATTCTCTGAGTGTCGACATCATACAGGACGTTGCCCAGGGCATGGGGTGCGAAGTTGAGGGTTTTGAGATAGGTCGTGTCATTGGAGAGACCATGGCCAACCAGGATGAGCTTCCGAAGTGGCGATCCAGAATCTTTGTCCGGGTCGGTCGAAGGATTGGCAAAGATCCAGGTCAAGACCTTGTGGACATGGGCCAGTGGAGTGATTTCTGATTTTCCAAAGTTGAACTTGTCAGGGCAGCCGTGAACAAAGCGCTTGTTGACAAGATGTTTATGTTCCTTTACAATCATGTGACGAGACTTTATTTTGGAGAGCCAAGCGGAACCATCAAGGCCAGGGTCTGTTCCGCGAATGTGGCGGGTATCGAGTAAAGACACACCGACCTCTGTGATTTTTTCTTGGGTGAATTCATATGCTTCCAAATCGATGCAGAGAAAGACAGGATCAGCTTCTTTGAAAGCATTCAGGCGTTCAAGGTCCTTGGGTCTCAACTTGGGATCAGTGTTGGCATCCTTGAGACCGAGAATGTGCTGCAGGGTCAGAATGTCATGAGCCTTTTGGGCATTCATGATGATGGTGTTTGGGAGTCGATGGACAAAAAGATTTGCGGAAAAGTATGGAACTGGAATCAGAGACTTTAGGCCGAATTGGGACAGACTGCGACGGCGTGTCGCGAGCGAGGATGGAGGCTCAGGGTTGATGCTGGGACTGAAGATGTTCAGCCCATTTTTCAGGAGCAGTACGCGGCGGGAGATCATTCGCCACTACTCCACGCGCAAACAGAGCCCATTGACCTTTCCTCGATGGTTCAAATGAGGGGGCTCTTTGAAGAAGGAACTAGGATGTTACAAGACGAAAGGTGTGATGCAAAAGATGGAAGGAAGCAACATGGATGGATGACGGCGGCGAGACTCGGGAATGGGGTCCGTGCTCTCCGCATTTGAAGATGCGGCGAGCGGCGGCGAAGATGCAATGACCCGACCGTCCTGTCTTGTTCTTGTCTGACCGTCCTGTCTTGTCCCTGTCTGACACTTCTTGTCTTCTGCTTGTCATATCACACACACACAGACGACAATGACAACAGCCCCGCGGACAGCGCTCCAGCGCTCCTTGCTGTCGATGCGTCCCTCGCCGCAATGCCTCGCCCAGCGCATCTCGTCCCGCATCAGCCAACCCGTCACAACCCGCGCTTTCTCAAACACGTCGAGCCGTCCCTACAAGACCGTCCAAGAAGCCAAGTCGCGTTACCGAGTCGGTCCTTTCAGCTGGCAAGCCGGTCTGATCTTCTTTGCCGCCGGTGCAGGTCTTACCGTCTACTTTCGCTATGAGAAGGAGCGCATGGCCCGCAAGCGCGTCGCCGAACACAGCAAGGGCGAAGGTCGTCCCTTGGTCGGCGGCCCCTTCAAGCTCATCGACCACAATGGCAAGCCCTTTACCGAGCAAAACTTGAAGGGCAAGTACAGCTTGGTCTACTTTGGCTTCACCCACTGCCCGGATATCTGCCCTGAAGAGCTGGACAAGATGGCTGGAATGATTGACAATGTCAAGGCTGCCCACGGCAATGTCTTGAGACCCATCTTTATCACTTGCGACCCTGCCAGAGACACTCCCGAGGTCACAAAGGAATACCTGCGCGAGTTTCACGACGATATGATCGGCCTGACTGGAGAGTACGATGATGTCAAGGCCACTTGCAAGGCCTACCGCGTCTACTTTTCTACTCCGCAAAACGTCAAGCCTGGTCAGGATTACCTTGTCGACCACAGCATCTACTTTTACCTGATGGGTGAGTATGGTCTTTTTTCTGTTACCGACATTCACTTACTGATCAATCCTGCAGACCCCGAAGGTGACTTTGTCGAGGCCATTGGCAGAAACTTTACCGTCGATCAAGCATCCAGAGTCATCAACGATCACGTCGCAGACTGGAAGGGCAACATTGACAAGTCCTCGTAATCACAAATCCACGACCAGCAGTGTACGAATATAGACGGTTACATTTCCTGTAAAATACTGTACATTATACAAGACAAAGGCACGTGTTTCGCTTGTTGAATTCACGCAAGGCAAACGTCATTTCTATGGTATATAAGCACCTCACAGCCAGGCTTTAATCCTTCTTTTCTTCACACCCGCCTGATCACCCGGCTCTGCGCCTGGAGTTCTGGGACTCCAGGGAGTGGGCCAGAGAACATGCTCTCCATTGTCTGGAGGTTATAATCTGCAGAGCCCAGCAAAGCCGCCAACGAAAGAACACGCGTCCACGACCGAAGAGCAGATATTGCAGCTCTCATGATTCCGCAACGTGCGCAATCGTATAGCAGCAACCCTTTTACGGTCGACAAGGCTATTTGAGAGACCGGCTATCGTGTCGGAGCCTGCTAAGCGACGACTGCGCCTGATGTACTCTCCGTTGACCTGTGATGAACACGGTGCTTGGAATCCCAATTGCTCGTACAGTTGCATATCATACCATCAAAATGCATAAAACAAACCAGATATTGAGAGTGTCCATTGGGAGCCATTCTGATATCACGTCAGGTCAGCGACCCTGACTCGATGCGCGACCGTTGAAAAGCTTCACCACCATCCTTCAAACCACATTTCCTCTTTCTTACACCATCAACAATGGGCCTCAAACTCAACATAGTACGCCCTCACACTTGCCAAATCTGACAAGATCTCTCTGACAGGCACAGCTCTTCCTGCTCCTCGCGGCCAGCTTACCCCACCTCTATACCCGCATCTCACTGGTCTACAGCATCGAAACACGCAACCACCCCAGCAAATTGCAGCAGCACAGAGGCTGGATCACGGAAAAAGGTGATTATGACGTGCAGTACAGGCATATACTCAGGAATTGTGAGGATGTGGTGTTGGATGAACAGGCCGGGTATGCGGTGTTGAGTTGTGACCCCGGGAGGGACGGGTGGAATACAGTCATGGTGAGTGTTGGGTTTCCTTGGAAATGTGTAATGATTCTCTGGTGTTCTGTTCTTTTGGTTTTGGTTTTTTTTGTTCGAATGCTGGTGTGAAGGGTTGTCTGGGTTTGCCTTTGTCTACATCCAATGTGCTTCTATTCCCCAAATCCCAACATCGCTTCAATATACAGCAAAAGCACAAGAGCAGACTCCTCATTACCCGACCAACGCAAAATCTGCCAAAAACATACTAACACACCAACCACCACCAGGGCATCTTCTCCTCAACACCAACCCCAAACGGACACCTCTACCTCTACGACTACGCACGCTCAACCCCAACCCTAGAAGCCATACGCCTCCTCAACACACCGCCCAACTACTCCTTCCACCCCCTCGGCATCTCCCTGCACATCGCCACCAAAACACTCATTCTCGCCAACCACGGCATCGACGGCAGCACCCTAGACCAATTCCACTTCTCGCGGCACGGCAACTCGGCAACCTACATCCGCAGCCTCTCCTCGCCATACCTGCGCTCGCCGAACTCCATCCTCCAAATCTCGGCTTCGGAGCTGCTGGTCACAAACGACCATTTCTTCACCGCGAGGACGTGGAAGTGGATGAGTCGCTTCGAAACCTACCTCGGGATACCATTGGGCAGTATCGCGCACGTGGATCTCAAGACGGGTATGGCGACACAACTTCGGCGCGTCGCCTTCGCCAACGGGATTGCTCTGTTGAATGCCACCACCGTAGCCGTTGCTTCCTCGTCGACCGCTGCCGTGTACCTCTACGAGTTGGATAAGAGCAGCTCACCGCCCACCCTGACACAACGGGACTCAATCCCCGTGCCTTTTCTGCCTGACAACCTACACGCATCCCAATCGACCTCTTCACCACCGGTTCTGCTGATAGCAGGACACGCTCACCTCTCCTCCCTCGCGAAATTCGCCGCACAGCGTGAAACCTGTGGTGCGGATACCAGCAGCAAAGACTGCGATGCCGTGGCGCCTAGCTATGTGGTGCAGTGGACGCAGGAAATGGGGCTGGAGGATGTGTATGTGGGTACCGAGATTGTGACGGCGAGTTCGGCGGCGTGGGATCGGAGGCGAGGTGTGCTGGTTGTTTCGGGCTTGTATGGCAAGGGTGTGTTGGTTTGGAGCGGGGAGGGTGAGGGTAAGGGGACGAGTGTTGCTATGGATGTTGATGGGAGGGTTTAGTTGATTCTTTGAGGGGTGGGAGGCTCGAGATAGATGGGTTTCTTGCATTTGGTCAAGTGTTGTTGATTCGTTCCTCGCTTTTTCTGGTTTTGAGGGCTTGGGCTACAGGAGTCTTCTGTTGGTGGGGGCCTCCTGGAGTCTTTGGTGGTCAAGACCAACTTGTACGATGATCTCGCCCTGGACTTCCAGCTCGTGGAGCGAAAGAGGCGGGCTAAATGTAAGTCATCGATCTCCATGGAGGTCGCTCCGCTGAACGAGGAACTTGGCTCGCATGTGATGCAAGGCACATGTCGGCAGAGCCGACCTGCGAGCTGAAAGCTGGATGCAACTGCGCGGCGGTAGCACGATCCTTGCTGATCATCTCTGGCTCTCGAATAATTGATTGTCAGGGCAAGATTGGTTGCTCTGCGCGTCAAATCTTTCAACCTCGGGAGCGTGACCTCGACCTCGACCTCGATCTCGGGGTACTTGGCCGTCTGTCTTTACGGTCGCGGCTGTGACTCCTCCTCCTGTCAGGCAGCTCACGGCTGTAACTTCTCCTCCTTCCATAGCTGCGACTCGTGCTCCGTCTGTCGTAGCGATCATAACTCGTGCTCCTTCGTCTCTCGTAACTCCGACTTGTGCTCCTTCTGTCGTAACTCCGACTTGTGCTCCTCGACCGGCTGTCGCCGTAACTATTCCTGACCTCTTCAACTTCAGCCTCGCTCTCATCTCTCATTTCGTCGTCATGGTTATCCAGCTCTTCAATCTCATCGCCCAAGGGACTGACTCGCGGCTCCAGCACATCGAGATCCTCCAGCTGCGTCCTCGAGGGCATCTTCCAAAGACTGGTGGCGCAGACACGATCCTTGGTGAGCAAGTCATCGACAAATTGATCGACAAAGCTCAAGGCAAAGCCCTCCCTTGTCCTCCTCTTCAACTTTCTATAATCGGCCAGATACATCTCCAGCGTCTCGTAGATATCCTTGGGCTCCCAGGTCAAGCGGATATAAAAGGCAGCCAACGCGCGCAAGTACTTCCAATCCTCCTGGCGCAGGTAATGCAGGATAATGTCCTTTTCGGGCGTGAGTTGCAGCAGCTTAAAGGCCAGACAGAGAAAGGGAGTGGGTTTTTGGCCGATGCCGTAGGTGCCACCGATGAAGGAGAGCTCGACGGCGCGGTCGCACAGGGTGGCGGCGTTGAGGCCAAAGCATTGCTCTTTCCAGTAGTAGCTGTCGACGATGCGGTCGCGCACGGCTTTCTCGAACAGCAGCAGCGGGTTTTGGCCGCGGATCAGGGTGCCTGTATAGCCGCGCTCGTCGAGCATGCGCGTGGCGTCTGCTTGGTGCGCCATGGTGGGGTGGATTGGACGAGGTGGAGTCGTGGATGAGGGTCGCGAGAGGGTCGCGAGAGGGAGCCTGTGAGGCCGTACGAGATGTGGTTTCTTTGCCAAGTCTTGCACAAGCCTTGCACAAGTCTTGCACCGGTGAAGCATAAGGTCTGCACAAGGCTTGCACAAGCTTTGCACAAAAGATGGGTTGCTGTGACAATGTGCGCAGGTCAACAATGATGCCATGTCCAAATACCTCCATTATTCTATCCATCGGCGCCGTTGGAATCCTCGATAAGAGCAGAAAGATAGCACAATGGGTAGACTGTTGCTCACGAGCGCGCAGGTTCAAGTGCTGCTCTCTTCGACCCTGAGTCTGTACAAACATCCCTCCACCTCACGCCTCTACTGACGTCTCGCGCAGTCGGCGCCATCACCTTCTTCCTCTTCCTGGCCGGCTACACCATCCAGCAACATTCCATCCGCACATTGCAACAAGAACTCAAACCACGCATCCCCACAGCCCCTCTCTCCGAGCCCCCACAAGTCCCCTTAGCCGCCAGCCTGCGTGCCTCGCGTCTCTTCGGCGGCACACCAAACTCGCCCGGCCATGTCGCCTTCCAGCAATTTCTCACGGCCCAAGACGCCCCGCCCGTCGACTGGAAAAAGCTAGCCCATGTCCAGCTGGTCGCAGACCACCACTCCGTCTGCAACGCCATCATGCTGTTTGGCGAGCTGCACAGACTCAAGAGTCCCGCCAGACGCATCTTGCTCATCCCCAAGGCCTGGGCCATGGAGAAGCAAGCCGCCAAGGGCGCCGTCATTGACCCCTACATGGATACCACGCGCAGACTGCTGCGACGAGCCGCGCGACGATACCGCGTTGAACTGCGTCTCGTGTCTCCCCTGCACGAATCCGCCAACGACGAAGACGGCGCCGCCTACTCGCTCGCCAGCGTATGGTCGCTCGCAGACGTAGACAGAGCCATGATCCTACAAGCACCGGGTCTCATCACCGACGCCACACCCCTGGACTCTGTACTCGCCTACGCGCCTCCAGCACCACTGACCCTGCTGCAAGCAAACAGCACCCAGAACCTACTCTCCTCAGACCTCTTCCTCGCCGCGCCCTCCCGAGACACATACTCCCTTCTCCGCGCCTCCGACACGCTCAAACTCTCCCCAGCACTCTCTAGCATCGAATCAATCCTACCGACACCACTACTCCTTTCTTCCTCTCTCATAACCTCCATCGGCTCCCTGCACAACGTCGCGTCCGATTTCAACGCAACAGCATTCACGCATGATACATCCTACATCCGCTTCTCGGACCCTAAGCTGCCAGGTCCGGAGTGGGAGGTCGATTACGAAAGAGTGATTGCCGCCAGACCGGAAAACAAGGACGCGGATTGGCTGTGGACGAAATTGTACGGCGAGTTTGCAGCGAAGAGACTGGATATCTGTGGTTTGTATTTGGAACGGTGGAGGGAGGAGTAGGGATGTGTATTTGGAGTTTTGAGAACTGATGATGCTATGACTTGGGTGGAATTATCGAGTATGGACAGGAGAGAATGTATGACCATCATGAATAGACTGTGCAAGGATGAAAGAAGAACGACACTATTTGAAGGATGGGTTAGAATCATGTGAATTCAAGGATTTCTTCTCAAGGACGAGCATGCTCGATAGAAAGAACAAGATCAAGTATAGGTAAAAAGTCATGGCATTAATCCCTCGCACATCTAACTAACACCAAACCTCATCCTACCGCCTTCCCTGGACCTAGCAAACGCATACCACAGACAACTCAACACGCAAAGGCCCGCGCCGACCCAACTGTGCGCGGGCATGCGAAACTTGCTGAGCACGACAATCTGAAACACAGACCGCGGCACCGACACAAAATTCGCAGTGACGGGCCCAGTGGCCTTGATGAGCAGCAGAAAGGAACAAAACACGGCCCAGCCGCCCACGCCCGCGCAGCTCATCAAGAACCAGAACCACGGCACATCCAGGAAGTAGCAGTTGTGGCGGATGCTGCGCAGTTCGCCGGACACGAGCACGAAGGGGATGAGCATGGCTATGCTGAGGGTGGAGGTGTAGTGCAGCACTCGCCAGTAGGCGCGCGTTTCTTCCTTGGTGCCCGTGTTGACGGTGGGCAATGTGGTGTCGGTCACGCTGAGCAGGTCGCCTTGGGGCACGAGGTCTGAGACTAGTTGACGGTAGCCGCGGAGGAGGAGGATGGGGTAGAGGGCGACGAAGAGGGAGGAAAAAACGCCTGCCACCACGGATTCCCAGGGATCGCGCTCGCCCGGGCGGATACATGTCATTAGTAGGTTCAGAGTTGCAATGATGCTAGCGGACATGGTTTGGATCGAATGTTGCTGTCGGAGCAGAATGGCCGTCAAGAGCAGTGTCAGAGGAATTACAGCGATGCGCGAAATCATGTACATGGGCATGACTGCGTATCTAGAGGGTGTTAGCGGTCATCTGTAGGGTAGAAGAATCAGAAAACTCACGCAAAGGAGATGTTGGACAATACAGTCTTTGCGAGATAAACGACAGCAACAGGAAAGACGTGCTTGGCCGTGTTGCGTTGAAACTCAAACAACCCTCCACCAGCAATACCACCCGAGCCATGCAGAAACCAGTTTGAGATGTTGGTCAAGACCGATTTCGTCCTCACACCGCCTGTGTATCTTGTGGGACGGTTGCCCTTGTTGTAGGCTTGGGAGGGCGCAATGATAGCCCCCAAACCTAGACCTCTCAAAGGTTCCGCCAGTCCTCGAGTCAGGGCTGCAAAGCCAAGAACAAAAAGATGTGTTATGCAGAGTTGCAACAGCGTAAGGGTCAGAGGGTACGGGAACTTGTAGGTGCCGGTCCAAAGAATGAACCTGTTCATGAGCAGAGTGCCAAACTGACAACTGCCCACCCAGAAGAGCAGCAAACCCAAGTAGACTCTCCACCCAACAGCTGTGCCGAACAGAAAGTGTCCAACTCCACCTCTTTGAAAAATCCTCTGCGTGCTACTGCGCTCTGCACTAGCGACGTCTTTTGCTACCAGCGGCCTGCTTTGCGACACATGGCCCACGTCGTAATCTTCTTCATCTTCTGATTGTACAGCACTTTTGCTCCTCACAAATGGTGAGGGAGAGCGTGAGATGCTGATGAGTGGGATGGCAGGACCGGGCATTAGTTCGGACGGAGTCTGCTCTGCGCTGAAGACTGAGCGAGACGGTGCTTCATGCATGATTGCATGAGATGGCGAAGGAGGGTCTGGATTGTGTCGTTGCGCCTCGGTGTCGGAGTCGTCCAATGACAAGCTCTTGCGATGTGATGAAAAGGCCTTGACCGGGGATGCTGATCTCAGGATAGACGTCGCCGGCCTGAAAAAGCTGTTGGATGCGAATGGGTTTGGTCGGTTCATTGTTACATTTAAGGAGCAGTGAAGGTGGAAAGATTAGGGATGTAGTTATTTGAGAGGATTTGCTGACGACGCCGCCGGATCCTGATTGAAATCGTCGCAGCGACAAATTGGAGAATCGCGATCTACTGATGCTATTGTTCAAAGGATACTGGAAAGGAGAAAACACGACGGCTCAATCACATGCAATCCACTCCTGCCAATTTTGTTTCGCAGCTCATGCCTCCGCCTGCACTCACCTCCGCCCTTGCCCGCAAGTGCCAAGGCACTCCATACCCTGCCCTTACCCAAAGAGGAAATTGCTATCTCCGATGCATCCTTCCACTCCTCCCGCCATCTTCCTTCTCCATCGTGCTTACCCAACCTGTGAGATAGCTTTGCAATACTAGTATTCGCTCTCATCTTTCCAAACTTTATGTTGCATGTTCTACCCGAAAACAATAATGCCTGACTTGGCCAACTTTACCTCCGTCTTCTCCTCGCACACCGACGGCCGCATTGCCAAACGCAACCGCCGTCCGCTGTCATGCTCGACATGCCGTTCGAGAAAAGCGAAATGTGACCGCAAACACCCTTGCAGCTCATGTGTCTCTAAGGGAGAAGCTTTGTCTTGCAATTATGCCACCGTTGTCCCCAAGAAAGACAGCAGGCCTCGGTCAGATGCTGCTAGTCGTCTGCGGAAGCTCGAAGACATGGTTAATGGCATGATAAATCCAGCTCCTGTGGGTGCATCCGTCGTGACTCCTCCAAGTTCAAGCATATCTCCTCAAAACGACACTGCAGATTACACGCATGTCTCGGCTGGCGGCCATCTAAGTCAGCAGGGTTCTCAACTCAGTTATATCGGTGGCACACATTGGGCTTCGATACTCGAAAGCATCAATGATATTCGCAACATCCTGGATTCAGATCAGACCAATTTGTTCCAAGAGTCAAGCCCGGTCATTCAGACGAAGCCAGATCCTTTGTTTGGTCAACAACAGCTTCTGACCATTGACCAAGTACTTGAGAGGCTACCTCCACGGCAAACTGTCGACGGTCTGGTTGCTTCATACTTCAAGGAACCATTCCTTTCTCTTGTCTTTGTACACAGTTCCAGGTTTCAAAGAGAGTACGAAGCATTTTGGCGCGATCCACCTTCGACGAGCTTCCTCTGGTTGAGTATACTATTCTCAATCATGTTCATGGCATCCAAAATCGCGGCCGTCAGAGGGTTTGTTACGAAATCAGAACCTTGCGACACCGACAGATCGGGTGCTCTCAGAACAGCTGCAGAGTGTCTTGTGACTGGCCAATATCTCAAGGCTCAACCTTACTCAGTCGAGGCACTGATTGTTCATTTCCACTGCATCTACGCTCTTCATGCAGACCCTGATGTTCAACCCTGGCCGATCCTGACAATGGCGACGAGACTGGCACAAAAGATGGGCTATCACCGAGATCCAAAACACTTGTCTGCAAGGCTGAGTCCCTTTGAAAGCGAGATGAGGCGGCGGGCATGGCACTACATCGAGATATTTGACATCACAATGTCAGCGCAGCAAGGTATACCTGCGATGATCAACGAGGACGAGTGCGACTGTCAGCTACCTTTGAATCTGCTGGACGAAGATTTCGATGAAGACACCATGGTTTTATCACCACCAAGATCAGAGACAAGCCATACTACCATGTTGTTCTTTACCTACAAAGCCAGGGTAGTCCGTCAGATACGCCCCATCATCCGGCATGCACTTTCCAGTAGACGGTACGATCTCGAAGAAACCAACAAGTTGCATGAAAGTCTTGAAACGCTGCATCGAGACATCCCCTCCTGTCTACGCATCAGGCCAATTGCTTCTACTGGATTCACTGATCAAGACTTCCTTATCTTGCAAAGATTGATGCTTGAGTTGCAATATTTGAAAGGATTGTGTATCTTGCACCGACCTTTTATGACTTACGAGAAGGATAATCCGACCTTTGATGCCTCGAGAGAGATTTGCAGAAATGCAGCACTCCGGGGCATTGATCTTCAGACGGATTATTATCAAGCCCTACAGCCAGGAGGTCGATTGTATGACAGCAGGTGGATGTTCACCAACATTACCATGCACGAGATCTTTTCAGCCGCCATGATCATTTGCCTGGATCTTGCCGAGTCAAAGAATCAAAGGTGATTGATGCTACAACTACTTCTATGAATGCTGACTGACAAAGGTATAGCGACGAGTCCAGAAGAAGAAAATTGGAAGCACTACGAAGCTCCCGTCATGTGTGGTCCAACAAGAAACCCGCATACAGAGATGCTATCCGTGCAAGTCATGTACTTGGTATCATGATAGCCAAGCTAACGACACAAGATTCTCAGGCGTCGGCTGTCGAGTCTGGAGGGAGCAACGCGATGCCAATTTCATCAGAAGTGCCGCCATCTGATCCAGAGAATTCTGCCGTTCAGCTTGGTAGCATTGACAATGAAGACACCGAACATAGTCTAATAGACATCAGAGCTTTGGGAGATATGTTTGACAATACCGATTTGCTAAACTGGGTGAGTGATGGATTCCCTGCCGCTTTGAACATTATTCTAACATTGATAGAACGACATCGACATGTATCTGATCGACTACGAGGGTGGTTTTACTCACACTAATTGATAAAGTATTTACGAAATACGCAACGTTTCACAGTTGCTGGCAAAGTTTGATGTAGTTGATGTGTCAAACACTTTAGTTTCAATTACTTTTTCGACTGTCTTAACAGTGTTGAAGAGGGGTTTGGAGAGATTGTTCAACCCAGACTTCCCCCTATATCTGGTCAAAAGCGAGTTGGTCTTGTTCATCTCTAATAGATCAAAAGGTTAGAAATGATAAGCAAGGGAACAAAGAAAACAGGCGAATGATACTGACACAAGCAGATGAGTGAGAGCGCAGAGATTACACTCTAGATATATATGTTCTACATAAGGGCCACTATAGATAAATTTGCTTTATCGAAAGCGCGGCGTGCGATGGAGCTAAACATAGATGGGGCTGCAGTATCTCAAGCTGCGCGCGCGTAAAATAGGCTGCAGCGTTTTGAGCTGCGCACACATAAATTGGTACGGACTTGAACTATGAGTTTAGCACCTACTTCTGAGTCATGATTGGTCCACATCATCAGATAGCCAATCGCTGATGGGGGTTGTGTGAGTGAGAGGTTCATTGAGGACTTTCGCCTCGCGGTTTTGGTTGTATGTCGTTCGCGTAAAGGTTGATTACGTGCCATTCCCTACCAAGAATCTCCAGATCTCATAAGATGAACTGCAGCTCCTACTTGTCTGACCATCTCCCTATTATGTAAACTCCTTCGTTCTCTCATCTTCTTATAGCAAATATGCGACCTGCTCTCTTCAAGGTCATTAAGAAAACTCGATACCTGCCTCTTTCTAGCATCGTATATCGGGGATCTTCGATCCACGGACTTCGGGTTCCTTCGCCTTGTTCATCAGGCTATACTATGCTCACAAGCATAGCATCTTATAGCCAAACCCGTTTTTCGACTACTCAGAGTTTCACCGTCCTTCCCGGTCAAGAAAAGATAGAAGAGGAGGATATCCCGAGTTACAAGGCTGAGAACTTTTACCCCGTACAGCTTGGGGATGTCTTTCATTCGAGGTATCAGGTTTTTGCTAAACTCGGTTTTGGCACTGCCTCAACTATCTGGCTTTACAAAGATCTTGAGTAGGTATCCATGATTTTCTTATTGCTACAAAGGATACCAACTAATAGATGAACCACCGTCAGGACAAGCGATTTCATTACTCTCAAGATCTGCATCACTGGACAAGCCGCTACAAGCGAAGTGGCTATTTCACACCATATCAGATCAATCAAAGCAGAGCATCCGGGTCTAGAAAGGATCAGGGTGGCGTTAGACGATTTTGAGATTGAAGGGCCTTCCGGATCCCACCAGTGTCTAATATACACCCCGTTAGGCATGAATTATACCGAGTTCCGGAATCGAATTCCAGATCGGGCCTTTCCAAAGGTATTGCTACAGCAGAGCTTGCTTATGGTTCTGCTTGGCCTTGATTTGCTGCATCAGGCAGGTGTTGTGCACACAGGCCAGTCTACGCCGCTCAGTTCAAAACGCAGAAACTAACGTTGCGTTAGACATATCACCTAACAATATCCTCCTCGGTGTCGAGGACATGTCAGTCTTTTCCAAGATCAAGCAAATGGAGAGGGATCACCCGTCTCCTCGAAAGCTTCTTGGCGATCGAACCATATACCTCTCGTATGAAATGCCGATTATGCATGGTGCGCCTATCATCTCCGACTTTGGCGCGGCACGTTTAGGTGCTCCCGGTCAGAAGCACTCTGGCGACGTCATGCCTGGAGTTTACAGAGCACCTGAGATCGTACTCGGTATGGAATGGGATTCTAAGATTGACATATGGTCGGTTGCTGTCATGGTATACTTGGCAATTCTTTCGAAATCTGTGTTACATGACTAAGGAGCGCCAGATTTGGGATTTGTTCGAAGGAGGCCGGCTATTCCGCGCTGTGAAGAACGGCCGACTTGACGACGAGCAACATCTTGCCGAAATGGTCTCCCTCCTGGGCCCTCCACCAAAGAAATTCTTGGAAATGAGCGACAAGTGCAATCAGTACTGGGACCAAGATGCCAACTGGATCGGCACAACTCCGATATCAGATCAAACACTAGAAACGCGCGAGGTTCGTCTTCAAGGTAAAGACAAAGAGCTTCTTCTCCACTTCGCTCGCAAGGTATTGCGTTGGCTCCCAGAAGAGAGGCCATCAGCGGAAGATCTCTTTGACGATGAATTCTTGAACCAGTTCAGGATCACAGAAGAAGTAAATGCCTAGAGTAATCATCTCGGTGGAAGTGCTGTTGTCAGAAGGGAGTCGAAGGGACTACGCCTCTTCGTCGTTCTAGGATTGTGAACCTCTGAACCAGCGTCTCCTGACTTGCGATCGACTTTGCGCACAATACGTTGTAGGCCGCAAGTTTGAATCAGAAAGGGTCTATGATATCAAGAGTCTGGGCTTCGACAGCAAGCCGTAGCAAGGTTTTATAGGTCGGGTAGTATTCAGCCTCCAACCAAGCGATGAGTTTGGTCCAGATCCTCAGAAGCACAAAGATACTGGCCATGTTTTCTGTGCCAGCACTGGAGGCGGCAGTGGTCTGGGCAAAAGGTCGGATGACGGTCACGGCGCTGTCATGGTCCTGCCAGGTGGCAGTCCCGTCTCCATGGCTCTTATTTGTGTCCGGACGGGGCTCTGCGAGCGCGAACGCGACCGACTCATCGACGTTGACGGCGGCGCTGGATCGCGAATGAGCCGGTTAACTAGCGGTGACGATTACAATTGCCCGCTTGCACTAGCGCTGCGCCGCCCAGTCATGGTCGACGAAATGCGGCAAGGTGTCTCGAGGTCTCTTCAGTTGTGGTCTGGGTGCTCAAGCACCCCGAGATACTCGTCGGCTTTGCGCTTTAGAGTGCGTCCTCGTGAGAATCGCGTATCGGCGACTTCAGTTGAGGGTAAGCAGTCCAGAGTCGTAACGAGGGCCGACGTAAACGGCAAATGCCAGATTCAAGCAACAGTGTTGATGTACGTTTTGAGACCTGTTTCCTTTCTGGCTATCCAAGGCAAAGTCAGAGAAAGATCTGCTTGTTTGTTTGTTTTCGGCTGATGACAGACTTGGTTGTTGTGGGGAAAGGCGGGGTCAAAAATGGCCAAGGCTTTATATAACCTAAGGTTCTTTCCTGGATTCCTTCTCCTCTACCACCACCACTAGGATTGTTGTTGGTCAAGAGACGCATCAATCAGCCAATATGCGCCCACTAGAAACTCACTTTAAGCTCCGCTGGGACCATGTTCAGTCCATCAGCGAAATCAAGGATCTGGTTGACCAGGCTTCTAAACCCCAGCAGGGCGTCATTTTTGACATCTGAGTATCTGAAGGCGCGGAAGTCGATGGAGCTTGCTTGGGATGGTCCGTAGCATTGCTCGCTTGGACGGGCTGCCTAGTCCGCAGAAAAGGGCATGGTGATATGCTCTCATTGGAGGCGAGCCTCGTTCGAGAAGCATCATGGATTCATAGAGCCACGAGAGTAATGATTAACAACCACACAGAGAAGCCATGTCTGGGGAGGTGCTAGCAATCGAAGGTTTGGTCGGGAGAACAAGGTATCAGAGAGCTTGAATCGAGATTCAGTGGACCAGATCAATCTAGCACGCGATGCTTGCAGCTTTGGCGACTGTTGCGGCTGAGGTGCAACGCCAGGTGGACGCTCTTTCCAATCCAATCCACCACGCGCTCCTTCTCGTCCGAGCGTTTGCGCAAACGGCAGGCTGCAGCAAGCGCCGACACCAATCACTCTCCTGCACTAAACACCACACTTCACTCATTCATGGGCCAGCGCCACTTCTTCCTCTTCGCTTTCTTCAACCTCTCCATATTCCTCGCCTTTCATTCCATTCTAAAGATTCGGAAACTCTGGTTCACCGCATACAACATCATCGCATCCACCCCGATGGCGCCTGGCATCAAGATGGTTCCACCCGGCTCAGCAGAGTCGAAGGAGGGCAACAATCGAGTCTGGGCTGTCCGTTCCACCTTGTTGCGAATCAAGCGACCAGACAAGGTTATGCTCCATTCGTATCAACCCGCCCTTGTGGAGATGAAGTGGGTAGAAGACTTGAAAGGTGAATACCTCGACCCTCAGAAGCCGCCTGCCAGTCCCTTCAACTGCACCAGCACCGGGCCATACACTGGTAGCGACGAGTGCGACATTTGCTTGCCGCAGTTCTTTCCTGCCGCAATCACCGTCAATGACGAACAAGCCCGAGTCATCATCACCGAAATCGTCGACAGCATCAAGGCAGATCTTGCCTTCCTACGCGCAACTTTGACCAATCATGCCGACTTTTTGGCTTCGAGATGGAAGAAGAAGTCGAAAGGAAAGCGCTTCAGCTTCCTGACTGAGCACACTGAGCTGTTCAACAAAAAATGGGCTCCAGTCCATCTTCTCGAACGTGTTGGAGCTGGTGACGAAGACCGCAAGTACTCCGGAGAACGCAACCACCGCAAAGTCAGAACCAGACGGACGGCAGATGGAAAACTTGCAATTTGCCTCGAGCTCCACACCCAAGAGTCTCTGAGAAACGCCGAGATGCGTGACAAGACACTGGCTTCACATCACGACTCTTGGTTCCTGCCCTATCTTGACGCCGAGACACTTTCTGAGGATCCCACCCTCTTCTTCAGCTTATTACATCATCGCACCTCCAACGACCCTGAGAAATGGTTGATGTTTGACAACTCCAACATTGTCCTCGCCGAACACTTCTCCATCATACCAAACGTCTTCAACCCCAACTGTGTCGTTGCTCAAGGCCCCGATTATGGCAAGCTCGTCAAGTGGAATGCTGATCAGGCCCATCGCTGGGAGATCATCGGCTTCACAAAGGCTCACCACCTATTCACTGCCCACAAGAAGATGCTCAGCCTCCTCAGCAATTGTGTCAAAGGTCTGCTAGCAGAAGTCAAAGCACCTACCACACTCGAAACTCATCCCAAGTGGAATGATATGGTCAGGGCAAACTTTTCAAGGTTCAAGGCGGACTTCCCTTGGTCCACCGATTTTGTGAAGCCCTTTTCTGAGCCTCCACGTTTCGACGCTCGTGAAGTCGCAGAGCTCATCGCATCTCGTCACCGCGTCGTCCTTGATGAGCTGGAGCTTCTCCAGACAGATCCTCAATATGTTCACATGTTGTCGAAAGAAATCTGTGCCTGCAGGTTCTTTGAGACGTGGCGTGTGGAAGACATGATGCCCTGGCTCGTCGATTATCTCTTCTTCGAGACGATGCATCGCGAGTCATACTGGCGTCAGCTGGTTGCCGAGAGCGAGCTGATGATCACGTGCCTCAATGTCTTCGAGCAAACCCCTTCCAAAAAGGCCAAGCAAGATCTGGAACGTGCCGTCTTCATTGTGAACGACCTCTGCATTGAGACGTTTGCAGTCTTTGAGCCACAAGTTCAAGCAGGCCTCCTGGTTCAGAGAGGTTTTGGGCGCAACTTTGAGTTTCAAGGAAGTGCGAAGATCAAGTCCACCAACCGCAGCTTCACTGGGAAAGACTGGTTCACCGACGACCTTCTCTACTGGAGTATGAGTACCCTTGGATTTGACAAGGATCGTCCCTTCACCATGGATCCTGCCTTCAACTTTGCCATCATCGATCGTCTCTGCCGCACTGACCCCAAAGAAGCCGGCCGAATCAGTCAAACAATGCTCGACAGACTCAGCGACATGTCCATTCTGAGTGAAATCATTACGTCCGTTCGCTCAGATGCGACTCGCGATCGTGCCACCTTGACGCAGGTGGTAAAGGTCTTTGGAACCCATACTACGTCTCCAGCCGACTGGATCAAGAAGATCAACGCGGGCCATGGCCCAGCATTGGGAGACACTCTGGGCCCTGATATGCAGCAGCTGTATCAGAAGTCTCCGTGGCCTCGTGGTAAGAAGAATCTGAGATGGCTTGACGAGGCCAATGCGGCGCGTGCCTGCTTGACTAAGCTCTGGGAACATCTCAGAAAGCTATGGGTGGAGAAGCTGGTTCAAGCCAAAGTCAGCCAGAGATTGATCGATGAGGACATCAAAGTGCTTTCCGCTGCCTCAAATCCACGCTATCAGGAAGAACTCGAGCGGGAGAAGCAGGACATCCTGGAACTCGTTTCTCAGAGTGTTGAAGCCGCCAAGTCCGCCAAGTCCGACAACCAGGTGGAGGTACAGACTGTCTGGGGCAAGGAGAACGACCATGCTGCAGTTGTTCCAACCAGGTCGAATCCCAGGAAGCTTCTCCCTTCAGACTCAACTTTCACTTCCGACGCTCCACAGAACCAGGTTGTCTCCTGTGTATCGCCCGCCAAAATCACCGCCTTGCCGTCAATTCAATACGTCAAGCCCGACAGCCTTGTTGTTTTCCATCACATGTTCCCCATCAGAGGCGCCGAATCTCAACGCAGCTTTTCCTGGCAGGAATTCCTGAGTGCCATAGTCGATGCTGGCTTCAGCATTCTCCAGAGTCAAGGCTCGGCCATCACCCTGAAGCTGGACCATTGCACAGGCAGTGATGTCAAAACCATTGTGCTTCACCGTCCTCATCCATCGCCCACCGTCAACCCTGTCATGCTGAGAAGGATTGCAAAGAGAATGGAAAAGTGGTTCGGATGGCACAGAGAGATGTTCGTTGTGAGATCGAAGTGAGTGGTAGTAGAGTGCTAGCTGGGTCGGCTGTGATACGAGTGACGGGTGTTTTCCCCGCAGCGACACATGCACAAGTTGCTGACACAATATTTCATGATCAGAACGATCGATAGTATGAGGCAACAGGACGAAGGGGCTTGCTGGCATGGAATGGAAAAGATGGTTGCTGTCAATACAAAGACAGATAGCTTTGCAGATGATAGCTTGGCTGACAGAAGACAGGTGTGAATGAACAATCCCTTCTGTTTGTTAATTCTGAGCCATCAACTTCATGGGAGTGACTTTGGTCGTGTTCTGCATATCCGAGTGTTCTCGCTCCCATATCTTGTTGTTTCTCAACGGATTGATATGAACGTGATCCTCGAAAGGCTACAAGAGCATGGCAAGAAGTAAAAGCTGCTCTCGAGAACCCTCTGCTAGCAGATAACAATCCCCTCTCTTCGTCAGGTATTTGCTCATCTAGACAGAGGAGCTTGAGGAGATATAGTTGACAATCCCGATCTGCTGAACTGGGCGAGTGATGGATTTCCTGCCGCTTCAAACATTATTCTGACATTGGTAGAACGACATCGACACGTATCTGATCGACTACGAGGGTGGTTTTGCTCGCACTGATCAACAACTGGAATCATCATGAGTGGGCCTCGAGCTCCACGGCGGGACATGGTCGCCCACCAAACCCGTGTCTTTTGATGGGTACTTCGAGTTCATGCCTCCTAGAAACACCGTCCTCCACCTCAAGCTCACGTGTACCGGGACGAAACTCTTGTAGAGCTTTGTTACCATCATCCCACTCCGGAATATGTACCTCAAGTCCACTCTTCACACGGCCCAACGTGTACTGATTTGCGTCCTGCGCCCGTTTTTGGTGGAAAATATCGCCGTGCTCCGAATCAACATAGGGGTCGAGATATATTCTCAGTATATTGATGCTTCGTCAACTCTCCGGCCTCAGTGAACCAGCTATCACGGTGTCCGACTCCGCCAGCGCCGACACCAACGCTACAGCATCTCAGTCTAAACTTAGCGGTTACACACACAGCGGTGCTACGGGTACTGCAGCGATGTCCACTACATCTTACCAGAACATCACCGGTAACTTTACGTCTTCTGTCACATTGCCGGCATCGACATACCAGGGCTCGGGTGTGAATGGGCAAATACAAGCCGTGTGGATTAAAGTGGGCGTGCTACTGGGTGCTTTTATACCTTGGCTCTTGTTATAGTGTTCCTTTTTTGTGGTGATGAAACGGGATTCTGGGAGTTTACTAGGGTGAATGCTTTTTTTTTTTGAGTTCCAGCTTCTTTTCACCAAGTCTTTTGCGAAGAGAGATATAAACGCAAGGCACTGAAGCGTGAACACCCCTCTTGATTTCGATTTCTGAGCTTGGGAGTAGAATTGCATTGTTATTCTCAAACAGCTGCTGATCGGGGATGGATGTCGTGGTTCTTGTCATTCTTTTTTTTCCTAGGGCCCCAATCATCTTCTTTTATTCTTTCTTCTCTGATCACGGTGAATTTTTTTTTTCTGGGAATCGAAAGTTGTATCTCGCTGTCGAGGTGGGATTGAGCGGATTGTGTTGCTTTGCTTCACGTTCAAATTCTTGAGTGGACTATCGTTCGTGTCAAGGATGCAAGAGCCGGTTATGATTTCTGAGGCTCGCTCACTACTTTCACGGAATTCCCTGAGGACACGACTGCAGAAGAACATAAAAGCCATTTACTGTAAAAAGAAGAAAAATACTTGTTCAGAAAAAACTACATCACCCCAAAACTCCATTCTCCTCTCAAAAAGTCCCATCCCGCCCAGAAAAAAAAAAAACAACAAAAACGTTTTGTATGGCGACACCTCAACCACTACTCTCGACGACCTCGGCAAACCACTGCCTCAACGCACCCGCCAGCACGCCGGGCAACTCGCGCACGTCCCTGACAACCAGGTAATAGCCAAAGGGGAAGGAATCGAGGTACTTGACCGTCTTGACCTGCATCTCGCCCGTGTCCTTGTCCTTGACGAATTCGGCGGTTTGGAGGTCGAGGATGGAGCTGGGTTTCTTTTTTGCTTGGAGCGTGGTGGCGGAAGCAGAGGAGGTAGAGGCGGAAGCGTCCACTATCACAAACACCATCATTATCCTCTCCTCGTGTGCCTGACGGACCAATTGACGGATCCCGCCGTGGTCCTCGCACACGCCGTCAGAAACGATCAACTGGAGCTGCCAAAGCTCGCTCGCGGCGCCTTGGGCGCGTTGCCTTGCCGCTCTGAACAACTCCAGACTCTTGGCCACCAACGTCTTGACATTCGTCCTCGACTGCTGGAAGCCAAAGCCACGCACGACGTTCGCGCCCTGCTCGGCCGTGAACGGCGTCTCAAAGGGCAACTTGACCTGCACGTCGTCGCCGAAACCCACAATGGCCAGTTCGCCCGCCTCGAGGATCGAGAGGGCGCGCGCGAGCAGAGCCATCGTTTCAAAGGCTAGCGACGAGGAATTGCCCTCGGCCATTGATTGCGAGTCGTCGATTGCGAGCATGATTTGATACGTGCGTTTCGAGGGCACGCTGCGCCGCATCCAGATCTTGTCGCGCTTGTAGCTGGATGCGATGTACGGGATTATACGCTTGATGTTTAGTCGCTTGCCCGTGCGGAAGTCGCCGCGCATCTTTGTCGCTTGCGTTGGGTTGAGGATTAGACGGAGGTGCTCGGCTAGTAGGAGGGATAGGTTGCGTGTTGAGCTCTCGTGTGCGTTGTAGATTTGGCGCGCTTCTTCGAGGCTCAGTGTTGGGAGTGAGGAAAGCGATGACGGGTCCAGGTGTACGTGGTCGAGTTGCGTATCTACGTCGTCCATGTCTGAGTGCTCGTCTTGGGCTTCGGGACCGGATTGCTGCGTGTCTTGTTCGCGCTGCTGATGCTCGCCGACAAAGGCGTTGGGGATGTTGTCGGTCGAGGCGTCGGGTAGCTGCTTGTCCTCTGCAGTCGGATCCGCCATTTCCACGTCCTCCTCTGGGCGATATGCCTCAGCCTCGTCGTCTTCCGGCACAAAGTCCTCGCGCACTTCCTTGTCGTTGGCAGACACGCCTGCCTCCTCATCAATGGCTTTAGCCTGGTCTTCGTTGGCAGCACCGAGCGCCTGTGTGTCCGCCTCGTCGGCCTCATCCTGCAAGTGCTCAAACTCAGCCTCAGCCATATTGATGTCAGCAGGCGGCTCCTTGCGCTCCTCCTCCTCGGCCCGGGCATCTTGGATCTGCTTTTGCTGCTTGTACCACTTGTCCAGCGCGTCGCCAATCTTCTTGTACGGCAGCGATTCCTGCTGATCCTCGGTGTTTTCGTCGTTGGCGGCGGCCGCAGAGTCTTCGGCGGCGCCGCGCTCGCCTTCGGCACCGGCTTGTTGCTGTTGCTCCTGCTGCGCGCCTTCGGTCCCGGACTCGCGTTGCGCGGCGCCCGTGTTGGCGTCTTTGTTGTCGTCCTGCGCCTGCTGGTCATCCAGGCCTGCACCTTGAGCTTCGCTCGGGGCGACATCGTCGGCGGCGTTGGTGTCGTCTTTGCGATTGTCTTGCAGCACGTCTTGGTCCTCGGCAGTCTCTTCCTCTTCGGGCTTTTCTGCGTCTTCGCCGGCTTCGTTGGTCTTGTCCATGCCTTCTTCGTCGGCATTCTCGTCGACGGGGTCTTGTTCGGCATCGAGGTCGGCAGGGATTTCCTCGTCCGGGTTGACATCTTCTTCCTTGCTAGGATCTTCGACGTCGCCTTCAGTTTCGCCTTCCGGTGGCAGATCTTGGTCCATGGGGTCAAGGTCGCCCATGTCTTCCATGCCAGACTCATCACCATCGTCGGATTTGCCGTCCATGTCGATGTCATCGGGAAGGTCGAGGTTCTCCTGCTCCTGCATATGAGGATCGGCCTTTTCGGTCTCGTCGGGAGGTCCGTTCTCTTGCTCCTCAGCACCCATTGCCTCACCTTCATCCTCCTCTTCCTCGGCATCTTTATCCTCCTTTTTCTCCTTTTCGTCCTTTTGTTCACCCTCGGCAGCGGTCATTTCTTTTTGATTTTCCGTGCCATTGGTGTTTTCACCTTCCTTGTCCTTGTCCGCCTCTTTACCGCCATCATCCCACATCTTTTCGTCAACAGTCGAAGGACCGAGATCATCCACATCTCCAGCCTCTTCTTCCATCTCGTCTTCACCTTCATCCTCACCCTCATCGCCTTCTTCATCTTCCTTTTCCTCGGCATCGCCCATTTGCCCCTCCATCTCTTGATCAGCCATGTCGACTGCATCCTTCTCATCCTCAATCTCATCCTTGTCATCTCTGTCATCCTTTTCCTGCGCCAGTTCACCCAAATCCTCGTCGTCTTCAACATCCTTACTGATGTCCTCGGCACCTTCACCAGAGCCAAGACCAGTGCCGCCCTCGAGTTTCTCATCGCCTTGTTGTTGGTTTGAAGACTTCTCCGGTGGCGTACAGAAGCCCTCGCGTGAGAGCTGGGTAAAGATTTTCGCGAGCCGGAAAGCCATCTGACTGGTTGCGGCATGCAGATTGTCGAGACGTGAAGAGAGGTAAGTCGTGAGGTTGCGGTACTGCGCGATAAAAGGCACGATGGAGTGAAAAACTGCACTCGCGACATCGAGACCGCTGTCCAGCTGAGTGACCTGAGTGAGCAGCTGTTGTAGGCGAGAGGTGACGTGTGCAAGACGAAGGGATTTGAGTGCGGTGGACAGATTGGTATTCTCCTGGAGTAGCCAGTTGGGGTCCTCAGCTGAGGTTGGCAGTGCGCTGAGTGGTTTCTCAAGATCTTGAACGGAGCCGAGGATGGCGTCGACAAAGTCGCAGGCAGCTTGGCCAAACTCGTTGATCTTGATAGCTCCAGACGCAAAATTACGCTGAGCTTGTCTGGCTTGCTCGGTCTCCGAGGCCCAGAGCTGCACTTGTCTGAGAGTGGCGCCTAGGTAGGGATGTTCGGTGATGACAGCAGTGAGCTCTGCCTTGAACTCTTGCATGGCAGTCTTGCTCTGCTCGAGGGTTTGCTCGTGTTTGCCGCTCGTCAAGCCAGAGGGAAGCTGAGGAAGGGCCATCCACTGTTTCTTGCATTCTTGGAAGCGAGTGGCCCACGACCCAAGCATCTTGACAACGGCATCGCAGTCCAGTCTACCAAGGGAAGCCTGAGAAGCCACGATTCTCGCAGCAGACTTGGCAATAAGCGGCAGACACGCAACAGCAGTAACGACATCATAGCCTTGGGGTGTCGAGCCGAGTTCAAGCTCACCCTGACCCCAGAGATTCTCAGTCTGCGCGAGCAAAATGTCCAAAGACTTCTGGCCATCAGCCACAGAACCGAGGATGTTCCTCTGCTGCACAAGGATCTGCAGCATACTCTCACACAGCGCGACACTCCTGGCCACCTCGGCACCAGTCAAGTCATCAGAGTGCTCTCGGGCGGCTTCTCTAACACGAGGCATAAGGTACAGCAGACGATGCAAGTATCCCTCAGCCGCATCCTTGTGCAACACAGGAATAGCAGCAAGAACGGCTTGCAGTGTGTCTTGTCTAGCCAATACATCGCCAGTGACGTTTGACTTGAATCCCATGTTGCGCAACTCTTTGAGCACATCGGCAAAGAGCTTACGTTTGCGGTTCTTGAGATGCTTGACTGTCTCTGTATTTTCCTCTGTCAATTGCGCAGGTGTCGCTTTACGGAGTTGTGTGGCGATTGACTCGGTATCCTGGAGCCAGCCGTTGATCTCTGCTGCGCAATCGAGACGGTCAGAGGTGATTTGACCCTTTGACTGCATGACTGATAAAGTGACCACAGTGTTCTTGAAGCGAGCAGGGCGATCGTTCCACATGGGCAATTTGGCGCTGCAGAGAGTGACTGCATGAGGATCAACAGGTACCTCGGTCTTGCGCAGACCGGCTGCAGTAGCTGTTTCGGCAAATGCAATGTCAGGCAGACCTGCCGAGACAATACCTTGAGCGGGCTGCGAAAGCAGAGTTCTGAAATTACGGACCACCCTGAACAACTTGCGATGAGAGGCCTTTGCGCTCTGTCTCAGCGCATCGATGTTCGTGTCTTTCCAACTGGCCAGCTGAATGATATTCTTCATGTCCTTCTCCAGCTTTTGTCGGCCAGTCGCAAGGGCGTCGGTAACCAGTGGCTCAAATCGCGCCATGTATGCGATAAAATTACTCAGTGCAGCGTGAGCGATGCTGAAGGAGGGGAAGCTCATGGCGCGTGTCTTGATGTATTCACGGAAGTCGATGAGCATCTTCAGTCTCGCAGAAAATTGGCCGAGACCAGTGGACGAGAAGAAACCGTACAGCGTCTTGATGAGCTCGGTGACGTGTGCCTTCATCTCTGCTTCACCACTGCCGATGGACAGGGGCACAACGACAATGTTCTCATAGGCAATGTAGAACCAGCTCTTGGCATCCTCCTCGCATTTCTGGGCTTCCATATCCAAAAGTCTTGACCAAGTGGAAAGCTCGAGTTGTCTCCAGCCGACGATCAGGCTGGTGACGGCGTCGTAGAGCGAGGCTGCAGAATATTCTCTGCTGGCCACTTGCTGCCATTCGTAAACGTAGGCGTGCAATTTCTCAACCTTGGTCAGGATCTTGGCGATGGGATCCGTGTGCTTGAACTCGAGAAGCTCGTCACAAGTACGCAATACATCACCCAGAGTGGCATGTTCAGGCCAGACTTGCTGGATCTCCTTGAAACGAATTTGAATCTTCTTGATCAGAGCAATCAGCTTGTCGACTTCGGCGAGGTTTGAGTCGGTGTAGATGTTGTAGCGTTGCTTCAGGAAAGAGATGCCGCTGAGCAAGTGAGTCTTTTCTTGCAAAAGCAGGATAAGAAGAGGCGTCAATGAACCGCTCGAGCCATCGAGATTGTGGATCGACCGCTCTGATGATTGCTTGCTGAGCAGCGATGCCGACTTCTTGACCAGAGCAAGCAGGTCTTCTTCCGTGACATCTCCCTTCTTGAAGATTTCAGAAAGCACAGTCGCAAGACCTGGAGCCAGACCTTGCATTCTCTGGGGCGCGGTATCCTTCTTCTCACCCTCAACATCTTCGGTCTCATACTCGGGGAACAGCTCTGCATATTCAGCCGCAGCAACCTCATCTTCCGCTTCTTCATCACCACGGAAGGCGTAAAGACTGTGGCTTGCGGCATTTTGTTGTTGATTATTCTGCAGCTCAACACGCCATTGCTGGTACATGGAGTCGAAAATATCGTTGACGGCATCCCAAGTAGAAGCTTGAGTCTCAGGCAGAACACGACTCATGGTTGCGAATGAGGACAAAGCATGCATCCTAACGTTGTTGTGGTGGGGAGACTGGATGACAGCACTGATAGCCGTAGCATCTCGAACGTGTCCAGGCTGAGCACCAGTCAAAGGCGAGAGTTGTTTGACATTGACCGCAGAATTCATCACTTCATCGTCTTCAGGCACGAGACTGGCAAGACCAAAGCCGATTTCCAGACAGTGCAAGAATCCCAGCACAGGGCCAGTGATATCGGCATAAGCACGATAACCCTCACTCAGACGAGTCTTGACCTGGGCAACATTCTGACGCAGCACGAGGTCCTTGGCGAAACCTACAAGGTCGGCCTCGCCGGCATTGTACAAAGGAGCAAGAGCTCTCTGGAGCGCATTGAGTTCTCCCTGCAACTTTCCAATCTCCGAGACAGGGGGGCGAGCAATGTCCTGCACACTGGGCTCTTGACCAAGTTCAGTCATCTCCTGCTGAACCAGCGCAACACGAAGTGAAGAAGACAATCCAGTAGCATCGGCGAATTGCTGCAATGCGACCAACTTGGTTTGCAAGTCAGCAAAGGTCTTGCGGAAGATTTGTCTGTCGATCATCGGCCGCAGAGCGGGATCAGATGGTTTGCTGGTGATGTAGAGGGACATGCAACCAAGTGCGAATCTCAACCATGCTTTGGCTGACGCTTCTGCATTTGCAGCGTGCTTTGCAGAAGCATCTACTAGATATTGAACCAGAGGGTTGAGATAGAGCTTGCAGATATTGGCTGCCTCTAAGGCAGATGCCATGGATGGAGCTTGGGCCACAACGCTTCCCGAACGGAAACTCTCATATGCCCAGTCGATCCAAGGTTGCCAGTCTGCCTGTCTGATATCCTTGGCCCTGGAGACCTCGCTCAACGAGCGCACAAGCACATCGGCCAAGACTGCAAGATGGCCATCCAAGATACGGATAGAGTTGGTTTCCAGGTCGTGATTATTGCTAGAGATGACTTGAGCAAGTACATCAGCCTCAGTACGAAGCAAGCCGAGATTGCTCATAGGTACTTCGTCAACATGCTCAAGGCCAGAAAGCAGATGCTGATGTAGACTGCTCTCTAACGCGAATGGTTTTTGAGTGTCGCTGTAGAAGCCAACATACTTGCCCAGAGACTCAAAGATGTCGTCCTTGTGAGACGAGATGGACTTGGTCGGTCTGAACGCAAGGAGGTTGATACGCTGCAGTTGTGTCTGTAGATGTTCATTCATCTTTCTCTCAGCAAGGACATCGAAAATGCCAGATCGAGGGTCCTGCGATATGTCTTTTCCGAACAGAAGGTCAAAAGTCTGGGTGATGCCTTCAAATTGCTCCTTGAAGTGAGGCAGCATGTGAGCAACCTCCATTTCGTCAGTAGTCAGCGCAGACATGGCTTCCCTGAGGCTGGCGATGAGAGCAGGTGCCTCGTCGGAACCATCTACGACAAGAGCCAAAGCTTTGTTGAATGCTTGTCTCAACTGTAGAAGCTGCTCAAGAGGAGCATCAAACCTTCTTGCAAAGATGTCAAACCTGTCTGCCATAGCCTCGAGACCAATGATGTCTTGCAACTGCTGATAGGTACGCGCAGTCTTTGGTCTCATGACGGTCCACAAAGCGGTCATCGAGGCTCCCTTGTTGTCAGGCGAGAAAGACCTGTCCAGTGGTAGCACGAAGTATGTGCTGAAACGCTCAGCAGTCTGGGCGTCTCCAGATGCAAAACGGGCAGCAAATTCGATACCATGCATCTGCTCGAGACGGATACCAATTTCAATGTATGCCTTGAAAACTGCTTCTTCGACATCGACTGAGTCTACAAGGTGGAAGAACTCCCACCAATATCTGCGCCAGGGCTTGAAAGTGTCTACATCATGCTGACCGACAAGTTGGCCTTGTTGCTTGGCGGAGTCGGCCTGATCGAGGAACCTTGACCATACGCCAACGGCACCGCGGAGAAGACCAAAGACGTTGCTGGTAAAGTGCTTTTGCTTTGGTCCTTGACCAATTGCAGACCGCTGGAGACGTGTCTGGTCACGCTTAGGAACATCACGGACTCTGACTTCTTCAAGCGCCCTCTGCATGGAACGGATATCCCATTCAAGTTCGTAAAGAGCAGCGGCCCATTGATACGGCTCAGGGTTACAGCGAGCAAGAGCAACATTGTTAAGTGGATGGAGGGGTTGTATAGCGGCATCGTCATCATCGAACATGACCTGCTTATCAATGTCTTGAGTCGAGTGTGATGTTTGAAACTTGAGTTGTATGCTCATGGCGTTGTCAAGCGGCTGAAACGGGATCTGGTAGAGGCCAGCTTCGAGGCCAGACATGAATTGTTTCATGGCGAAATGGTCCTGGTATGAAAAACTTTCCATGACAGTACGTGCCATGTACTGAGTCAAAGCATATTCGGTGTTGGCGTTCTCCAAGACCTCGGTGTTGCGGAATCTGTGCAGGCCCGACTCAGAGGACAAGTCGAGAATGGAGGCGTAAGTGGAGTCATTGACTGGAGGAAGCAGGAAGAGCTCAACAGCTCTGTTGCGCAAGGCTCGAGATAGCTCGCCATACTTAGGATCCATTGTGAAAAAGATCCTGAAATTAGGGTGAGGCTTAATCGTGCGAGCTTGGCCAAAGGCATCAGTGTTTTCGTTGATGATGAGGGCACCGTCGGGCTCGAGCAGAGAGTTGAGTCTGTCAAGAACAGCAGGACTACAGAGATTGGCGTTGTCGAGCACTAGCCACTCGCCACGCTCAAGTGCTTGCACAAGCATACCATCCATCCACTCAAATTGAGCGCGATTGATAGACGTAGGCTTAGAAATAAGAGCGTTGACTTCATCAAGAAGAATTGCAGCTTGAGCAACATCGATGATAAATATCTCTGAAGAAGCACTTGCGTTGGCTTGGGCGACTGAGATGAAATTTTGCAGGTGATGGGCAATCTCGAGGGTAACTTCGTTACGACCTGTAGTAATGAGCTTCGTATCTGCCTGGGATGCAAGCTGGCGAAGACGGTGCATTGCCTCGAGAGCAGATTTGTTTGCATCAAGGCATAGACAGCGAACTGTTTGCGACTCGACGAAAGACAGCAACTTCTCCAGGAAGCGATGGATTGCACGCTGGGGTTCTGATTGTTCATAGCCACCAACAAGGTCCATTGAATCGACATCGGCATTCATAGAGAAAGTGACCATATCCACACCGAGAATGGCAGCAAGTTTCTCCAGAATGGCAGTCTTGCCAGACCCTGAAGGACCGACGAGAAGAACTGGCCATCTCTTCTGGACAGCAACCATTACTGACTCTAGTACCTGGAGATGAGGCTTGAAATCATAACGCTGAATGTCGTTTCCTGCTTTGGCAAGTTGTTCATTTCTAGAGAGCAGTCCTAGGCCGACTTGGAAATGTTTCGGGCCGATGTTGTGGAACATGCTTCGAGCCACAGGTGAGTCTGGCAAGATGTTGCTGAAGAGTTCGAGGACCAAGGCTCTGTCTGTAGGAGTGCGAAAGCGTTGGGAGATGATGGTAGAGAAGAAATCTTCGACCTCACCAGCCTTCAGCAAACCTTGCTCAGCTGTCACTAGATTCAGCCAGCGAAGAGTATCACGCAAGTTGAACTCCCAAGGACCGCCAAGAGAGCCAATCTTTCTGCGCTGCGTCTCGAGATCCAACTGGTCGATGAATGATACGATTGGCTTAATCTTTTCCGGATCGTAGCCAGGGAAGGATTTCTGGCAGATGAGCACAAGATCTTCAGGAGTAAAGACATCCGCATAAACGACAGTAAAACGATTGACGAATGACGCAGGCAAGCCTTTACGACCACCACCTTGATGGTGAGGGTTTTGTGCAGCAAACAATCTGAAATCAGGGTGTCGACGGAAAGTCTGGTCCAGTTCGGAGATGTAGACCTCACCTCTGTGATCGAGACAGGCGTTTAGACCCTCCAGGACCGATTGAGAGGCAAGGTTCATCTCATCGAGCAACACCCATTCACCGTTTTTCATGGCGCGCAAGAAAGGTGCATCTCGCCAGGCAAAAGTTCCAGCTTCAGCCCCTTCGACAGGCACGTCTGAGCCGAACAGATCCATCAAATCAGTCTGCTCAGACAAGTTGATACGTGTCAAAGGCATGCCGATGGCTTGAGCGAGAGCTGTAACCAAGGTAGTCTTTCCGACACCAGGGTTGCCTTCAAGCAAGACAGGCTTGGTGAGCTGCAGAGCGCGAATGACACGCATGGCGTTGGATCTGGTGGTAGGCGCCAGGAAAGTGAAACCAGGTTCGCTACCTTGAGTGATGACAGGGATAGAGAACGCGCCTAGAGTAAGCGTTTCCTCCGTGACCTGCACATCGATAGGAGCATAGTACATGGCAGATGCATCTGATTTGATGAGCTTGCTCAGCTCGGCAAGGCACTGTGATCGCTCGTAGTTGACTGTCCCGGGATTGATTGCAAGAAGCGCAGCAGGATTGGCACCAAGAGTATCAATGTACACCATGGCAGCACCGTGAACAATGGAGAAGATCGGATCGCGCTGTGGCTGACGATTGACGAATTCAACCCATGCAAGAGTGTCACGGATGGAGATTGAGGACGCAGCAGAAGTGTTGAACCGTTGGTTGAACCATTGCGCAAATTCGACGAGAATGTTGGCGAAAGGTGCTGCGTGATCCTTCAGCTTGGAACGAACGATCTGCAAAACATCCTCGACATCAGAAAGTGCAGGTACCCAGATCTCTGTAAATCGGTTGCGCAGAGCAGGCGACAGTTCTCTCTTGCCATAATCGCCACCTGGATTCATGGTAGCGAAAAATTGGAAACCAGGTTGTGCTGACACAAACGAATCGAGTGATCCCTTTTCGGCAAGCAGCATAGAACGTGATGGCTCAAGAACGCTGTTGAGGCGTTCGAGAACAGAGTCATCTGCGAGAGAGATCTCGTCGAGAAGAAAGTATTGCCCGGTCTTCATCGCGTGTACCAGACTACCATCAGCCCACTCGAAGAGCGCCTTGAGCCGAGGGCGGTTGGTGTCAATGGCAGTATAGATCTCAGCAGTGTATGCATTGCTCAGATCAGCATTCGCTTTGACCTCGTCATAGATGGCAAGGAGTTCATCGAGAGATGAGGTGGGCGCAGCTTCTTGAAGCTCATTGTGAGGAAGCGATGCGAGCATTTGACGGATCTGCTGCTCGATTGCCGCCCGATTTCTCAGAGGCCTTTGAGCACCGATCAGATCTCCTGTCTCTGTGTTTTGATGAGCGTTGACAATGTGCAGCTCTTTTTGCACCGCATCTGCCAGCATCTGGACAACGGTAGTTTTGCCACAACCAGTTTCACCAACAAGCAATACGGGTTCATTGTTTTGGAGAGCAGTGGCAACCAATACATAGAGCCTGCGCATGGCATTTGTCCATACCACGCCTTTTGAGCCAGCTTGCGAAAGATAAGACTGCAGATGAGGAGACTGGACACTGTACAGCACGTTCTCATCAATCGTCACCTTTGGACCTCTTTGACTCAAGACTTTCTCGATAACCTTCTTGACAGCTTCACGTTCCTCAGGCTTGCGTACTCGTTCAGCAAGCAGCAGAAAACCGTTCACAGCAAGCTGGTCGATGGTGTCTGCCCGTCTCATCGCCCATCGGAAGAGATCGCGCAAAGTCGCGAATGACTTTTGTTCGAAGAGACGATTTTCTTGACGCAATACCGACAGCTCTCTGTAGACACTGACAATACGTTTGCACCAAGTGTCAGGAATTTGGGTGCGACGTTGAAGAATGATATGCAACTCATCCACCGGAATGTCGTCGAAATGAAGCTCGAGGAAACGGTTTCGGAAAGCGCGAGACAAGACTTTACGGCCTCCATACAATCCTGCCGGATTCTGGGTGGCAAAAAGCATAAAGTTCTCGTGAGGGCGTACGGTCTCTTGGGTCTCTGGGATAAGCAGTTCTCGGTTGTCGTCGAGAAGTCTGTTCAAGGCCTCAAGGACATCTGTGGGAGCCAAGTTCAGTTCGTCAAGAACAATCCAGTGGCCTTCCCTCAGTGCCTTGACTAGAACACCCTCTTGAAACTGCAGACGTCCATCTGATCCAGAAACGTATGTGCCCAGGTATTCTTGCAAGTCAGTGTGTTCGTGGTTGTTGATTCTCACAAACTTGTTTCCAGACTTCTTGGCCAGATACTCAATCATACTGGTCTTTCCGGCAGATGTAGGACCTTGGATAAGAACAGGGAAGCGGCGAGTGAACGAAGCGCGGATAAGATTATCGAGGTTACGCCTGATAAAAGGCGTGATGATGTAGTGAGGCTGGTCTTGAACGGCAAAGTTACCTTGCCTGAGCCAGTACGCTCCATCTTTGACGTACGTGTGACCATCCTCAGGCTTGCGGAAAGGCTTTTTGAGTTCAGCTGCAGTGTTTGCAAGCTTTCCAAACATGTGCTGATGGATGAGCGGAAGCAGACGAGCCTCAGATTCCTTGTCAAGTAGTGTCAAAAAACTCATCTGAATACCCTCAGCAACAGCCCTGCGGATCGAGCACAGCGACGAGACATCCTTTGCGTAAATGAGGGCACGTGTCAGTGTTCTCAGACTGAAATGTGGTTTTTGTCCAGCACCGTCAACGAGTAAATTCTCCTCGTTGAGCTTCTGCGTAGCCTGGTGCAGTTTCGCCACATCGGAAGCAATGGCCTTGTCCAACACGGCATCCTCACCCAAATATGCCTGGACGATGTTTCTGAGACTCTGATAGTCACGATCAGGACTCTCGACGTATAGCTCAGTGAATCTCGAACGGATGCCCAAAGGCAAATCCTTCTTTCCCACGTCAGTCGCGGGGTTCATGGCAGCAAAAACACGGAACTGAGGATGAGCCTTGATGACTTCGACACTTCCGGCCTCGCTGAGCATGAGAGATGGAGAAGAAGCATCGAACAAATCTGCCAAAGCTTCAAGGGTGTCTGGCGATGCAAGGTTGATCTCATCAAGAAGGACCCAGTCACCGTTCCGGACGGCCTTGACAATGTTTCCCTCGACAAAGGCAAAAGCAAACGCTTCCTGACCGGCAGACAGACGATGCTCGAGGCTCTTGACATCCTGTGCGAACTTATCCCACCTCTCGCTGAGGACAGCATTCATGACAGGCTCGACCTTGCGTTTCTTGTGCGGGTTCTCGGCAGCACGGACAGGCGACTTGGAGCCAGCCTGCAAAACGGCAACCCGTTGCTGTTCGACCATACCAAGAGCAGTGTTCCACAACTTACATACGCGAATCCATTGTTGCTTAGACATGCATTTATTCAGCGTTTCGATGAATTGGGCATTTCTCTTGTACGAGAAACTTGCAGAAAACAGATCATCAAACTCCTCTTTCAAGGGGATTATGATGGAACGCGCGTTGACAGGTTTGAAGCCACCAAGAAGGTCACCACTTTCGCTTTGCTGAGACAAATTGAAAGGCACGAGTTTCTTGCCCAGCTGGTCTGCAAGATGCTGCACACTAGTGGTTTTACCGGTACCAGTCTCTCCGACAAGCAGAAGAGGCTCCTTCTGAGCGACTGCTACAGCAACACGATCCAACAGACGAAGAGTGTGTGCGTTCGTTGAGAAAGCGCGCTTGCCGGTGACACCAGCGAGTCCTTTCCGCTGTTGACGTGGAAAGACTGAACGACCAATAGTGACCAGGGTAGGTTCTGCCTTGTGAATGATGGTCCTTTCGACGAGCAGATGCCGGGAACGCTGGGGATCGATTTGCAGGTTTTGCGCGATACATGCAGTCAAAGCATAGTACGCAGTACCCTCGGGCAACGCACCAGCAAAGCAGTCGACAGCGTCCAAGAATATTTGGTCCAGATCGCCAGCAGTCATGGTAGGTCTATCTCGGAGCATGAGGGCCACTCTTGCACACCATTTGAGCAAATCTCTAGGGTTTACTTCACGCATGAGACCTGTTCGGCTGCGGCTTTGCAGATGTGACTGCTGTTTCAACTGCTGGAGGTTCTGAAAGACTGCGACAAATTGCGATGCGAACTCGGAAAGCGAAGGAAACAGACCGACGATGACGTGCTTCAACTCGTCGGATTGAAGCATATCAACGTGGACGGATTGCCAGTGACGAGCGCCGAGCAGGTTGTATGCAGGCTTGGTCTCGTGGCCGCTATTGGACAAGGAGGTGCGCATGGTAGCAATGATGCGGAAGCCGCGGGCTGCGTGGAGAGTCTGGCCACGGCTGGGAATGACGAGTTCGCTCCTTTCAATCAAGGGCAGCAGGGTGCTGATGATGTCGTTTGGAGCACGATCAAGGTCCTCGATAAAGACCCAACGACCCTCGAGTACAGCAGTTGTTAAGACACCGGGCTGCCAGACGAAAGAGCCAGGCGTCTTTCCCGTCGTGTACATTCCGATAAGTAGCTTGGCATCGCTCTGTTCGTTGAGATGGAGGGTGACCATGGACTGCAGCTTGTCTAGCTGACGAGCAGCGTGGCGCACAAGTAATGTCTTTCCAGAACCAGCAAGGCCGGTCAACAGAACGGGATTGGTTTTTTTCAGCGAGGTGGCTAGACTGCGCAGGTTTGAGGCGGTGGTGGGAGTGTGGATTATGGAAGATGTAGCAGAGTCTGAGGGCGTAGCACCACGCGACAGCAGGACACCCGAAATGCAAGCGGTCGAAGGGTGTAATAGATGGGTGGGCAAGACGACGGATTGACGAGACGCATTGTCAGCGTCGAGATATGAAGCCTGAGCCTTCAAGGCATGGTCCCGCTCTTTCTCCAGCGTCTTTTGCCGACGCTCCTCCCATAAGGACAGAAAACGGTAGTCAATCTCTTTGTCCTCCCACGGACCCAGAGGCACAGTGTGAGCGGAAAGTGGGGAGGCGAGGTACTTTGCCGTCATGTCTTGCAGAGCAGCATCGGCGGCGCTCAGATACAGACATAGTACTCGGACGGCGAGGTAGCGCAGTGGGCGCGATTCGTGGTTCAGGACAGGATGAATTCTCGAAAAGGGCACAAACTTGGCAAAGGTTTGGCGGTCGAAGCGCAACAATCGGATCAAGGCTAAAAGGTACTCGGATGACAAGAGATTCGCGTCGGGAATGGACGAAGGATTTTGGGCATTGAGGTAGCGCTCGGCGTATTCTGAGATGTGAGGAGCGAGGGAGACAAGACGGGCGTATGCGGCGACGACGGCAACATAGTCGGCAGAGGAGTGGAACTCGGCGCAGCAGTGTGGAATCAGGGCGTGGGCATGGATCGCAATCAAATCGGTATATCGTCTGTCGAGAGCAGCTCTGCTCAAGTGCGCGAGAAAGGCGGGAGCGTCGCCTTGCTGCAGGGTGTGGGCGAGTTCTGGCGGGAGCAGGTGTAGGCGAGATGCCAGGGTGTGAGTTTCCCACGACACGTCCATCCTGGTCTGGCGGCAAGAGGGCGGGCGTGTGGGTGGGTGGTGGTCGAGAAATGCGATCGAATCAAATAAAATAAAAGTCGCAACCTCAAAAGCCTCGGAGGTTTGCCGCCTTCGCCGCAGATGCACGGACCCTCTCGAAATCTGAGAATCGACGCTCCCAAGAACACGAGCGAGCGAGCGAGAGAGAGCGAAAGAGACAGTCGAGTGAACCGCTTCGAAGCTGCCAACCCGCTCCCGCTCCTCGCCCACCCCGTCGCTCCATCTCTCCACGACCGTCGCCATGTCCTTGTCCTGCCAGCGCGTCCTCCTCAGGCGATGCGCCGCCGTCCAGTCGCCCGTCGCCCGCGCCTCGCTTTCGTCGGTCCAGAGCAGACACGGCCTCTCGAGAAGATGGCAGTCCACTGACGCTGACGCCGCCGCCGCTCCCACCAACCCCAAGATCGCCGCCATTGTCGACCAGATTGGCCAGTTGACCCTGCTCGAGACTGCCGACCTTGTTTCGTCGCTCAAGGTCTGTTGAATGCGCCCGCTTGCTCTGCCTCTGCAACACCCGCTGATGCATCCTCAGTCGCGCCTCAACATCCCCGACCTGCCCGTCGGTGGCTTCGCTGCCGCTGCTGCCCCCGCCGCCGCCCCCGCCGCCGCTGAGGAGGAGGAGGCCGCCCCCGCCGCGCAAGAAAAGACGCTGTTCAACCTCAAGCTGCAGTCGTTCGACGCCGCCTCCAAGCCCAAGGTCATCAAGGAGATCAAGAGCTTGCTGGGCCTGTCGCTGGTCGACTCGAAGAAGTTTGTCGAGAGCGCGCCCAAGCTGATGAAGGAGGGTGTGCCCAAGGAGGAGGGTGAGAAGATTGTCGACACGCTCAAGGCTCTGGGCGCCGTCGTTGTCATGGAGTAGACGACGCGCTATACACATTTGACGGCGTTTTATGTATTTGTAAATTGGGCAAAATGGTGTACAAATCTCGGACCAGCCTGCAAAGCTGTCTTGTTCTCCCTCTTGTACAGTAATGAAGACTGTATACACTCATCGAACAGCCTTCTCGGACCGGCCTGCAGAGCTGTCTTGTTCTCCCTCTTGTAATGGAGCCTGTATACACTAAAGGTATCTGTTCGAACAGCCTTGGCGCATGCTTGCCCCGACACAGTGACATGACACGGCCTCGAACCGCGGGGCGCACCCTCAGCACTCGACAAGCATGATCATCATTGACGTGCCACATGCCTCATGTCAGCAGCTTCAAGCAACCCCCAAGGCCGTGAAGCTGTCGAGGCCTCGTCCAGTCGCAGCCCTTACGACGCTCCGTACGCCGAGTCGGACGCCGAATCCCACGACGACGGCCATGCTGACCTGAACAAGCACATCTCATTCAAGTCGACCCTTCGCTCCTCGTCCAATTTCCTGCCCTCGCCTTCGCCCTTCTCCACCAGCCGCAGTCCGTCTCCCGGCTACGATCATGCCTCGACTCTGCAACAGCGCCGTCGCACCTCGCGCTCCCCCGTCCAGCCCACCACCGGCAACATCCTATCCTACCTCAACACTCCGGCTGTCGCCCAAGATGCAAAGGACCCCTCTGCCCTCGACTGGTACGTCGAGGGCCCTGGCCGCCGTGTGGGATACGACAACTTGACCGCCATCGACTGGATCTTTGAATATGCTAAAGAAAGACAACGCGTGCGCCTCTTGCGCTCCAATGCTGCCGGCCTGCTTGGCTACTTTCAGCTGCTCGCAGACAGCAGTCAGACTTGGTTCATTCTCGTTGCAACCGGCGTCGCCGTCGGCGCCATTGCCGCTGCCATTGATGTCACCAGTGGATGGCTAGGTGATCTCAAGGATGGCTATTGCAGTAATGTCCAAGACGGCGGCAAGTTTTATCTGAACAAGAGCTTTTGTTGTTGGGGCCAGACCGGTATCTATGCTCGCTTCTCCCTTATCACTCCTTTTCTGACCTTCCATCACAGACTACCAAAGCTGTCCGGATTGGCGATCATGGAGCAATGCCCTGGGTGTCGGCGCTGGTGGTTGGACAATCAATTTCATCCTGTACCTTTCATGTTCGGTCCGCAGACATGCTTTACTCCTTTCTCTTACCAAGTGCTAACCGCACCAGGTTCTGTTTGCATCCGTGGCTACTTTTCTCGTCACCAAATACTCAACCTACGCCAAGCAAAGTGGTATCCCTGAAATCAAGACCGTCTTGGGAGGTTTTGTCATTCGCCGCTTCATGGGCGTCTGGACCTTGGTCACCAAATCCGTTGGCCTGGTATGTTGATCGGCATGTTGACCCATGCCACGTACTGACTGTTGCCAGTGTTTGGCAGTTGCATCAGGCTTGTGGCTTGGTAAAGAAGGGCCCCTGGTTCATGTCGCGTGCTGCTGTGCCAATCTCTTCATGAAACCCTTCGCGAACATAAGTACCAACGAAGGTCAGCGATGAAAATCCTCGCGACAGAAATTATACTGACTCATGACACAGCTCGGAAACGTGAAGTTCTGTCCGCCGCTTCTGCTTCTGGCATCTCGGTCGCTTTTGGTGCTCCAGTCGGCGGTGTCTTGTTCAGTCTCGAAGTATGTATGCTCTCCTCTGATTTCACTCGCATCACCACTAATCCGCATTAGTCTCTATCATACTACTTTCCAGACAAGACCATGTGGCAGTCCTTTGTATGCGCCATGATCGCCGCCTTTACTCTCAAAGCCGTCGACCCTTTCCGCACAGGCAAGACCGTCCCATATCAAGTCACTTACCACACCGGCTGGCATGACTTTGAAATGGTCGCCTATGCCATTATCGGCGTCCTTGGTGGTTTGTATGGCGGTCTGCTGATCAAGCTCAACATGCGCTTGGCGACACTCCGCAACTCGCCTCAATACCCGTTCAAGAACAGACCGGTCCTCGAAGTGTGCGTCGTGACCATCCTCACTTCCATCATCGCATTTCCCGTAACATTCCTTCGCGCTCAGGCTTCGGAGCTGGTCTATTACCTGTTTGCCGAGTGCAAGGATATCCAGTCGGATCCTTTGGGACTGTGCAAGAGTGGCATTGCTAACACCGGTGTCATCTTCCTACTGCTCGTCTCAGCTATCATCGGCTTCTTCTTTTCCGCCTTGACTTTTGGCCTCCAAATCCCTGCTGGAATTCTACTGCCGTCAATGACAATAGGTGCCCTGTACGGCCGCGTCGTGGGTCTGATCGTCGAGGTGTGGCAACGAGAACATCCGAAATGGATCGTTTTTTCGTCATGCGAGCCCGATGTCCCATGCATCACACCAGGCACCTATGCCATCATCGGCGCCGCCTCCGCACTCGCCGGCGCAACACGCATGACAGTGTCAATCGTCGTCATCATGTTCGAGCTCACGGGCGCCCTGACCTACGTCCTCCCCATCATGATCGCCGTCATGATCGCCAAATGGGTCGGCGACGCTCTAGGCAAGCGAGGCATCTACGAAGCCTGGATCCACTTCAACGCGTACCCCTTCCTCGACAACCGCGACGACAGACCCATCCCGGACGTGCCTGTCTCGCAAATCATGACACGCCTCGACGACCTCGTCACCATCACGGCCGAGGGATCCACCATCGAATCTCTCGCCGACCTCCTGCGCAGCCACCGCTTCCGCGGCTTCCCCGTCATCAGCAACACCCACGACGCCGTTCTGCTCGGCTACATTTCCCGCGTCGAATTGCAGTATGCGCTTGAAACCGCCACCTCACCGACCCGCGCGCTGCCCAAGGAGACAGAATGCTATTTCTCGCATCAGCCGCTCGCCGACCCGAGTACCACGCTCGACCTCCGGCCCTGGATGGATCAAACGCCGCTGACGCTTTCGGACCGCGCGGGTTTCGAGTTGGTTGTGAATATGTTTCAGCGTCTTGGGTTGCGGTACTTGGTGCTGGTGGAACGGGGGAGCTTGAAGGGCTTGCTCACGAAAAAAGATGTCTGGTTTGTGGTTAATGAGAGTGAGGGTGTGGGTGGTGGGGTTGGTGCGATGGGTGATGTGAGGGGTAGAGGAGTGCTTAGGGAGGGTGATGAGGGTGAGGAGAGAGGGTTGCTGGGGGCGGGTAGGGGCAGTGTGGCTGAGGATGCGGATGTAGGGTTGGGGTTGGGGATTGGGAGGTTTGGGGGTTAGGTTTCGTATTGTGCCACAGGTTTAGAGGTTGCATGGCTTTTTTTCTTTTCTTTTTCTTTTTTTTTTGGTGCGATTTATGCTTTGCTGTTGGCTCATCGGGAGATTCTGAGTGGGTCATGTCGTCTGTGTTGAGGGAGACACCCTGTCTTGTGATTCTCACATACCCCAACTCTCTGAGTGCGTTGCTTCTATGCTTGAGATGAGCGGGAAGCTCGACAATAGAGGGTTCCATTATGGGATGCTGACGGAAACAAAGAAGGAGAAGAAGAAAAAAAAATGGCTATGGGATGTCGATTGACATTTCTGAGGGGTATGTAGTGATGTTGGAATCGTCAATGTTCACCTTGAATCAGACGTTCTGATTCTGCTTACTGGAGCAGGATTTTTGAGGTCGCAAAAAAAGACATATATCCATGCCAAAAAAAAACAAAAGATATTTGCAACCAAAGGCCTCGAGTTGTTTTAGGGAGTTAGAGGAGAAGAAACTCACCACTTAAGCTCTATGGCCATTAGAAGCTCAGTGTCTTCACCCCCCCCCCCCCCCCCTTCTCCAGGAGGAGGGTGTTTTGGTGCCATAACCGCCCAGCGAAACCTTCAACGCCATTGTGTTTGCAATTTTTGCCTCTAGTATACTGGACGAGTCGTTGGCCAGCTATGTCACAAGCACAGATCTTGAGAAGGGCGCTCCCTCGTGTTTGCAAGTTGAAGACGCGATCACCGTCACTGTGCTGATTGTAGCTTTAAGTGAGTGTTGGAACTGACGTCTAGGATGTTAGGGGGGAGGGGAGGGGATTGGGAGAGGTGAGTGAAACCCTTGATTGAGGAGGGTAGGGAGGGGGACCTTGTTCTAGGGCAAGGGGACCGGCCTTGTTCCTTGGCAAGTGGACCTAATCTGTGGAATCACGTTAGCGATGCAGAGACTCGAACTCGAGACCTTTGGTGCGTGTAGCCGTTGGGCTAAAGTGGGACAGTTGACGACGGTGACATTGGTTGTGTTCATATGCTGTGTGGGAGGGGACCCACGGTGAGTGAAGAAGCTGCTGGATTTCTCCGCTGCAAAGTGACGGTCATAAGGTGCTGATAGATTGAAAAGTGAAGAGACTAGTAGCGAGCCCTCCGCACATTCGTCCAGGCATGCTTCAGGGGTCCTGGGCAGACTTGTTGGACATTGCGCTTGTTAATGCTGCAAGTATGGGTTGATCTACAGCCAAGATGATGGATAGTCGTGAGCATCGCGAGAACCATCTGGACAAAGTCAAACGGCCGGAAGACACTGACAAACAATCGTAACTGACCAGCAGCCACGGAATGATATTACTAGTACTGTGTTTATCCATCCCCCCAAGCAAGCACCTTCTACTTTTTCGCCGCAAAGCCGAGCTGCGGTTGAGCGTTCAACTGCGAAAACACCACAAACTGACATTTCAGAAACACATCCCCCAAGATGCTGAAACCAATGCCAGTGTTCGATTGCATGCCTCCGAAGCAGAGATTGTTGGAAATGGCGGCGTAGTTGAGATAGGATCCTGGGACGGTAAACTTCTTGCCACCGATATAAGCGCTCCAATTCGGCAGCTTGGCTTTGCAGGGAAAGATCCAGCCACCTTGGTAGTTGCTCCAGATGGCGCCGTTGACTTTCTTGTAATAGGCGTTGACGATGGAGCTTGGCAGAAGCAAAAGGCTGGTGCCAGTATCGGCCACACAGCTGTAGGTCGTGCCGACCTTTGAGCCAGAACCGATCGAGTAGCCTGCAGCATTGAACTGCCAGAAACCATTGACGGTGTTGACGTTAACGTAGGTAATACTGCCTCTGTACTTCGCCGTGTCGATGTAGCCAAAATCGAAACTGCCTGCGGCACCCTTTTTCAGGTCCACGGTGAAGACGGGTTTTGCCAGTTGACCTTTGACGGTGTCGAAAAAGGTCTTTTGCGAATACGGCATGATGGTGTTGATGGAGCTAAATGCCAGGCCAAGAATGCCGTCGTTGGCAGTGTCTTCCAGAAAACTGCTGGAAACCGATGTTGCAGCTTCGACGGCTTGCGATGTAGCAGTCACGGCTCCGACGACCACCTTGTCGGCGTACACCATTCCACTCGCACCAGATCCGTCTCCGTACTCGATGTCCCAGGTGTAACCATCTTTCAAGGTTCCAGTATTGGTGTTGTAGACTGCATGTCCGTACTGCTGATAAGAAGGCTGTAGATTGGAATAAACCCACAGATCGGCACTTCCGGTGTCAAAGTCGAGATTCAAGGTCTTGCCGCCAACGGTTACGGGGCAGAGATAGGAAACATCGTATGGTTCTGGTACTGCAGCGACAGTCGCGGTGGTTGCAGATGCCGCTGCATCCTTGACCACCTTGGGTGCTTTGGCTCCATTCTTCGAGTATTTTTGGTATACGTTCAGCAATCTCTGTGCAGGAGTTTTGCTGGTTGAGTTTGTGTTGAGGACTTGTTCGAGCGTGAAGGTTTTCTTTCCCTTGACGTTGGTGGCTGCCAATGGTGATGCTTCACTCAGGCCGTACAACGCTGCTGCAGTTGCCAAAACTCGAAGGTAATGCATTGTTAGGAAATCGACCTGGATCGAATAGAGTTGACCTGACAAAGATGGCGCTGGTCATTAGGTTATAAGGTCCTGTAAAAGTCGTTGTGTTTTCCAGCCATCTTCGCCGTTGAGATTGTCTTATATGCCACCCGTTATTGCTTGCTACGGCGAAACAGTTTTGGTAGAGGCTATTCCAGACCCCCACTGACGCGGCCTCAAGGGAAGGCAACACAGTGATGTTCTCGGCACAGATGGGCCATTCTTCGCCTTCACACAAGAGCTGAAGCTTGTCGACATCCGAGCGGTCGGTCAGGTGTGGATAGCGATAGCCGTGGCACGGCAAAACATCGAGCTGTCGGCAAAATAATGTTTTTCTATTAGAGCCATCGCGATGCGTAAGCTGGTAGAATACGCCCTTTGAACGTGGTTGATGAAGGGCTGATGAATTCACTGATCGTTTTGTCGCAGTGATGAAGCATTCTAGTCGTCCAAAAGGCTGCGACAATTTCGACACAGCACGAATACCGTGTTAGTACCGCAACGATACTATAAAGATTGAGGCCCGATGTACCACATTCCTTCTTACCATGACCTGAGTGATTATGAAGGGCAATACTGTCGAATGCTTTGAGTCCAGACACTGTCGTTATGACCGTTGAGCCGCATCCGACAATGATCGAGGCAGATGTGTTCTTCAGCTATTAGCCGTTCTTACTCCGTATATATCACAGCGCATAAGACAAGTATCTGGGAGCAAAAACAAGCATCTCGTACCCCAAGGTGGCTGTCTTGCGGAAAGCTGGATGAGAAGAGGTCGGGAGTTTGCATCCGCGCAGATCATCGCTCGATATAAATTACGGTCTGTAATTTTTCTGAACTTCTTGGCAGTGAACAGCCCAACGACAAGTCTGCCGCACTGCTTCCGTCTTGATTTTGCATCACTTTCTGCGCATCATCTCGACATCGTCCTCGCTCAATATTGAGGAGATGACATAGAATCACATGCAATGATAGTGTGAGCAACAAAAAACCTAGGCTCTTCAACACTCCTCTCAGCTGAAAACGGACGAACGTAAATGGGGGCGGCAGACGGAAACGGGTTCTCTCCCTTCACGCCTCGGATGCCTCTAGGTTCTCATGATTTTTGACCGCAAAATGCATCGCGACGATGGCCTAGGCCAGGCTAACATGGTGAAGAACCCGGCGGAAAGACCATGATCTACCATCTGCGGAAGTGCATCCTGCAGGTCACATTCAACCGCAAGATCTAGTTGACTGCTAGGAATGATTGCTTCCATCTCATGACGCTAACTCCTGCTTACAGTATCCTGCTTCGCTTCGTCCTCCCTATGTTGTGGGCTTGGGCCAGTAGCCATGCTGCTTTCTATGATCGATCTGCCGTTCGACCTAGACACTCACAATTCCTCCTCAGCTGATATGGCAGTCATTGCAGTCAAGCTCCTCTTTGTCCGCAAGATATTCTGCTTGGGCTCGCTCATTGCGCGACCTTCCTACCCACCCGCTTCGAATGAATTGACGACGTGGCTGATCGCAAGGATCAAGTGAAAGAATCGGTCATAGGCGCGCACCACTTCATCGGTACAGGTGCCTTCGAAAAAGGCATCGCCAGCCGACTCATAAAACAATGGCACCAAGAATCCGAAGCTTATTGACGCAGCCGTCTTCCCGAATCACGTCAGTGACAGCATCCGCAGCAGCATGGGTACAATCGCGGATAGTGGTACAGCCGTTGTCCAAGGAGACAGGGCGTCTCGGGCCTCGAAAAAGGTCAAAGAGATAGACACCCGAGCGACTTTTCGAGGCCGATTTGCAGGTCGATCGATGTTCAATGAAACCTTTGTTTGTCCAGACCAGGCGACGCCCGTCTTCGAAAAGAATATTTGCAGCCACGGCAGGCTTGGGGTACCTTTATTCTGTGGCTTGAGTATTGCCTTTGTAAGAGGTGACCGGATGCGACAAGCGCCGTCATCATCGGCTGTCGGTCACGATATGTTTCTCTGTTTCTTTGAGTCAACTGCAAGCCATGATCCCCACACACTCACAAATTCCCTTTGGCAGCGTTCGGATGTCTGCAAATACTCTGCGTCCAAAGAACAAAATTTCTCTTTCACTGGAAAGACATACCCTTGGTTCGACTTGCCTGAGTTTACAAAAACAAAGAACAGTGATCACTCGCACCCGTCCAGCACGAACCTCGTTCATATATCCTCTTCTTTCCACTCATCTCTTCCAAGGTTCGACACACTTCTGCTTTCCAGACTCAAAAACTTTCCATCAAACTACAACATGCCCGAAGCTTTGCCCGGCCTCGCTTGGACTCGTCCAGATCAGACCAACATACCATGGTATGAGTCAACCGATATGTTCATCCAGTGGGGCTACCATGACGAACCATTCAAATATTTGAAAAACAAAATTCACAAGCTCGCCGGTCAGCTGGGAGTCGTATTCTGAAACGTTCATGATATCGCAACCGGCTATGACTGGCGCATCATTGGTGTGACGCTCGAAATACCCTCTGGCAAAGGCGGCAAGCCCACTCAGACGGAGGCCGTCCTGCGTTTCCCACGTGGCAACTTCGAAGATCGGTCTCCCGAAGAAGATCTCCCTGAGTACGAGAGCAACTACGATGATGACAAGGACCACATGTTATTCCTCGATCAAGTTGCTGTTCAAAAATACATTGGCGAAACCTCCAACACAAAGCATGCAAAAGTTCTTGGATTCGATATCACCACAGACAACGCCCTCGGATACCCATATATTCTCGAGACCAGAATTCCTGGCAAACTTGTTGGAAGAGTCATTGGCAACATGTCTCTGGACGAGAGGCTTATCCTAGCTAGTGAGCTGGCAGAGTTCGCCGCTCATCTGGCAGACGTACAGTTCTCGGAGTCCGGTGTGGTTGTTTGTGATGATACCGAGGCAACGGTCAAGAAGCTGCCTCCTGGGGCAGAATTTTCGGAAAGCGTGGTGGTTCGCGGCCTTAACTCGCCTCTGGTTCGGGGTATGCCCACGACGGAGCCTCAGTCGTCGGTGTATGATCTCTTCCAAAGCCAATTCGAGTCACTTTGGGAGTTATATGAGTACGAACGACCTGACTTGACCAAACTCAAGGATGTGGTTCAAGACATGAAAGAGATGGGTTGGTTCGAAGCCACGGGTGCCTATGGAGACATCATCATTGACCATGATCTGCGCGACGTCATGGTTCATCGAGAAGGAGCTGGACCCTGGCATGTCTCGGGCGGAGTGGATTGGGACAGAGTGAAGGCTTATCCTGCCATCCTTACGCGCGAGCCACCAATCTGGTTGTGGGACCGTTCTGATGACAGCTTGCTTCCAGAATCTGTCCAGGAATACTTCACCGGCTGCGAGTTCGATTACATGCCGCTCGAGTACTACAAAGAGGAAAACTCCGAACACTTTACTGCAGACGACAGAAAGGTGAAAGAGCGGTTCGAACAAGTCATGGTCGAAAAGCTCTATTCGCATCACGGCGACAAGGCCATGGAGGTCTATCAAGATGAAGCATATGGCCGTGGTCGTTGGCTTCGGCGTCTCTGGACTTTCCTTCTCGTTGGTACAGGTTCTAGCGACGAACTAATGCTACAGTTCGAGAAGGAATGGACCGAGTACAAGCTTGCTTCTACTCCTCTGCCTACTTGGGTAAAAAGGCAGCTGTCCCGTGCTCAATCACTGGAGGCGGAGGTTCAAAAGATCAGAGCCAAGATGGGTCAACTGCAGATGGAGAGACGACGTCGCTAGGGTCCAGGTCTATGTTCGAGGCTTGATCTACTCTGTCGAGCAGGACAACGATATGGACTTTGAGTGTGAAGCAATGAAGGCTCGGATTCAGATTAGACAATATTTACGGCCGGGCTTGATCATAACGCAAATGTGGTTTTTCAAAAAATCAAATCCAAATATATGAAGATAAAAGAAAGTAGGAATGGAGCGTCAGTGATCTTGAACTAGTTTTCTAATATTTGAATACACATGTTCCAGCAATCGGACTCTGCTAGCTTCTGAGAGTTGGTGGAGTGTTTCCTGACACCCGTGGCTTCGATGCTGTGAGGATCACCCTGTCATTGGACTAATCCCGGCGGCACGGCAAAATTCTCTAGCGATCCCACAAGTGGCATCAAGCTCTTTGTGTATTTACCATTGCGGCAGGCTCAATTTTTCCCTCAACGACGTGCGAAGCTTCGTCAAATCGAGCATCTTGATCTTCTTTGTCTCGAATGTGGCCGGAAACGGAGATTGCGCAGAACAGCTGACGTCCCCTGCTTCGTTGTGACACAGACTGACCTTCCTATTGTCTCTGCAAACGTGCATCGATAGGGGGTCATAGCCTGTCTAGAAGCAGAAGACATCTCCGCAAATGGGAGATCTCAAAGAACCTCAGGCGGGCATGGGACAGAAGGGTCTTTGTCCACGATGAGTAAATCTCGAACAAAGAAATGTCTGTCTATGCCTGCGCTCAATTCGCATGATTTATGCATCAGGTACCCAGTTCAGACCTGTTTAGAGCTTTTGAACTGTCGCGAATAGTCAATCTCCACACAGGATCCACGATCATGAAGAAGCAAGAGAACCCCGGCGCATTACCTCAGCTTGATGAGGCCACGACCGAACAACAACTCACGATTGAGATACCGGCGAACGAAGGAACGGGCTTCACAGATATATCTCCATCAATCGAGTCTCTATTGGAATCTTCATCCACTGGATCAGAATCACCCAGTTCCTCCTCCAGTGGATCTGGCTTGCACCATTCTCATGACCACGGTTACGATGATTCATCAAGTGCGTCTGACTCCTGCAACTGCGCGACAGAGCCATGGGAGACTTTCGAGAAGAAGGTTCATGCTCTTGCAACCGAACTCGGTGTCCAGGGGTAGCCAGATATCGGTATGCTTGTGGTGATGGAACCGCTTTTTCGATATCATCGAAGCACGACAAAGATTCGGATCAGGGGTGTTTGAATCTTCGGTCATACTGTCACGCCTACACGCGTAGTCCAAACGCAACAAAAAAAGAGGGCCAGAAACAGCACGACCGCAATGACGGACTTGCATGGTAAAAACTTTATATACCGCATAAACTTGCACTGTCTCGTACCTCGGATTGCGGCCCGGTTGGTGTAAAGGAGTATCTTTGCTTTGTTTTTTTGGCTTGGGAATCTTGTCATATTGTGTTTGTTATCCTTTCATCGAGGCAGTGAAGATCTTCGAGCTCATGTGAAGCTGGGAAGAAGATACAGAGCAGGAAACATATATGTGGCTTTTGTCTTCGAGCGCCCGTGACTCAGGGGTAGTCAGGTTATCCATCACCAGTGCAGTCTCACCAAACACAAAAACCATGCACACACACATTGTACAAAGAAACCTCAAAAGAAATCCAACGGTACCAAACCGCCTTGATCTAAACCCAACATCTAAACTACCCCAAACTCTTCCTCCTGGCACCACTCACCACACCCTCCATCTCGTCCACACGCTCCTCTCTCTTCCTCTCGACAGGCGGCGCACTACTGCTCCTCCAAGCAACACCCCACGCACCCGCAATCGCCCCTATCCCCTCCATAGCCCTCCTAAACGTATCCCTAGACCCAGACCTCGTGACCTTCTTCGCCGCTTCCGCGCCCACGTTCCCAGCAAGAGGCGAGCTCGGGGTTTCCGATCTCGAATGCCGTCTCTGTGCTCTGCTCACGAGATTGGCTAGATCCGAAAGTGCTGGAGCGGACGCAACAGCCGCTTCCTCGACGCCATCGACGGTTTCGGCCACGACGGCTTGTTGCTCCGCGGTGAGGATATCCTTGAAGTGCGTCTTTGGCTTTTCTGTGTCTGCGTCTTCCATGTCCACGTCGACGAGTTGCGCAGTAATTGGATTGGACACACTGGGCACTTGTTCGATGACGGGGAATGAAGGCGCGACGGGGGTGGCGACGCCGAATTGCTTGCCCCAGCGGCATTCGGAGGGATAGTCGCAGTGGTTCCAGCAATCCTTTTGCGGCTTCGGGACGAGCGGAGCAGGTTTGCGGCGCCAGGAGGGAGCGGGCCCGAATGTGGGTGTGATGGGCGAGACGACCGAGTACGTGATTTCCTCGACGTCGAGCATGTCGTCCTCGCTGTCGTCTTCGAAGACACTGTCACAGGGACTGTTTGCCCACGTCTGCGTCTCGGACAAGGCGAGCAGGTTGCGTCGCCACACGCCCCAGTCTTTCCAGCCCGCGTAGTCGAACTCGGAACTGCAGGCTTTGTGCTTGCGCACTCGTTTGGTGCCGTCTCTGCGGCTGCGGATGGTGCTTGTGCCAGCGCAAAAGTAGTGGCCGTCGTCGAGACAGCGGCGCGTTACGGCGAGTGGGTAGCTGCGGTGGCAGATGTGGCAGACCCAGAGCCAGCGCATGGGTTGGCGTGCTGGCGGTGGCAGGTGATTGACTAGATCCGCATTCGGGTTGGGCGAGTAAGTGCGTGGCGGTGTTGAGGGTGTGATGGGGATCAGTGGTGAGAATGGCGAGGGTGGAACTGCCAGTCGCGAAGAGCGAAACGGGATGGCTGTTACGTTGTGACGGGTCGACATATTTACGATATGCTGATGTTGATGCTGATGCTGCAAGTATGATATGTCTTCGAAGACCGGCTTCGATGTTGCTGATTCCTATGTCTGGAAACCCAGTCCGACAGAGTATAGTAGCACAGTAGAAGCGTCAACGATTCAATATCGCTATGAGCAAGTCCTATCACCCGACGAGGGACTCAAGCGCTTTAAACACCCGACACTGCATCGTTGACAGCCCTGACAATGAATGGGTCCAATTTGACAGGTTTCTGGGCAGGTTGCCGGAGACAAACTTCAGAAATTGCCAAAACATGTACTCGGTTGGCAAGCGATGGAGCATTGCCTCGGCAAACTCTTTGTCTGAGGTTCTGAGATGTCTTTGTGTATGGTTTGATGGATTTACTCTCGCACGTGCTTTCTTTGTGCACATCTGTAATCGGGTCATGCCGTGACAAACAGTGTTGGCCATGTGGCATTTTCTCCTGAAATGAGGTCGGGGAAACCGTACAGATTATTGAAGTGGCTCGCAGAACATTGGAGTGTCTGCATACACTTCCATCTGAATTATTCGATGATTGATGACGTTGATCGAATGGCATGATGACAACATCCAGCTATCGATTCAAAGTGTCGGTGACATGCTATGGTCATTCATGGTAGTTCATAGAATAGTACACAGTCTCATGAATGTTGCGAGAATTGTTTGGCACAAAGATCTCGCTAAACACAAGCCGCAGACGTAAGGCCACGAGTAGCCATGTGGCAGCAACAAAGACAGGATCTCGCGGATGGCACCCGGATCCAGTCGTGTATATCTCAACCTGGAAAGTCTCAAAGGATAACTCAAGACAGAGGCTTATTTTGCCAAGATAGGACAACCTGCAACAAAGAGACAGATTTGAGTTTTTCGAGACAAAGAAGGCTCACGTGCGAGGAACGTGCTGTTATTGACCGGCAACTGCATTTGCTCATTGGACAATGGCCCGCAGAGCTTGCAACATGATTCCAAAGATGAGTCCGCGGGCGACACTCTCGACTTGCAAACAATCAAACACTTTACCCAGAGCTTCACCACTAGCTGCCGCGCCCATGACGCTGGTCAGAGCTGCTGGCATGCCTCGCTCGACAAGCAGTTTTCTGGCCTTGATCCTCAATTCCTCCTTTTCCTTGTCATTCAACGGGGCAGGCCACTTCTTCAGCTCATCCTCAGTCGGCAATGCATTTTCTCGCACCTTCAAGATATGCGCAGCGATTCCAGGATCGGATGTAGTAGATTCGATGACACTTTCTTGAATCAACACTCTGATTGCCTCGAGTTGCGGATTGCCAGGTCTCATGAGGAATGACTTGGCGGCGTTCAACAGCGTCCGCCGGATGTTCCAAGCCGAAGACAAAGTGTAAAGCTCGGTAATGACAGCAAAGAGTAGCTCCACTGCTACCTGGGTCTCTTGCTCGGTAATTGGTGGGAGATTTTTTGTCTTTGCAAACGATTTTTCCGGCTCCGTCTTTGTTCTCTCTGCTGGTTCAGGCGATTGGTCTGCTGTTGGTGGAGATCTAGTAGCAGCAGCGAGCTTTTGCGACGCTGTAATGCTTTCAGACGGAATGTAAGTCATGTCATCGCTCATCCTTGGAGGCTGCTTTGAAACGGCCGTGGGCGATGCGTAATCATCAGGGATGTCGGAAGGCGGAGGAGGAAGGTTCAGCTGAGTATCGAGTCTTGCGGGTGATTGAAGAGCGGGAAGACCGGCAGAAGATGAAGAACGGCTGATTTCCCCCGAACGTTGTCCGAAGAAAGAAGTCCGAGGAGAAGAGGAAGAGGCATGTTTCGTCTTCCAATCAACGGATGGCTCAACTTTATGGTTGCCGGAGGAAACGCGCTTGGACAGCGATGGAGTGCGTGATAGGGGTGTAGGGATGCTGCGAGCGCTTTCTGAGCTTTGTCTTTCGATCCCAACGCTACCCATGCTGCCCATATAGCTGTCTTCGAGGAAGGTGGCGGGGTTGAGGGACAGCGAAGAACGACTAGGGTTGAGTGAGATGGAAGAACGGCTGGCGGCATGATTAGACGGCTGCGACGCGACAGAATTGCGCTTGCCGCCGAGAATGCTTGTGACACCGCCGAAGATTGCTTTACCACCCCCAGCAACTTGAGTCGGAGCTTTCGTGAGTGTGTCCATCATACTCTTGCCCATTTGGTCGAACGCAACAGGAGTCGGCCATCCAAACCCCTTGCTTCCTCCAGGCGAGCGGGCAGCGCCTCCATCCTTGTCCAAGAAACGTTTCATGCCCTCGCTCTCGGCCAATGGTTGCAATTGGACTGCATCAGTGATGTAGCGCTCCAACTCGGTCCTGAGCGAAGACTTGGAGTGATTCTTCCAGGTGGGGAGAGTGGCGTGTGTTTCAGTAAATCGTGTTCCGCTGATGACTGATATGCGGCGAAGAACTTCATGGAGAGTCTCAAAATCAGCATACTTTCTCATGATCATCCAACCCGGGAAGCTTGAAGACGCCGGCTCAATCTGAATCATATATTCGGTGTTGGGTTTGGATTTAAGAACGACTATGCTGCCGGGAGAATCGTCGTCAAAGATGCTTATGCTTGCCTTGTACAGGGTCAAGACAGGCGCGGGTTTGAGACGCTCGGCGTCATGGGACAGGGCAGTAGGACTGGTGGCGGGCAGAATCTGGTCGAAGCTGGTGAATTGGTGTCGTGATTCCGGAGAGTGCTTTTCTGTAGAAGTGGCTATCGGCGTCGGCTTCGCACTTTCATCGGCATCACCCTGTGACGATGAGGGTGTGAGAATGCCCTGAGTGGTGTTTTCCGAGACGTCTTCGCTGCTAGTTGCAGGAGCGCGTCCTTCGTCCTGTTTCTTGGCCTCTTCTTCAGCAATGAGTTGACTGAGTCTCTGAGCTTCTCTCATTGCCTCATCCATAGCTTCCTCGGCCTTGTTACGGCTTGCCATGCGTCTGTGTTCGCGGGCAATTTCATGGCTGGTAGGTGATTTTGAGGCCTGCTCGTCGATTGTGACATGATTACGGGCGCGCTGAGCGTCGGCAACAGCAGAACCTTCGACACCGGCATCGATGGCGTTCATAAGTTCAGGCTCACCACCCTCGAGCAAGTAGACAATCCATTGGTTGATGAATTCTGGTTTCGAGCAGCTGTCGACGGTCATAGAAAGGACTAGCTTGGACAAGACTTGTTTCAGGAAGATCTGAACAGGCGGGCAGGAGTAGGCCTTTGGATCGAGATACGTCATTAGAATGTCGTTTGCGACCAGACTCAGTTTCTTCTCTTGATGCTTAGAATCGAGGACGTTGGCAAGGCTGCTTTCGGGCTTCAATTCGAGGTATGTAGCGACAGCGTCGTGAGGGAGTGCGTTGGGCGAGGCGTTCAAAGCAGCAGCAAGCTCGTTGAGGAAGACAATGACAATCGAAGACGAGTTGGTGACAAAATCGAGAAAGGTGTCGACGGGGCGCTTGCGGGACAGATGGTTGGAAAGCGATACGAGGAAGGCGACCAGAGTCTGGCGACAGGCTGTAGGAAACGAGTCTTCTCCGGGCAGCACCGGCGAGTACCACCACCTACACGCCGTCAGTCTCGATGTGCGGGAACAAGGCGTCACGGGCAAGTGTACCTGACATAGTCGCGGATGATGGCATCTGTAAAGACGGTGAGAGCGGCCGCTGTGTCTGGACGGAAGGTCGAGAAGTCGGCCTTTTTGGCGGCCAACGGCTTGAGCTCGTCGTCTGAGCTGTCCGAGTCTGCAGACCTTGTCCTCTTGTCCTTCCATTGAAACACGCGGTTGACCACCTCGAGCCCGATTTCGCGTCTCTTCTTCTGTTCGCTGTCGCGAGCACCGAGTCTATCGGCAGACGAGCTGTCCGAGTCCCAGCTTGCATGCAAGGCAATGCCACCGACCATTCCAATCAAGAGCAGTCCTACTCTCCCCAGTATGAAGTAGGTCGTGGCTCCCAAACCCACCAGACAAGCTCCGAGGGTCTCGTTGCTGGCGTGTGAAAGGAAGCGTAGAGCTCTGTCAGCTACATCCTGGAGATGGATTGACGCAGCCGCGGCAGCTGTTACTGCGGCCGGCGGGTCGTCGTTGGCTTCATCGTGCTGGTCGGTTGGCGACACGTTATTGTTGATAGCGATTGAATCGCCGTCATTGTCGTTATTGTTGCTATGGCTTGTTTCGTTGCTCACGACGGGCTGTGTCGCGCCCGGCTGGTGTTGGTCGTCCATGTCGGTCGTAGAAGCATTAGAATTAGAAGAAAGGTACATTCATCATCTACGGCTGGGAAGTAAAAAAAGAAATGCCCGTCAGCAGCTCCTGAAACGGTCCAACGACAGCCATGGACATGTTGATCGTGATGTCCCTGTCTGTCCCTGCCGCACCGTTGACGCGTCGCGATTCATTGACGTCGGGAATTGGTTAGCACAAAGTAGTGCAACATGTGCAAACCTGCACAAACTGAGTCATGCCCTCTTCGAAATCTTGGCATTTCACTCCACCTCAGCCCCCGCCAAAATTTCCATACCGCTTGTCGACCAGTCTTTGCGAGAGTTGTTATTCACCACACACCCAGCATGCCGTCTCTCAACCCCCAGACCGCCGAAGAGCGCTATGAGCTGAGTATGTATCAATCATCATTGCTCGCCTTCTTACATCCACCGTGATAGCACATCCGAAAAGCAGATGCATCGACTCGATATTTGATCTTTGTGTTTTGTGAGCAATGTGCTAATCATCTGCCAGTTGCTCACAACCTCCAGGAGGTCATGAACCCGGAGATCATCAAGGCCATCCTCGAGAAGAATGAACGTCCCCTGTCAATTTACTGGGGAACTGCCACCACTGGCAGACCGCATTGTGGATACCTCGTTCCTGCCATGCAGATTGCCAGTTTCCTCCAGGCCGGCTGCAAGGTCAAGGTCTTGCTGGCCGATGTGCGTACTTCTAGAACCATTCAATCCTCCATGAGCTAATACCGAAGCAAGATTCACGGCTTCCTTGACAACTGTAAGTGTCCTTGACTTGTTCCCGAAGCCGATGTTCTCTTCTAGCCCATGAATGCTAACCCTGTTTTAGTGAAGGTATTCTTCGTCATGAACAGTTACCTCTCGATCATGTCTGACCTACTCTAAAGGCTCCCATCGAGCTGGTCAAGTTCCGCGCTGAATAGTAAGCCAAGGGTTTGATTATTCTCCTCTCCAGCATACTAATCTAGCCTCAGCTACCGCCACTGTATCACCGCCCTGCTCAAGTCAGTGGGCGTCCCGATCGATAAGCTCGAGTTCGTTCTGGGCTCCAGCTACCAGTAAGTCCGGGTCATTCCTTCAAAGGAGACCAGTCTGACAAAGCCCAGACTTACCCCCGAGTTCAATTTTGACATGTACCGTCTTCACTCAATCGTGAGCTCGCACGACGCAAAGAAGGCCGGTGCCGAGGTCGTCAAGCAGACTGAGAGTGCTCCTCTGAGCTCCTTGATCTACCCCATCATGCAATGTCTGGACGAGCAGTACCTCGATGTAGATGCCCAGTTCGGCGGTGTGGATCAAAGAAAGATCTTCGCACTTGCCAAGGAGGTTCTGCCCAAGGTTGGCTTCAAGGAGCGCGCTCACTTGATGAACTCCATGGTGCCCGGTCTCACTGGCGGCAAGATGTCTGCCTCGGATCCTGACAGCAAGATTGATCTTTTGGACGGCCCTGACGTCGTCAAGCGCAAGGTAAGTCTTGTGCTTTGGTCGTCTGTGAAATTTATACTGAATCGTCGGCGCAGATCAAGAAGGCAGTTGCTGCACCCAAGGTCGTTGAGGATAACGGTAGGTTATACTTCCCTCCATTACCTGTCACTCACCAGTCTCGTTTTCCCTCGTCCGCTTTGCTCCCACTCTTTTCTACTCATTCCCCCATCTTCTGTTTCCTCTTCTCAAAACTCTACGATTTATACCACCTGAATACCTACTGACAACGAAAAAAAGGCATCCTCTCCTTCGTCGAATACGTCCTCCTCCCCGTCAGCGCCCTCAAGACCGGCGAACCCAGATTCGTCGTCGAGCGCAGAGAAGGCGAGCCCCTAATCTACACCAACATCGAGCAAATGCACAAGGACTACCGCGAAGACACCTTGTCACCCCAAATCCTCAAGCCCGCCGTCACCGACGCCCTGAACAAGCTGCTCGCCCCCATCCAAGCAGACTTCCAGGCCTCGCAGGAGTGGCAAAAGGTCGAAAACGACGCTTACCCGCCCCCGCCCGCGCCCGAGAAGAAGGTCAAGGTCAAGAAGGACAAGGGCAAGTTTCACCCTGGTGCCGCAAAGGCCAAGGATGCCGCCGTTGTTGCGCAGCCTGATGGTCATGTCGAGGGTCCTGGTAGTGCCGAGGTCAATGTCGGCAAGGCTGAGGATGGCATGAAGAATCTTGACGTAAAGGAGTAGACGTACTCGAAATTCTGTACTGCCATGCGTGCAGTCGCGAGTGAGGTAAAAGATTTGTCTAGATTGCGATTCAAAAAGAAGTATACAGAGCACTCATCGTCTCATGAAAGGTCGCTACCAGTTTGATGGTGTCTCTGGTTGTAAAGTAATCCCATTGCTTCTCTCATGTTGCCAGTATCGAGCAGCAAAGACAGAGGCAAAACCTCTGTAAAGGAAACGCAGGGTCGATCTTCAAAAGAATGTCCTTCATACACAGGCCTCTGTAGCCCACGGAAGCTGTGATTGTTATATCCTTATGATTCCCACAGCATCGTGCTTCCAACATCCCAGCCTATTCAGGTCTCAGTGACTAGAAACAAGGCCGTCCAACCCGTGTCCGACGCTCCAAAGGCCATCGATCCCAAACAAGAATTACCAAAGCAGCCGTGGAGGCTAGCCTTTGCTTGACTGATGCGCTTGTTGCCTGAGAATGGCGAGTTGTGTAGGCACATTCTCACTATTCGAATTTTCAAGCCATGGCGCTAGCGGCCGTGTATTCCGTATCGGCTTCCCTGCCAACAGAACACGAGACAAGGTGAGAATACAATGACAAGCTACAACACAAAGGCGTGGGCCGTGCTTCCATTCCCTGAAGCACAATCATGGCCAGATCGAGATGTGAAGGAGATGATGGCGATTGTGGATCGGATGAGAAGCGAGGAAATGGTGTAAAATCCAGCCAGAGATAGATGCAGGTCCCTTAGTTGCGCGAATGTTGGATGGAAAGAGAGTTTGGGTCACAAACATTCAGTCCGAGGTTCAGATGTTTGAAAAGGATGCGGGCAAGGCAGTTCGGCTCTTTCTTCCTGCTTTTCGTCTCTCCTTTTTGGCACTTCTAACAACATATGTTGGACCACCGCATAGTAGAACATCTCTGCATTTGACGCGTTTCATCCTCGACACTCTGAGCCGTGCTACTCTGCGTCGGCAAACGTGAGCATCAACTCCCTCATAAGCCGTAAGAAAGCATTGGCTTGCTCTCGTGTATAGCTGCCATCACTGTATCCCAATGATATGGACGTAGCTCCTTTCCGACTTTCCATACGTAGTCCTCTAGAGTAAGATCGGTTAGCACTCGTGAACGGAAGCCTTGTAAGCGGCTAGATGTTTCTTTCTAAAGGTTGACACTTATATTCCAGGTGAGTGTGCATCCGTCAGAAACGCGATGTTGTCGACAGACAGTAAAGGAGCCCCGCTAGAGGTACACACGGCATGAGGTATGTATCTGTCATTTATGCCATCGCTGGCGATGATCTAGTGAAGGTTTAGTAAGATATGCGAAGATGACATAGTAATGACTCACTGGAACAGAGGTCCCATCAGGCTCGCTTTCATTCCTAATGAGAGTTTTTAAGTCAGAACATGTTTTACTGACGTTTCAATTCGACAATTCTTACTCGACAAGGTGAGCAGCAAACATGTTGTTCCCCGCAAGCCCTAGAGCCTGCAAGAAAGGTTTATTGAGCCAATGATCATAGTACTTTTTGGTAGTTCTTGCGGCCTTATCCAACGCATTGGCGGCCGCTGCTTTATCCTCCTTGTCGACTATAAATTGCTCCAGATGATCGAACTCGACCACTGCGCAAGTTTGGCAACAAGCATAATAGTGTGCGGCTAGATCATCTCGAAGGTATCGCCGGCCGTTGACTGGTAATGGCATAATGACCTTGCTGTCGTGTGAAGCATCTGCTGGAAGTGGATTCATCTGTAACAGTGCAAGCAGCGTGGCAGCTTGCCCGAGATGTGACATGGTATATCCAGGACCCAGACGAGACTTGATGGAATTGATGATTCTCTGGCTTTCTGCAGAAGATAGCGATATAAATGCAGTCTCTGGCAGTCCTTTATTTGTGCCAATCGGCAGGCTGTGACTTGACTACAAAACTTTTGTTAGCTTTATCTGGATAAAAATCTAGCATACTGACACCAAAACCAGATAGGCTGGCAAAGTATTCGTCAAGAGACTTGTAGTAATCGTCTCCCAATGATGTCAGGTCAACCTTCAGAGCATCGAGAATCGGTACGGTCAAATTCGCAATCTCCTGTCCCCAGTGGAAAGGCACAGGTGGCCTCGACTCCCAGTTATCTCCAAGGTCTCTCAGCATGTGTCCAACGAACGTTCTGGCGCTGATGCCGTCCCAGTAGATATGGTTCATGTGGAACAGCAGCTCGACAGTAATGCCAGGAGCCAATGGTGTTTTCTCATCGGCAACGTCTGCAATGACATAGATAGTGACTGATCTCGACGGCTTCATCCAGGTCTTGCTATTCTTGTTCTGGCGCTCTACAACAATATCTCGTCGGACTTCCAGGGCACTCTTTGACGTGCTTCGAACGTGTACAGTATCCTGCGCCCAGGCGAGTGCATCTTCACAATTTTTTGGAGACGTGTACTGTATCAAAGGGCCAAACTGATCATCCCAGACTGCTTCGCATGCGATAGTTGGGTGTTCAAACCGGGCTTTGATTAGCGCTGCTTCTAGGCCTTTCTTCAACGAGACCAAAGTCATCAATGAACTATCAGGCGGCTGAATAACTCGAAGGGTGGCAGCGATATGAAAATCGTACTGTCCCTTGATGTTGTTCTTCTGGATACCCACCCAGTTCTCGGTGCCAATGCCGCGACGTTGGTAACATGATGGCTGGGTATTTGACTTCTCCCAACGGTAGTGTTTCGGCTGTAACGGAGGTGGTTTGGATGCTTGCATGATGTATTCCAAGTCGATGTACTCCTAGATCGCGTGAAACAAGCACGTATATATATCTATTTTGTTATCGCACGCCTCCTTCCAAAACGGGCCACCGTAGGATCTTCATCTTTGACTCATATTCAGCTCAGCATGGAGAAAGCACCAATCAATCATCCAGAGGAACGTGAACCCGCAGTTTCTTGGCTCGAATCCATCGCAGCAGAGATACAGTTGTATGCTCACCACGAAGGATGAAAAGAGGTGAAAGAAGTTGTTCTTGCGTGGACGCGGAAACTCCTTCCGCATACAGAAGCAGGGGTAAGACAGCGCGCCGCATCAGCTTGCTTATGTAAGCCATATACCAACGACCTTTCTTCAAAAACCACCGCTCGTAAATCACTGTCAAGCCATATGATAGTAACCTTCGATAACCTGATCAATTTCAGACATGCCGTCAATATGGGCAACAAGACCAGGGGCAACAGACACCAACAACCCATGGCTATACGCCGGACTAGCCTCCTCATTCCCCAACATAACACCCTCACCCGACAACAAAACCCGGATATGCCGACCACTCCCCGACCCCTGGGATGAACCCAAGCCCGAGGACTCACTACCGCAAATCTGCAAAACCTTTTCCAAGCCCGAAACATCTGCAGACTCTACGCTGGATGAATTGCCAGTAGACAGGGCCACCCAGGACTCGCTCTTGATCTTCAAATATCGCGAAAAGGTGTATGCGATGGAGCATGCATGTCCGCATCAAGCGTACCCTTTGACTCGCGCGAGTGTCAGCGATATCGAGGATTTTGGCGTCGTGTTGAGTGCGGGGATTACGTGTCCGAAGCATGGGTGGACGTTTGATTTGCACACGGGCGAGGCGGATATCGGGCGATACAAGTTGGGGTTGTATGAGATTGAATTGAGAGATACGGACAATGGGGAGGAGGAGGTTTGGATTAGGAAGAAGGAGAGGAAGAGGATTGGGTGAAGTGATTGAGGATGTCAGACGATGGACACTACTTGTGGATGTTCAAGAATCACTCAATTTTGGGATGGGCTTGAATGCGCGAGACTGTGGACTGAGCATTGTTCTTCTCAGGACCTCTCAAGGTACCGGATGTCTATCAACCACGATAGAGCGTGAGTGGTATGAATTTCCAAGAGTGTCATCTGTTCAGAACATATCTTTAAAGACTTTCAGTACCTGGCAAGCAATTACATGCGCAGGTTCACGAACGAAGTCTGATGCAGACATGGTTGTAGTCGTCAGACCCGCCAAAACTCGTTCAAGAACACATTGCAAGTGCCCAAGCCTTCCAGGACAACAGCATGTCCTAGATGTCTCTTGACCGAGAGCCACCTACAGTGATGGCGGCATCGACAGCTTCGAATCTAATCATCTCTGAGCCTGGTACCACACGTTGAACGGGTTTCCACATAGCACCTCTCAGATTGCTTGATGAAATCCCCCATCACTCGGCCTGCCTTGCCTCGTCTCTTTTTGTTGGACTGATGGAGATTCATCGGACCTTTCCGAAACCGCTTTGGTCTTTTCGCTTGTTCTTCCTCGCAAAGCTCGTTGCCGTTCACTGTTTTCCAACCTATCATTGCGAAATTCTGGATCTGTGTCATATCTTTGGTTCCGTCTCTCCAATTGTCGCTTCGCATTCTCCCTCTGGCGTGCCACGATCTTTTCCCGGTACTCTGGATCCGAAGCCATTTTCTTTTTCTGCTTCTCGATCTTTCGCCTCGCGTATTCCCTCTGGCGTTTGCGCCTTTCCTCTATTGTGAGGTTCTCACGGGACTCCTCTTGTACGCGAGGGCCTTCTTGCGAGACTCTTGGACTGTATCGTTGCCTGTATCGCTGTCTGTTTTCCTCCACCACTGCCTCGCGAAACGCTGGATCTGTAGCATATCTTTGCTTTTTTTTCCTCGCGGTAGCGCTCTCTGCCGGCCATAATCTTTTCGCGATACTCTGGATCCGTGGCCATTTTTTGTTTCCGTTTCTCGTAGGTTTGCCTGGAGTACTCTTTTAGACGTTCTTTCTCTTCTTCGGTCACGGTTTTCTCGCGGTACCGCCTCATATATTCCCTTAAGTATTGTCGTTTCTCTTCTTTCTTCGCATCCTCACTGTTTTCACACACAGCATTGGAAGACGACCACCATCTTTGCAGGCCAAGAGGTAGCCCAACGCAAGGGAGGGTGTGTAGCCTCGGGCTGGTCAGGTATCGAATTGCCGGGCTTGCGATGCACCGAAACATTGAGAGGGACATTGGTCCAAATTGAGCAGGTTTGTTGATCGATGAGTGAATCGCGAAGAGATTTACCAGAGAATCAAGGTATGGGAATTTGAGCAGCGCGAGCTTCAAGGAGCGAGTAAATGAATTGTCTTGTCAGTCCGGGAAAGCGGGAGTGTGATGTCGCGGTAATGTCTGTGTTGCTTGCTTGCGGCCGTGCTTGGGAGGAGGCGTGTCGTGGAGCAGCACATTGCAGCCCACACAATGGTGGTCGCAACGATGTCAACGACAAAGAAGTGCGAGAAACAAGGCAGAGGTCGTTCCTGCCTTCTGTCGAGTCTCGCGATGCGAACGCGACGCTTACGGCGCTTCAATGTTCCGAACCCCGCGCCAGACAGCTCGCCGAAAACCTGGGCCATGTATATAATCCAACAGATCAAAACCGCAATATGTGGCGCAAGCTTCATCCTTTCAAAGCATGCTCACCACCAAAACATGCAAAAAATGCCACCACCTCGATTCTGAGCACTTTCCCGTGCATTCTGGAGCAAAAAGATAGGGTGTCAGTATGTCAAAAGTACAAAAAGTTCCGACACCTAAGAGATTCGAACTCTTGCTCCCGAAGGAACTGCCTTAGCAGGGCAGCGCGTTAACCACTCCGCCAAAGTGCCTGTGCAAACTAGTGAGCTAGTTTGTTTGGTGGATTGTGATTGTGTGGTAGATCAAAAACAATATATCCCGTGTGCAAAAGCAAGCTGGATTTATCGGCTCTTACATCGGCGCGATAATTTCTAGCACTTTGGCAATGGTGGTAGGACCATTCCTTCAATGCTGCGAATTTTCAAATCTTCCAAGACATCATTGACGAAGGTGTTGTGCTAGCCTGACCACGGGTGCGGGTGTTGGAAACGGGTCTTCCAACCCATGATACTTTTTGAAAACGCTGGCAGATTTTTGCGACGATGCACGATGGAAGTAATAGTACACACTTGACCTGAGATAGCATTTGCATTATCAGACTGAAATCCATCACTGAGTCTCAACAGTTACTGATTGTATGGGCCCCAGCTGTAGAGCACTGTGAAAGCAGCCAGGGTGGTATCCTCAACACAATGACTTGGGCACGCATCATCATCTCAACGGTGACAATGAATCTCGCCTCAATCTCGGGCACTTGTGTTTTCCTCTTCTCACCACATTCCATTATTCTCTTTCACCTTTCCGCAAACAACCTCTTCACAAGTCAGGAAATTTGTCTCATTCGTCTCCTTGGTATTCTCCCGCGGACGGTAGAATTGCTCATCATCCATCATGGACTCATCAGGACCATCACGTCGCCGTGCCAATCCATCAAAAAGACACAGAGGAAATTCAAACAAGCGCGCCAAAACCTCATCAAGAAATGACAACAACCAAGAAAATGCTTCTCTTGCTTCGACACCGCAATCCTCGACTCCGGTTCCGTCTGATCCTATGAGGTCCATCCCGGTCCCATCGGATTCAATGAGATTTGCAGACTTGCAGAATCTGCTCGACCCGCTTCTTCTCAAGACAATCACCGATGATCTGAAATTTGACCACATGATGCCGGTGCAGGAAGCCACTCTTCATGACTTGCTCGAAAAGCGCATCGACTGCCTGGCGCAAGCCAAGACCGGAACTGGCAAGACGATTGCCTTTCTCCTGCCGGCGATTCAGACCTTGATCAACAAGAACAAGCCTAGCGGATCGGGCATCTCTCTGTTGGTCATTTCTCCAACACGTGAACTGGCCATGCAGATTGCAAAGGAAGCATCTGCACTGCTTCAACGTCTTCCTCGGTTCAAGGTCTGTGTTGCAATTGGCGGCACAAACAAGGACAGGGAGGAGCGTGACATTCTTTCGGGAAACGGATGCGACATTCTCATTGCTACTCCTGGACGCCTGTACGATCACCTCGGAAACCAGCAAATCTCAGACGCCTTCCGCAACCTCGATACATTGGTCCTGGATGAGGCCGATCGACTGTTGGACATGGGCTTTCTCAACGAACTCAAGGCTATCATCAAATGTCTTCCCGACAAGAAGCAGTCAAAACGTCAAGGAATGCTCTTCTCAGCGACCATTGCCAACCACGTTCAGCAGTTTGCTCACATTGTACTGTCTGAAGGCTACAGATTCATCTCGACGATACCGGCAGGCGAAGCACAAGTCCACAAACACGTCCCTCAAGTTCTGGTCACGGTCGAAACATGGTCTCAAGTGGTGCCTGCCATGGTGCAGTCTATTCGATCCGAGTGCAATCTCGTCGGTAGTGCCAGTTTCAAGGCCATCGTATTTGCACCAACCGCAGCACTAGCCGACTTTTACCATGATGTGCTCTCGCAAGTCGCAGGCATCCCTCGCGCAAGCGTTCTACACGCCAGAGTCAGCCAGTCAAGACGCACCAAGGTCACCAACGACTTTCGCGAGGCCAGCAGTGCAGTGCTCGTGGCGACGGATGTTGTTGCCAGAGGCCTCGATTTTCCTGGAGTGTCCAACGTCTTTCAAATCGGCCTCCCTGCAGACAAGGAATCCTACATTCACCGTCTCGGACGCACAGCCCGTGCCGGCAAAGAAGGCCGATCCGTCTTTATCATTACCGAGGCAGAGACCTTCTTCCCCAAGTTCACTCTCAAGGCCATCAGCTTTGAGATTGGAAACGCAGATCTGTCGTCTACAAGCGAGGTGGAGGCGATTGTCGACAAGTACGAAGCAAAGGGCAAGACGTATCAAGCATGGTTGGGCTTCTACAAGGCTCATGCCAGAGCGATGAAGTGGAGCGATGATCAGCTCGTCGCCGAGGCCAACAAGTTTGCGACTGAGGCTTTGGGTTGTGATGAGATTCCTGCTTTGGAGAAGAAGACTGTCGGCAAGATGGGCTTGAAGGGCGCAAGGGGACTGAATGTTGTTGCGAATCTGCCCACAGTGTCCCGCGGTGGCCGGGGTGGTGGTGGTGGTGGTGGTCGTGGAGGTGGTCGTGGAGGTGGCGAGGGCAGGTCGAGAGGTGGCAGAAAGGCTCCTCAGCAAGGCTGATTGTTGATAAAAGCATGATACCCGCAGATGTTATAGAGGGGTGCCTTTCAGGCAGCACCCAAGTACTTTTCAATGTCATCGCTCGCATAGAACATGTTTCGTAGCCTCTCGTTCTTCTTTTTAGTTTCTTGCTCCAACTTTCTGATCTTGCCGGCGTCCAGCCTCTCGACCGGCTTGGGCTTCTCACCTGGCCTCTTCTTCTTCTTCTTCAGCGTTGGCTCATCTTCGTTGAGGTTGACGCCCAGACCGACAGTGTCACGCTTCTCTTTTGCCTTGACGGGATACAAAATGCCTTCTCTCTGCGCACCTAGCCCTCGTCTGTCGTCTGGGTCCCAGCCATAGGCCTGCAGGATGGACATTCCCTTGCGCGTCCGATCTAGCGCCGAAGGAGGGTGTACGTGGGGCAGTGCGACTTGATGGGCGAGCGAGGAGCAGTGCTCTGCCTCGCTTCCCTGGTAGGGCGTCTTACACACATCGCATATCTCTGGCTTCTCTTTCTGCTCGGGCGCGGTCGCAGTGGCGTCGTCGCTGGTGGAATGTGACGAGGACAGTGGCTCGGAGGCGGCGTTGGGAAAGACGATGGAGAGGTAGCGCTCGCTGGCCGAGAGTAGTGCCGAGGGTTTCGCGGCTGGGTCTGCAGTGGCGGACGCGGAGGAGCGGACAAAGTTGACGCGCTTGCGCTTGATGCCTGCGCCAAAGTAGCGCTGGTCTTTGAGCGGGACCGTGTACGAGTCGGAGTCGCTGTCTGACATGGCAGAACGGTAGAGGGGAAGAGTCGCTGTCTGATATGGTGGACTGACTGGTAAAGAGGAAGAGGGCGATGACGCGGTGCGAGATGGAATGATGGCGGAGATTGCGGCGTTTAGATTCGGCGACATTTCCCATCTCTCATTTCCGCCGTAGCCATTGTCCTTCCTCATTCACCGACACCCCCCCTTCACACAGCATGCCTGTTCCCATCATCGTCAAGGCCATTTTTGACGGCCTCGACACGATCCCCCATCTGGCGGCGCTGCTCAAGCTGTTGCCGGTAGTGCTGGTCGGCTATCTGCTCAAGCAGTATTTCCAAGGCGCTCGCAATGCCTCGGAAAGAAACATGCACGGCAAGGTCGTCATGATCTCGGTATGCCGCTTCAGTCGCGAATGTGTAAGCTCCACTGACACGGGCAGGGTGGCACATCAGGGATAGGCGCAGAGGTAGCGCGCGACTTGGCCGGCAGAGGCGCGCAGATCGTCCTACTCACCCAGCACGCCCTGGACGACTATTTCCTCGTCGAGTACATCGAAGAGCTGCGCGAACGCTCCGGCAACGAGCTCATTACTGCCGCTCAAGTCGACCTTGCGTCGCTGCACTCGATTCGTCAATTCGCAACAAAATGGGTCGACAACGCTCCGCCGCGAAGACTCGACATGATCATCCTCTGCGCAAACACCCTGACGCCCAAAGGTGCCGCCATCCAAAAGACCGGCGACCATGTAGAGATCAACTGGGGCCTGAACTACCTCGCCAACTTCCATCTGCTGAGCATCCTCTCTCCCGCCATCCGCGCCCAGCCTCCGGATCGCGATGTTCGCATCATCATGGCCACCTGCAGCTCCTACATTGGCGGCTCCCTGCCCGTCACCGGCCTCAAGGATTTCAACATCAAGAAGAAAGAAAAGGCCGAAAAGTTCAACTCCTACTCTGCATATGCCTCGTCCAAACTCGCCGTCATGACCTTTGCCCATGCTTTCCAAAAGCACCTGTCGTCCTACTCTCGTCCTGACAAGAACCCCGTCAACGCTCGCGTCATTCTCGTCGACCCTGGTCAAACGCGCACCCCCGGTATGCGCCGCTACCTTACCTGGGGCTCACTATCTGGTCTCTTCCTCTACCTCGTCTGCTACCCCATCTGGTGGCTCATCCTCAAGAGCCCCGAACAGGGCGCACAGACATTCCTCTACGCCGCCATGGAAGCACAATGGGGTCGAGGCGACGGTGGCTGGTTCCTGAAAGAGTGTCGTGAGATGGCTCCCGCAAGGAGAGACATGCTGGACGAAGAACTCCAAAAACAGCTTTGGGAGTACTCGGAAAACATGATTCAGGAGGCTGAAAAGCGAGGCGCTGCTGCCCGTGCAAAGACAAAGGCTGATGAAAAGGCAAAGCCCGTCAAGCAGGAGCCAAAGGAGCCAGACGAGAAAAAGGCCAATAGCCGGAGGAGCAAGAAGGCATAGTTGCATTTACATTGATATCCTGTACAGTGTATAAAAACAAACACATTCCCTACGTCAAAGAGTCATCTGGAAATCGCTAACGAGCTCTCGTCTTTTCAACTCGTGCTTTGTGATCCCGAAACCGGCAAACCACAAGCATGAAATTGTGAATCCTGCTTTCTGCATGTCTGTCAAGCGTGTTTCGGTTCCACGCAATCATCTGCAGCTGTTGTGCGGGTCATCTCAGACAAAGAAGTGAGAATGCTCTTGTTTGTGCTCGAGCTTTAGCTGAGCGGTGATGTTTAGCTTTATCTCTGGGTTTCTGGCTTCTTCTTCCATTCTTGCTTGATATAGTTGTCTCCAAGTTTCCTTCACTTCACGCCAGCACCATCGTTATCCTTTCTCTTTCATTCTCGCGTCTGACTTTGCGCTTTTTTCGGTTTGCTATCCACGGCTTTTATGCAGAAGTGAGAGGTGAAGATCTCCTATCGAATCTCACTTGTCTGATGCCCCTGTGGCTCTGGTATATATAAGGACTTTGCTGGGTACTGCTCCATCTCTCAGGCTTTTCTCTGATCATTCTCCGCCTTCTTCCTATATATAACTGGCTCTTCTTCCTTTCACTGCCTTGCCTGGTTGGATTTGGCTCAGTATTACCACCGGATTGAAGGCGATCTTTGGCATTCTTATCATCGACGAAGGCCAAGAAATCAAGGGCATTTACATTGCTGTGTTTCTGGCCCACGAGATGCTCGATCCCCCCAATAGGTTTGTCGTCTCTGTCACCTTGGATCTGAACAGGTAGACGACGGGACGACTTTCTTGGTATACTTTACCAGCAGGAAGGGTTCATGCTGAAGATGTCGGAGAGGTGGTGTTCAGTGTCCACGCCGACGCCCGCAACAAAGATGAGCTCCCCACTGCGCGTCTCAGATTGACCAGAGGGGAAGTCCCGTTACCCAACTTCAGATCGAGCCAGCCATCGTGGAGCTCTACGGATACCCAAATCTGTATATACGCCTTTCGAGCGAAGGAGCCTCGAACAGCTTCAACTCTACCATGTCTCTTTTCCTTTCGAATCACTCTCCAACAACAGACATTATGCGTTTCATGGACTCTATCATCGGAATCCTCGTCCACTACACAGGCCCTCAAAACACTGAGAGCATGGGAACTTCAATCTTTCTCCTATATACCAAGCTGCAGTACTACAGAGTCTTGTTCACCCGCCATATTCGCCCCGAGGACCCAGCCATCAGACTTCTCAATCACTACACAGGCCCTCAAAACACTGGGACCATGGCCATCTATATACTTCTGCTCAAGCTGCAGTCTTATTTTCCGCCCTTCACGCCCGCACGCCATGTTCGGACAGACAAGATTCAGCCTTGTGCTGGTCCTACTCACGGTCCTGAGAACAGACCAGCAGCTATTTTGCTGCTCTGCCCGCCACCATTGTCCTCCCACTTTGCTTGCGTATCTCGACCTCGCAGTGAATAAAGACTTTGTATGCTGTTGTTGAAGAGTCCATGAAAGGTACGTCTCAAGATGTTTGCAAGATGTTCCAAAACCACCGCTGACCAAATCTCTTAGACACTTTGGAAAGCTTTCAAGTCCTTTGCCTTTACAGGTCACAATGCATACTGGTCGACGACGACTACAGCCAGAGAGTTGCAGCTGTGAGAGCATTGTTTCAATGGTCCTGACAGGCTCCCCTAGTCAGTCAAGTAAAAGATGTCGACCACTTGCTACGGGTAGCCAGATTGATGGCGGCGTCGTCAAGCTCAGTCGGGCTGAAGGACTACAGTATGGCTGTGCTAGACTCCTTGAGGATAGGAGTCAGTCACCATGGGTGAGCCGGTTATGGATGGTCTACACCCGTAACTGCAAAGACATTGGAGCAACTGCTGCGCAAGGTTTGTGCATGTAGGCCGAAGGAGAAGTCCAATATTCACAAGACACAGTACCGTCTCCAGATTGTCGACACTTTGAGACCGCTTTTGCTTTATACGTATTTCGACATGTACCACATCCGCCTATCGCCAGGAATGCGCCATCCAACAGGCCAAGTTCCCTCTGCAGCGTCAACGCGCTTACGACTGGGACCAGATCGACGCCAACCGTGTCAATGGCGGCGAGGAACTTACCCTCGACCAGCACCAGCAGCTGCGTGCCTTTGGCCTTGCGGTTGGCCCCGGCCGCAAACTCGTGTGGATCGCGCAGCATCCTGAATTGGAATCCACCTTTGCTAGCTCGAACTTATAGCAGGGAAACGAGGAGGTAATGAGAAGCGACAATGAGATCGCAAGAATCCGTTGGCCGCTGCTCCTTTTCACAAGAGCTTAAGAACGGGAAATAAAAACATGTAACTCACAATTTCCTCCGAAATGGTAAACATATCTAATAGGGGATTAGTGCAGCGTCAGTGGCCCAATGCCGCTATACGACCACTCCCACAAAAACCAAGAGGTTGCTTGGTTGAACGAAACCTGGCCTGGAAGGACTCTTTCCGGACCACTAGACCTGCCAATGGGAGCACTATAGGACGAGCTTCTCCGGCCCTGCTGCCGCCAGCCAACTCTTGGTACGTATTGCCCCTGCACTCCTACCACAAACCCATTCATGACCAAGCAGGAAGACTAACGCACCCAGGACCGCCTGACCAAAACTCAAAAACTTGGGTCGTCAAGGGTAACCCCTACCTCTTGTGCCACTAGTCGGGCTCTTTAGCAAATAGATACAAGAGAAAGGCTGTAACTACATACCACAGTAGCAACACCCATGTACCGCCCTTGAGCGCAGCAGCAGCTGAATTTCAGCCTGATAGCTTTCAGCTTGGACTTTGTCACGGAAATGCTTGATGCTCTATCACTGTGAAAGCTTTGACAAAGATCACTGCTGTGTTCAGGATACAGTCTATGAACAAATCGCAAACGGTGGTTCGACTGCAACTTGACAGCTTGATCCCTGGATCCTCCAACATCGAGACGGATGAGATAAATAATGCTTTCCACGTTAGGAAGGACATCGGCATCCACGGTGCAACGAATAACCAGACCATTTGGCACGAACAGACAACGCTCTCGACTATGTTCAAAGGATGGGTTCGGGAACAGATTAACTTACCCAAAGAAACAGCTCTGTCTAGATCAGAACTTGATAACATGCACCACTCAAAGGCCTTGGCGAGCTGTTGATGTCGCGACGACGGAGTATTTAGACGCTAAACTTGTCGCTCTTTACTCCTGCAAAGAAACTCATTAAAACACCACGAGGTGGTCAATGATCTACAACCATCAACAGCCAATTCCAACGATTATAGTATGTTGTATTCTGCCAGATCTCCATTCACACCTAACCTTTGATGCGGCAGTGATGTCGAGCAACGAAACCAGCCTCCCGCCGCCGCCTCCAACAGCGCCCCTAGCTCAGGTCAGGCAGGCTCAAACCAGCTCCGCAATCACCAACATTACAGAGATCGAACCCAGTTCTGGTCCCGGGAACTGGCCATCGACCGGCGTATGGTATACGGCCCAATTGGAACTCAACCGAATGAGCAAAAGAGATGCGGGCTAGCTCGATGCATGGATAAAGAAGTTCCGCCGAGTGGTTAGAGAAAAGATCCAACTTGGAATCTAAACGTTAAAAGGTAGAATTTGTAAAGTAGGCCAATTGAGTCTATCAGGGCCAGGCAAGGCAACGGACAAAGTACACACTGTAGATTGAACAACGATAAGTTGCAACAGAAGATAAGAGTCATGGTTTAGAAGAGACAAATCACCTTGTCCCGACGGTGTATCATCAGCCCCATTTGACATCCCAAACCCTGACACTGCCATCGGGAAACGCAATTGCGACTTTTCCTCCTACGCCAGTAAATGAGGTCTTAAACGCCGGAGGCCCACCTCTGATCTCCTCACTGTTCCAAAGATCTCTGGTTCCATCCTCGTGTTCGAGGACCAACAAGCACTCTCCAGTATCGACATCCCAAACCCTGAGACCACACTTTGTCGCCCCTGAAATCAAGGCCTTCCCATCAGGTGAAAACGAAAGTGCCGAGACTTTTCTTTTCGGGTCTTGAAATGTCCTGATGGCTTCGCCGCTCTCGACATCCCAGAGCGTGATTTGGCGACCCGAGTAGGTGGCAACTACTTGGCTGTCGGGCGAGAAAGTTGGTGAGCAGACTTCTTCATCCTCATGTATGGTGCTTTGGAGTTGCCAAGTGAGTGTTTCGTATATCCAGATGGCAGTGTAGTCATTGACTCCAACTGCCAGATGCGCACCGTCCGGCGAGAGGTTCACCGCACCTCCCTGGATTACCTGCTTCAGCTTCCAAGTTTCCGTATCCCAGAGGCGTACGGTATTTGTGTTTGGACATGCAGACACCAACGTCTTGCCATCGGGTGAAAATAAAACTGTTGATATCTCAGGCGGGTACTCGTGTCTCTCGTGCACCGCCGCAAACGATAATGAATGATCGCCCGGACCCAAGAGTGTTTGCCGCAACTCTCCGGTGTCCACGTCCCAAACCCTCACAACTTCGGAACCAGTAGCGATCGATTTGCCGTCCGCAGAAAAGACCAGTGATAGCATGCGTTCATCTTCAACATTAATCGTCTGCTCCAATTCTCCTGTTGCGGTGTTCCAGATGCGGCCATACCCTTCGCAAGACGCTGCTGCTATTTGTTTGTTGTCAGGTGAAAATGCCACTCCGAAGAACATGTCATCTTGATTTTCGGTTGTGCTTTGAAGAGCCCCCGTGGCGGTATCCCAGAGTGTGATCATGCTGTCGTCGCAGGCCGCGAGTAGTTTTCCGTCTGGGGAGAACAATAGTCGCGCAACCTCTTCGTTGTGAGCTTTGAGGGTACAAAGTGGTGTCGTTGAAGCCTGCATGGTGAGAGGGCGGTCACAGAACACAGACAGTTTCTAACCAGAAAGTGCGGTGTCTAAGATTCAACCTTGCAAGGACAAGAGTAGAAACAGAGTGTCATGAAGCAATCGAGTCATCAGGGGGAAACAGGGGGTTGGGTAGTTACATAAGGGCTTCTCCAAGTTCAAACACCAGAGTCGGGTGGTTTGCAACCGGCAAAATCTTCTGACTCACCCTGCCCCTTGACGAAGTCACGATGAAGTCATCTTTGACTTTTTGATCGGAATCCCAAAACGAGACACCGCAATTTCTAGAATGGAGCTTCCTTCTAGAGTCATTTGTGTACGATGGGTTCTGTGAATTCTCATACATAACCGCTCTTCTGGTTTGAAAAAAGTACACTGCACAGATGAAAGTTTAGCAAACCGTTCGTAAGTATTGTCAAAACCGGCATGCGTGAAAACCTCACTTACTTGCCATCCTTCCACACGATTGCTCTTCACCTGGAACACGTCGCATGATATGAGACCAGAGAAAGCAGAAGCAAGCAAAGCAGAAGCAAAGAAAAGAGCAATCTTGAAGCCAAGTTTACCGCGCGTTCGGAACAAGGAAAGATCGAATATAGCTCCCGCAAAGAAACCTGCTTCATATACTGCGAGGATGAGTCTGATTGCAAGAAGCCCGCCGAAATCCTTCGCCGCACATTGCAACAATTCCATGTTTCCCCATCCAAGCATGAGCGCTGGCAGCATCACCCTCACAGAAAACCGCTTCGTCAGCATGTTGAGCGGAAGATCACACAGGTCAGTGAGTATGTAGGACAGCAAGAAAAGGAGCAGTATTCGTTGCCCATGAAATGCAAGTCGACGTCAAGGCCATCGGTCTTTGTATTTCCTGGATCTCTTTGATCGACCGAGTTGAAGAGGTATATCAAGGAGAGAAACGGCAGCAGGTACAGGTGATTTGGTATGACCGTCGGCACTCATGGCAACCAGCTTTGGCTAACACAGCAGCAGGAATTGCTTACCCTCTATACTTCAACTTCACTCCAACTTACCTAGCCAAGAAATTCTCAGCAGACTCTTCGCTCTTACTGACACACCACAACTACTGTATGCAGTGGATAGTGTCCATCTTTGGACCGCCCAGCGCTGGGGTGCTGGATGTTGGGGTCTTCTTCAATTGTCTCCGGAATAGTCTTGTTCGCTTGCACGGCCGCAACGAACGAGGCTGGTGATCTTGCTTTCTCATGCATCACTGGACTTTTCGCCAACTTTGGTCATTTCTTCCACTCCGGCTGCCCCCGGTGCTTTTTCTGACTCGTCGTAGAGTACGCGATCATGTATGCGTTCACCCTTAAGTCGTTCCCACGCTCTCACCACGGAACAGGAACCGGAATAGCTGCTACACTGCTCCGTGTCGGTGGTATCTGCGCCAGTCTCATTGGTACATATACTGAGTTCAACGCTGTCTCCATCTATGTCAGTGGTAGCTTGTGGGTCGTGGTGGGGTTGTTGGCATTTGCATTGCCTTCTGAAGCTCATGGCCGCACGGCGATTTGATTCAAGAGTGGGTTGGAAACACGTTCAGTATCGAAAGTTCGGTGGATAGAATGTTTCACATTGACGACGCCTGCAGGAAATGTTTAGAGAGAATTATCGTGTTCAAACATAAGTATTCCCACTGGTGCATAGTGTTTGGCCAGAACCATATCAGTAAGTGTGTTGTCATTTAACCTTGTCCTTGTGACATAGTGCTTCATGTGGCCATATGATTGAGAATGGATTTGCGGCTGCCTGTAGAGTGATCTCTGGTCAATACAATGACGTTCTGTCCAAATACTTCTCACAATGATAGTAACAGATCTTTCCTCTCCGAGAACTTACTCAAAGCTTGGAAATGCCGAATCCGCCTTTCTTAGCAACACCCAAGCTGCCCTTGTTCGCCTCCTTGATACTTCTGACACCAGCCAAAGCCATTGTTCGTGACAGTTCTCTTTCCAGGATATTTGCAACATCTTCGACGCCCTTCTTTCCATCATAGCTCAGACCCCAAAGGACAGGACGGCCAATGAGTACAAGATCGGCTCCAAGAGCGACTGCCTTGAAAACGTCACTTCCACGTCGGATGCCTCCATCGAATATAACTGGAATGCGCCCAGCAACTGCATCTGCAATGGCAGGAAGGACTTCAATAGTCGCCGGAATAGAGTCCAATTGCCTGCCGCCATGATTCGAAACGACAATCGCGTCAGCTCCATGCTCCACGGCCAGCTTAGCATCCTCTTCAGTCATGACACCCTTGAGAATGATTTTCATCGATGTCGCTTTGCGAAGCCACGGCAGGGTATGCTGCCACGTGAGACTTGGGCTATGCATGGTCGGTCCTGCCGACTTGATAATCTCGCTCGCTTCTTGGACTGTATGAGCATTGAGAAAAAGACGATCGTTCGTAGGCTTCCTCTGAGAAGATGCACTCTTTGCTTTTTCGTAATTCTCCAGATGCATGCCTTGTGGGAGAACAAGAGGTGTCTTTCTCTCGTTGATACGATTGCCCAGGACTGGTGTATCTACAGTCAACACAAGTGCCGTGTAACCAGCCGCTTCGGCTCGTTTGATCAGAGAAAGACTGTACTCTGGATCTTTGGTGAGGTAGAGCTGGAACCAGAAATCGGGACCGTCTGGTTTTGAGATGTTGCATGCCTTTGCGACGTCTTCAAGACTGGTCGTAGATTGGGAAGACAAAGTCATGCTTAGACCAATAGACGCGGCAGCTTCTGCAGCTTCCAATTCTCCTCGAGGATGACACAACTTCTGCATAGCACTCGGAGCAAACGCGACAGGAAACGGATGACGCTTGCCGAAGATGGTCGTGCTTGTGTCAATGTTCTCTACATCAACCATTACTCGAGGTCGAATCAAAAGCCTGTTTGTAGGTTATTTTGAAGATCGTTTGTGTCGTTTCGTCTTACAATACCTGTCAAACATGTAATGGTTTCTAGCCACTGCTTTTTCCTCATCTGCACCGCATGCATAGTAGTCGTAGACATTCTTCGGGAGTCGCGCTTTTGCAATCGCCTCAATCTCCGTCACAGTGATTGGATTAGTCTCAGATGTTGGTGTCTGGCTCATTATGAACAAGCGTTGCGCCGCTTCTGTTCCCTTGAAGCCGGACGTATATTGATGATCGAGGTATAGACCTCGTCTTTTCTTTGCGCTGTCCGTCGCCTGTGTTCCAACAGGCCAGTCATCGATGACGATAACCCCGCTCTTGCGTGCCGTCTCGGGGCACACGGCGAACAACTCAAGATACACCCTCGAGAGGCTTTATGTCGAGGTTTTACGTGTAAATCTGGCCATTTGTGAATGGGAATGGGTTCAATTGAGACATGGTAGGCTTTCCGGAGACTGACAGGGCGAATGGATATCGATTATGCAAAGATTTCCATTGTCACTGCAAGCTGACAGGGTGATACTAGCAACACCTATCGGCTAGATACGGTATTGCTTTGCTGCTCCTTTCCGCACAACAATCTCACTCCTCTCATTTCATTATACAAACGCATCTTCTCGATCATCAAATTGGAAATTGATTTCACCATTGATGCGATTGCGGTGATGGATGGAGCCTGGGTCTCGGTCAGGACCACTGCAGCAGAAACAAAGTACTGGTTGAAAAAGGATATCAAAGAAGGCCATCATAACCAGGATATTTTCATGTGCCAAAAGTTTGCTGGCACGTGGGGGATTGCTAGATACTGCTTTTCGAGTATGGAACTACTATAAAGGTACCAGTCATGGTCTTGAGCCTGGTTTGGCGGGTTAAGCCTTTCAATCTTATGCCAGTTTATATGATTGCGATCTTTTCGGACCTGTCGGGTCTGGGAGTAAGGTCAAAAAGCGGTGTCGAGACATGAGAACCTGATCGTCACTAAAGAAAGATGCAACAAGATATTCAAAAAGATGTTTATTCTCATTCCGTCATCTACCAAGTCAAGTCCACTCGAAAAGACATACAGCTAGATGCTTCTAGCTTCGAACAAAAGTCTTCCACCTCATCCATCTTCGCGTTGCTGGAAAGCTTCGGTACGGCGCGCCAGATCTCAGCTCCACCTTGTTCTTCCTCCCTTTTCCGATGTTCCATTACCATTTCTCGCACAATCTTCTGGAAGTACAAGGGACCCTGGATGCGCTGTTAGCTGACAGTTGAGAGCCAAACAGCCCCAAGCTCACTTTTTCTTTCTCCGGGTGGAGCTCGCCGCTGATGAGGATGCCTGCATTGAGATCATCTTGAGCTGCTTCACACAGATCTTTATCCTTGTATAACACCGGATCATGTAAAGCATTTATGGCTTTGAATGTTCCACGGCCGGCATTCGTATGGCAAATTTCGCAAAGGCGCATGTTTGACCGGTGCTTCTGACGAAGATTGAGAAAAAGGACGCGACATGTTTGAGACGAGAGTGGTAAGATGGATATTGCGATGCTACACGAGCAGAACAAAGTTGGTGACTGGGCTTCATATAACTCTATATCAACATGTGACTTGTGCTTTGATCTTCAAAGCAATGATAACAAGACGTTGAAACGCCTCTCGAAGATTAACCGGAGGTTGTGCCTTGCCCGACCGGCCAAACCATCCATCCCCTCGATCTACGTCTCTACTTGGAGACTGCCAACAAATGGCGGGTACCGAGAAGAAAGTGAGACCCTGTCGCGTATCCAGCTTGCTCGCTGCAGTATGCACGGGAATGTCTCGCCGTCGTGCTGCTCCGCGCATCCTGTTTGCCTATCGCGTTTCCTCTTTTGACTGATAAGCAATGTCTTCTACGGGCTCATCAACTGAGCTCCGTTCTCATACTTTCCTTTGTGCAAGTTGCCGTCTTATAACAGTTCTAACATCTTCACTTCGTATCTAAAGCAATGCGGCAAGTCAATTCCACCTTTGGGGCAGAGAGAAGGTTCGTATGTACTCATGACGGTTGCAATCGGGCATCTCGTGATACTTTACAAGGAACATGATCATCTTTCCAAGAACCAATCATCATTCAACAGCTCCTTTGCCGTTGGCCTCTCCCTCCAGTCCATTCTCATAATTTTGCCAATAAATGCTTTGTCTGCTTTGCACACTTCCTTCTCCGTGATCCTCTGGAAGAGTCCGACCTGCGAGAACGGAATCTCCCTCATCAAGTACAAGATGACTGCAGCCGCCTCCTCACTGATTGCTTCACCAATGCTTTCCGGAAAAGGTCCAAAGTACCTGAATTGCTGTTTGAGGATTTCCAGGTCGTATTCCTCATGACCAAACGGCACAACTTTTTGACGGACCAGATTGAAGTCTCCGCCGTATATCAGGGCGATCATATAAGAAAGAAATTCAGCAGCAATATCTACGCGAGAGTGTTAGCGAGCTTACCATGATTCCAAAAGACCAGATGTCTGTAGAAGTGTCCCATGGCGCTTCCATCAAGACTTCGGGACTCGTCCACATTGGTGCACCGACTTGTGTTCCGGCCTTGGCATATTCGGACGTGACATGGCATGTTCCACCAAGATCTCCAAGCATGACATCTGAGAAACGATTCTCGCCACTGTGATTGTAATTGACAAAAATGTTGTCTGGTTTGATATCTGCGTACAGTCAGGTTCGGATCTGGGCCCTGAGTTTGCTCTCTTACCTGTATGAATGTACCCAGCCTCGTGTACAGTGGCGAGACCTTGTAGAACGCATCTTAGAACATACTTTAGTTCTTTGCGGTTTAGAGTCTTCGTTATTGTAGCATTTAATAGATGATCATCGAGGTGCTTTAGAACGATCGTGGTGTATTTGACGTCTTGTACCTCGTCGACTAGCAATCGTATGTGCGGATGGCCGGAGAAGCGCTTGAGCAGCTGCCGCTCGTTTTCCACGCGTGGGTGGTCTTCGACACTCTTTATAACTACTGGCTCGTTATTTTGATTCCTGTTAAGCATCGGTCAGATAGCAGACAATGATTGGTGTCTAGGCGAATGTGACTACTGACTTGGCAAACCAGACTGTGTTCTGGACAACTTTTGTAATCACATATGGACCGAGTCGCCCTTCAAGCTTCTGCCCGATGCGGTAGATGATCGAGGCCATAGCCGAGAGACTCTCCGAAAATAGAGAAAAATAATGTCGAAGGGAGAGTGGAACAAGCCAGAAACATTACGAGTAGTGATGAAAAGACACTAGTGGGGAAGCGTCATCAAAGCTTGAACCAAATAAATACCTTAATAACCACATGTACAATCACGACAAGACATGTTACCGTCAAGAAGTAGAGCGCACTTCTAGACAAGATTAGGGGGTTTGCGGTAAAGCAGTTCCAAGACTGGGAAGACTATCCAGGCTAGTAAGATGAACAATCAAATTTGGGAAGTCCACCAACATGATTGGCTCTTGTGTCTGCATACAACTCACCGCATTCTGCCCGAACAAAACAGAACCGTTGGTCATTCAGTGCATAGAAAGAAGTTTTGCGTCCCCATACTTCCCATCCTACAGTCGCTTGCCAGAAGTCTTCCCGCGGGCGCAATCGCAATCAAGCGATCGTCTGTATCATTCATGTATTCGTGCAACTATCATAGTCCCGCAATCTACCTTTTACATGTTCTGGCTCAAGAAGTTCAGAATAAAGTCATAAGCAGCACCAGCAGTGTAGTGCAAGTTGACACCGTGACCAGTACCAGGAGCCAAATAAGTAGCATTGGCACTGGCCATTGGATACAGCATAGCGACAGCGGCGTCAGCAAGGTTCATCGGGTAAGTGCAGTTGCCAAAGCAGAAAGGCAAGTCTGCATCACCGTTGACAATGGCCACTGGACCGGTAAAGTTCATAGCCGGCGAGGCGAGGGCGGCTTGAGTAAACAGCTCGCCAAAAGTCACAGTGCCCTTTGTGGCTTCGGCCAGGGCAAGCACGTTGGGGTCGAAGTTTGGTGCGCGGAAAAAGCCGTATTGGTTGCTGACGGCCGAGAAGTCGACGAGATATCCGTTGTTGAGGCTGGCAAAACGATACGGTTGATTTTGAGAGGCGATCTGCAGGTTGAGTGCAGTGAGAAATGCGGTAATGGCGGATTGGTTGGTCGAGAAACCGGTCAAGATGGCGGCGTCAAAGGTGCTGGGATGCATCGAGGTGACGGCTTGAGTGATTGCACTGCCGAAGCTGTGGCCCACGCCGATTACCTTGGTGAAGTTGGCTTGGCAGAAGGTACCGTTGCGGAGGAGCATGGCAAGCCCGTTGGCAATGCTAGCATGGAGGGGTCCTTGGACGACTTGGATTGGATCGGGCGTGGAGGACATACCTACACCCAGACGATCGTAGCTGAAGGTTGCATAACCCTGCTCGACAGCAGAGTCGACGTAGCTGTAGCCGGGTGCAAAGTCCCAGTAGTAGCGGTCAAAGCCGATGCCATGGGTCAGCAGCTGGACACCATTGGGAGCGGAGCCATTGGCAGGCATGCACAGAGTAGAACTGATGTTGTAGGTACTCGAGACATTGTGCATGCCTTCCATGAGTTGTTTCATATATGTTGATCCCTGAGTGATGTATTTGAGAAAGACGTCGGTTACGTCGGATTCATTGGCTGGGACGGTGAAGTTGAACATTGTATTCTGGGCTTGAGCGCGCACAGGAACGGTGCCAGAAACACAGATCGCAGCACCGCCACGCGAAGGCTGGATGGTAGGGTTCATGAAACCGGCAGTATCAGGAGCAGAGAGGCCCGCAGGAATGGCACCACCAGTCATGGACTGTGAGGCAGCAAGGCCAGTAAGGGCGAGGAGAGACGGTGCAAACATTGCGGTTGGGGGCAGCTTGACTGTGCGAAGAAGACGCTGTGGTGGTCAGTAATTCCAGCCGTCATGCCCGTCTTATATGCAATCGCCAACTCGAATCAACATCGTGACGTCGACCTTGATTTCGAAATCAGTCGAATCCAAGATCATGATTTCAAATGTGAGACTCGACGAGTGAGTGGTGCCCTACTGTGTAGTCGCCGAACCCAGATCTCTGAACATTGCGAATTTCTCCGCGAGGCACAGAAACACGAGTGACGTACCATATGGGGTCGAACGGAAGCTAGAATTGTACTCTTTTCAACCTCATGTGCTTCTGCATGCTGACATGAAGAGTATGAATCAAAGTCTTGTGAGAGTGATCTGACCAACAGCATCCATCACATAATGTTTTGTTGAGAGATGCTTTAGTCATTGCAGGGAAGAACATACTCGTCTCTACAACCACAAATGCCAGGAGTTCCGTCCGCGGAAGAGTGTGGAGGATTGGAGGATCAGCACGGACCTGGTGATCTCCCGTTAATTCTCCGCGATTTGTTAAGACATGAGAGACGATGAGTCGATGACGTGAAAGATGAACTGAACTCATGAGCTAGTCAAGAAGGAAGAAAGGCGCACAGCTAGCGTTGTGTTGCGAAGTGCTCTGAATCGAACTCGTCGGGCTGGAGTGGTCGCTTCATGTTGCGTCGCATGCGACTGAAAAATGCACGCACGGCATTTGACAATCTGTACACCAGGACTCGAATCAATGTAGACAAGCATCTGGAAATGCACGATCAAAGTTAGGCACTTTGGATTGTAAGCACCTGTGAATTGGTTAATGAACATGCAATGACTGGCATGATGGCTTTTAATTCGTATCATAATCTTGTAAGGCAGTGGAATATTGACCAGTAGACTGGGCCGATGACAAGCTGCGAATGCCGTGTCTGAAAAGGCATTCGATCCGCTGTGGTATACAGACGAACGGCACGCATAAAGCACCAAGACTTTGGACAAGACCTCGATGATAGCGAACGCATCGTGCCCGTCCGTTCGACAGCGGCAGACACGAAGGATAAGCAGGGTAAGAGATGCCTCGTTCGCGGTTGCCGCAGGAATAATCGGTAGATTAGATGTAACGGAACATGTTGTTTTTGACAGAGCGCTTCATGGACACGGGCACACCATCTTCGTACTCGACGCCAGCTTCACCACCATCGCCGGAGTGGCCAGCCATCTTTTGACGGAGCTCCTCATCCAGTTCAGCCATAGTTTTGTGTTTCGGTGTCTTGAGCGGAGTAGACTGAGTAGCAGTTGTCGATGTTTTTTGGTCCTGAAGTTGTCAAAATCGACGTGTTTCGGTAGACACGTGCTACTCACCGTTGGTTGCTGAGTTGAAGAGTCGGATTTAGGATTTGCACTGTTTGAACTGGCTTGGCGAGTTTGCCAGATGGCGGGTATGCGCGACATGCATGGCCGTGAGAGAGCTCTTGAGGATGAAGACAGTGACCTTAGTGATAAGTACGACATGACCGGTGTGAGGTGTAGAAAGTGAAGTTACGTATCTTCACGTTGTCTTTGAAGGCGCATGGCCGACCTGTCGCGACGTCACTGGCCGTCACGACAAAAGAGTGATTCGCACGTGACTCGGTCTCGAATCTTGGCATTCACATCGACGCAACCTTGCTGGCGATTCTTTTGCTAGCAGCGTGTCTGTCGCAAGTCGCCAAAATGCCCGTCGTCAAGGGAGGAGTGTGGACCAATATCGAGGATGAGATTCTCAAGGCCGCCGTGTCCAAGTACGGACTGCAGCAGTGGGCGCGCGTGTCGTCGCTACTGGCGCGCAAGACTCCCAAGCAGTGCAAGGCGCGATGGTCAGAATGGCTGGACCCCGGCATCCGCAAGATCGAATGGACCAAGGACGAGGATGAGAAGCTGTTGCACCTGGCCAAGTTGATGCCCACCCAGTGGCGCACCATCGCCCCCATCGTCGGCCGAACCGCAACCCAATGCCTGGAGAGGTACCAAAAGCTGCTCGACGACGCAGAAGCCCGCGAAAACGACGAGCTCGGCCTGGGAGGTCCTGCTGGAGGCGAGGCTGCCGCTCCCTCGGCTGACGATGTACGCAAGCTCCGTCCCGGCGAGCTGGACCCCGATCCGGAAAGCAAGCCCGCCCGCCCCGACACGATCGACATGGACGAGGACGAGAAGGAAATGCTGAGCGAGGCTCGTGCCCGTCTGGCCAACACTCAGGGAAAGAAGGCCAAGAGAAAGGCAAGAGAGAGGCAGCTCGAGGAGTCCAGACGTCTGGCCGTGCTGCAAAAGAGACGCGAACTCAAGAATGCCGGCATCAACATCAAGGTTGTCACCAAGAAGAAGGGCCAGATGGACTACAATGCCGACATTCCCTTTGAGAAAGCTCCCGCCGCCGGCTTCTACGACACCCAGGAAGAACAGACACACAACGAGCGCGAGCGCGACGCCTTTGATCCTCGCAAACAGCAGCTCCAGCGCAAGAGACAGGGCGACCAAGACGACAATCAAGAGGATCGCAAGCGTCAGAAAAACGACAAGGGCGGCAATCAAGCTGCCTTTGCTGCTGCTGCCAAGGCTGGCCGTGAGCAGAAGCTGCGTGAGGCCGAGCGCAGCAGTAGACGTCGTGGCCTTGTTCTCCCTGCCCCCCAGGTCAGCGAGCGAGAGTTGGACGACATTGTCAAGATGGGCATGGCAGGCGAACGCGCAAATCTGCAAGCCGGCCAGAGCGACAATGAAGCCACCCGCGCTCTCATCGGAAACTACTCGGATGTCGTCGGCCAGACTCCGATTCGCACTCCGCGTGCTCCTCAGGAGGAAGACCGCATCGCCAATGAGCTGCGCAACGCCAGAGCAAGAACACAAACACAGTCTGCTCTCTTGGGAGGTGACAACGCAGACCTCATCGAAGGTGATGCTACCACGGGTTATGACGGTGTTGCTCCCAGCAAACAGAGCACAGCAACACCTAACCCCATGGCCACGCCTTTCCGTCAGAACGGCGTAGCCGCGACACCTCGAGGCCCTGGCGCTACTCCCATGCGTACCCCCCGCGATACCTACGGACTCAACACCGCCGACGGCATGCAACTAGTCGCCCAAACACCGCGAGACCTCCGCTTGCAAGAAAAAGCGCAGCGTAGTGACATCAGAAACAAGCTATCCGCCTTGCCAAAACCGAAAGAGATGGACTTTGAGCTCGAACTGCCAGAAGAACAACAAGAACTCGGCCCGGCTGCTGAACTGAGTGAGGAGGATGCTGCCATTCGAGACGCCAAAGAGAAAGCAGCTCGAGAAGCAATTGCAAGAGCGGAATTCAAGCGTCAGTCACAAGTCATTCAGCGTGGACTACCGCGACCCAGCGTGGTTGATGTCGATGCAATGCTGAAGAATGCCGCCGACGAAACCGATCCCATCAAGAGTGGTATCAATCATGAGATGGCTCTGCTCATTGCAAATGATGCGTTCAAGTTTGGAGGCGCCAAGGTCAGAGGCGCCCATCAACCCGTGCAAGCTTTCTCAGACGACCAAGTGCAGCGTGCGCGTCTCGAGGTTGCACTTGAGATGGGCAAAGATGAGAGGGGACGTGCTTTGCTGATCGAAGGCTTCGGCGAAGCATGGGAGAAGGCTCATGAAAGAGCAATGCTACCCGGCCTTGCTGGCTATGCCGAGGATGAGATTGACGAGCACCAGCTGATGACGGAAGCATTCGACGTAAGGCTACAAAACCATCTCCCTAAATGCATTCCCATTGCTAATCCAGTCGCAGAACATTCAATCTCGCATCATCTCATCGGCGGAAAAGGGCAACACCTTGGAGAAGAAGCTTGCCAAGCACCACGGTGGCTACATGATGAGGAGCAAGACGCTGCGACAGAAGATCTCTGAAGCGGCAGACTTTTTAGCAAAAACGAGTATCGATGTAGATACGAAACGCATCGCAGGCGCTGCAGAAGAGGCTGGCCTTAATGAGCGCTTGGAGAAATTGCGCGATGAGGTCAATGTGGTCGCAAGACGGGAAAGAGAAGCACAGAGTGTTTACAGAGACAGGAGGGAGGAATTGAACTCACTCATGGCGGTGTAGAGAAAGCCTGCGCAGAGTATTGGAAATTGAGATACCTATCTTCTGTACAGTGCAAAATTGTCATAAATCATTGGTGAAGAAAGGAGGTCGTGTAGCTTCGCGCCTGCTTCGGCTGGTTCTAAGTGATAAGGGAGTTGTACAGACCTCACCATCTCTTTCTCATCAGAATCAACCATCAATCAAAGCTATATCGAACGCTTCTTCCCTCCGACCGCTTTGCAGAATTAACAAGTCAGTGAGGAGATGTCGCTGATCTGAAGTCAATTTGTAAGCGATGACCCAATACCCCACCTTGTCGCTTTGATACAAGTATCGGCCGTCATCGCACAGTTCTACATATCATTCTTGGGTTCTTATTGTGTAGCAAGCCTGTGGCCCCGCCTGAGCCAAGCTGAATCCTTCTCTATCGCACCACAACATCAGAAAGTCCCTCGCATTTGTCTCTGCAACAAGACCAGCAAATATCATCTTCGAAAATGTCGACCATCACCTTTCACGACATCATTTCGAAAAAATGGCCAATCACCTGGTCCCCCTTTACAATCCGAACTCTACTCTGCCTCAATGCGCTGGAACTTCCCTATGACCACCATGCCATCTCCTATCCAGACATTGCATCCACCCTCAAAGGCCTCGACGTTTCTCCCGACTCCAAGAATGAAGCCACACCATTCACACTGCCCGCCGTGACATTCTCTGACAAGACAGTCATGGGCAGCACCGAGATTGCCGAACACCTTGCTTCATTGTCTTCTTCCAACGCACAGCTTCTGTACCCTCGTGGTGAAGAGAGCAAGAAGGCCATGCAGAGACTCGACCAGGCATGGGGATTCGTGATGGGTCCTCAAGGCTGCAACTTCTGGAGACACGCTATCCCTTTTGTGCCCGAAATGTTGGACGAAAGGGGTGCCGAGTATTTTTTCCGCACCAGGGAGCCGGACATGGGCGACTTGAGGAAGTTGAAGGAGGAGGTTTTGAAGGAGGAGAAGGAGATGGGTGGGTTCCAGAAGAAGGTTGAGGAGGTCGTCGTGCCGATCCTGAAGGCTTACGAGGAGATTGAGGCCGAGTCCGAGGGTGAGGGCGAAGGTGGAGTGTTTGTTGGAAAGAGGAAGCAGCCGAGCTATCCTGATTTCAACATTGTGGCGTTGATCCAGTGGTGGATTGTTGTTAGAGGAAAGGAGGACATTATGGCTGCATTGGAGAGTGTGGGTGAAGGAAGACTGGCAAAGATCATGAAGGGCTGTGAAAGGCTCCTCAAGCCTAGAGAGGAGCAATAGATGACGGCTGGAAGACATTTCTATCAACCGATCCCGGAAAGATAATGGTATATAAGGACCTGCAAAACAGCCAAAGTCATACTATTTGATTTTATACTCTGCCTTTACATCAACCCCCCTAGTCGCATCCAAATACCACTCAACCAAGACGGCATTAATCAAAATACCCACCCAAAACGCCGGGCCAAAACACAACTGAATCAATGCAGCCGTCTGTTCAGGGCGTTTGCCTCTACCAAACCTCAGCGCCGCCTCCACGACAACCAAGGTACCAGCTCTCCCTCCCTCTCCCAAAACCGAGTCCGCGCATTGCGGGTAAAACTCCGTGACCAGCTTCTCCGGCAGATTCGCTTGCGCGTAAGTTGCAAAGAGGCGTTCGCAGCTGTTGACGGCGTGGTAGCCTTCAGGCGCGAAGGTGGAGTAGAAGAGGAGGAGGAGGAAGACGATTATGCGCATCGTGAGGATCTGGTTTGCGCGTTATTAGCACGTCTTGCCATTTCCACTGCTTTTTTTTTGTTTCATACGGAGGGATTGGGGTGGGAAGGAGGAACACGAAACTTACAGAACCGGTCCAGCCCCAACATCTTATCATCCACCGTCGATGCGCAGACACGTCTTTGCGTCTGATGGCCGCTATGCCCTTTGCGACGGAAAAGGCGATGGACAGGGCGGCGCTCAATGTAGATGTCTGCGAGGCTATGGTGCCGCCGAATGCGTGGGCTGAGATGTAGATTGCCGCTGTGGAATAGCATCAATATCAACATTACCATCTTCCCAAGACACCCGCGGGGGGGGGGATCTGGAATGAAAAAAGCAGAGAACAGGGATGCAAGAAACTTACACAGACTCCCGATGAGTAGGAGCACAGTGATGAACCAGCCTAGTCTTCGATGCAATACTCTATACCTCCCCCTCACGAGCGGCAGAAACTGCAATGGCATCAATGTTCCCGCGGCTATGATAATCGTCAGCTTCAATACTGTCATCTTCAACCCCAATCGCCCCCAGCTCCCCCGTCCCTTCCAATCCTCTTCTTCCAACTCCTTCTACCCCGTCCCTCACCAAGAATCAAAGAAAAAAAAAACAACTCACGCAAAACACATCCCAAATGCACCCGATGCAACACTCTCGGCCACCCCTGCCGAAAAGCAAACGCCTCGCCGGGACCCGCCTGACGCACCCATCTCGCATACGACAACACGGGCAGATGCGCGGTGCAGAACAAACCAAAGAGTACTGCTGTCGAGAGGAAAAACACCAGCGATTGGCGGTGCGTGAATCCCAGCATTTCTTTGTAGGTGGTGGGAGGCTGACTGCTGGTGTTGTCGAGTTTCGTGCGGGGGGTGATGTTGGTCGTGGGGTTTTGAGGGTTGGCCGGCCGAAGGATCACAAAGGATCAGGGTTACCTTTTGATTTGCACATTTGCTGCGCCACATTTGTTTGATTTTGGTTGATTAATGCTTTGAGATGCACATTTACTCGTTAAGCATTTGGTCAGAAAGTTTTGCCGATTTAGACTAAGTATTCAATAACCAATCAATCCAAGCCTATCGTATTCATTCCCAAGCATCAAGCCCTTAGTATTTCAGACGGTTGCGCCTCAATATCCACTACCGCCCTGATAGTATCCCTGCGAATGTCCTTGACCATAACCTTGCTGTCCCTGTCCATATCCCTGCTGAGCGTATCCCTGGTCGTAGCCGCCATATTGCCCTGGTGGAGGTGGACCGGCAGGTGGAGGTGCTCCGTACTGGTTAGACATTGGCGGCGGTGGTGCACCGTGTTGTCCTCCCTCATATGGCACCTCATAGCCCTGTTGATAAGCACTCGGATAGGCGTAAGGGTCGTTGTTAGCGAAGCCTGCAGGAGCTGGAGGTTGGTAGTTCTGCTGATATGACTGGTTGTAATCACCTGGAGGAGCACCCCATTGACCAGCAGGCGGAAGACCAGGGGGTTGACCGTAAGCAGGCATAGACTGGTCAGGAATGGAAGTTGGGTCCATTCCACGCTGTTGACCGCCTAGACCAAACATGTGCACGTCACCAGGCCCACCATGAGAGTGAAGGTGGGGATTTGCGCCGCCTTGGTGATTGTGACCAGCCTTGACACTCTCAGAACTCAAAACATGGTTGAGATCCTGGCCACCGTTAGGACGAGAACGGGCCCACTTCTCGACGACTGCAAACATCTTTTGGTGAATCTCGCAGTGATTGTCGCGAGCAGCGGGGTGGTGGAAGACGCGAATCACGTCGTTGAGAACCTCTTGTTCAGACACGTCCGGATGATCAAAAGCGTAGATGATGCGCGGCGCAACATACTGAAGAATGGTGGCAGCGACCTGTCCAGCGGGCTCGTTCAAGATGTTGCTGAAGTGGTCCTTTGACAACAGAGAGTGAGTGGGGTCGGTGCTAAAGGGGTCGGTCCAGACCTCGTACTGGTGCTTGCCACTGGAATCGACAACACTGCTGCTACCTTGCTTGAGACTGTTGGACGCAGCAGCGATGAGGGGAGTGATATAAGGTGCGAGGAGACCCATAACAGTCAAAGTGACCTTCTCGGTGATCTTTTCAATGAGGTTTTCCAGACCAGGAATCTTGGAGACAATGTTGCTGATGCTACGGACAACATTGTCGCGGAATACTAGGATGGGATAGATTTTTGCGACAACAGCTTGAGGGTCCGTGTTTCCGTTGGCAGATGCAACGGGATTCCAGGCACGGTCTTGACTGTAACCGCCGTCGTCAAAGCCACGAGTACCACTGCTAGCATTCTGTGCAGCTTGCTGGTCAGACTCGGCCTGCAAGCGTACCGCTTCCTGACACAAAGAGCCAGTGCCGGGAACCTTGGAGAGCAGACTAGTCAGGCCAGCGACTTCGCTTGATGCGCCAGCACCGGAACGCTTGCCTTCTGCGGAAGCGTTATTCAGGGCACTCTGCATCTCATCGACTTCGCTCTGAGTAACATGGTCGGTGGCCTCACCAAGGACGGAGTGAAGGAAGTCAACACCGCCAAAGGTTCCAGTGACGAGGGGAAAGACACGCTTGCCGTGAAGGTTGATCTCAGTGTTGACGCCAACATGGGGGAAAACATTGTTGTAACCAAGTTCACGCAGAGCAAGCTCGGTATAGTTGGTGTGGGCACCAAAGTCTTCCAGACAGTGTAGACCCTGGCCCAGACAGCGAAGAGCCTCGCAGAGATCTTCCTCGCGACCCTTGTTGGCGCCGTGGGTGTACAAGCGACCATAGTGAATGGCTCTTTGGAAGCTGAATTTGATGTAGCCAGAGGAGGTAGCCCAGCCACCGCGTTCGTTGGCAATGTAATTCTTCATGCCAGTCTCGGGGTCGATGGCGAGCTCTTCCTGCTGAACAGGGCCACGAAGACGCTGATCGAATTGTCTGGCATCCTGGTTGTCGGCATAGTCCTTGGGATTGTCAATGTGCTCTTCGGGACGGTAGACACCCAGACGCTCATCAGTGACTTCGAATTCGCCAGTTGCGTAGCCAAAGCTCATGAAGGCAAGGACCCAGACGAGGATGCGGATAGTGCTGGCAGGAACGCCTTTTAGAGTACCAACATCGACAGCTTGGCTGTAATCACGCAGCCAGTTGCCAAAGTAGACACGCTGTGTCGGAACGAGTTAACACCTGAATAAGGCAGACTTTGATTGATGTGATTACCTTGATCATCATCGAAGTCCATTTGTGCTTCTTCAGACAATCGACAGTCTTGAGCATATCCTCAATGTCACCATGGCGCCAGTTCTTGCCTTCAATCTTTGAGATGGAAGCGATGTTTCCGGCACCAAAGGCATGAGTGGGAGTTGCAAAGAGCAAGACTGCCACTAGGCAGATGAAGATCAACAACTTGGTGTTTGGCATGTTGGTGATGAAATTTGGGAGTAGTGTGATGCGGGTGGTGGACGAATGATGGATTATTTGAGGCTGATGAGTGGAGGGGCAGTCGTGGTGGATGTGTGGCTGTGAAGCACGAATGCGCGTAATGCGCCACAGACCAGTATACTATCTTGGGAAAAGGTGAATTTTGGGTGCATTGATAGGCTGCTGTATTTAGGCAGCCAGTGGAGGGGTTTTGGATGCTTTTCACAAGGATTCTTCCAAACAATTACTATTAGGTGTGTTGAATAGCCATGGACAGCGGAAGTAGAAGAGAGGAAAGAGGAGGAGCTTGGCGGCTTCTTGGCACAAATGATGATGGCGTCGCTTGCAAGGACTTTTTTTGGGAGGGCGGCGATTGCGAGGCTGAAATCTCGACGACTGCCACTTTTTGCCTGTCGCATCCCTCGCCGGGCCTTTCAACCTCGACTTCATCTGGGTCTTCCAACCTCGACTTCATCTGGGTCTTCCAACCTCGACTACATCTGGGCTTTCCAACCTCGACTTCATCTGGGCCTGCCCCTTCGAAACACCTCGATCGTCCAAACAGCTCCACTCGACACCATGTCTGACAGAAGATCGGTCGAAGAGTCGCGCGCAAAGCGCCAGAAGATCGAGTCTGATCCCTCGTCCAACCCTTACCTGGCCCACATGTACAACAATGGAGAAACCGCATCATCCAACGGCTCATCGTCCGGCGGCCTGCAACATCTTAAGCGTCACCAGACAACTGCTGCCCAAGCGGCAAAGGCTGAGGACGGCCCCTCGAACCCTTTCAACGGACAGAACCTGTCGGAGCGCTACTTTGGCATCTTGAAGACCCGCAGAAACCTCCCCGTCCATGCGCAAAGGTATATCCAAAGAAACACCCCTCGGTACGAGAGCAGCTGGCTGACTATGCGCGCAGGGATGAGTTCCTTCAGATGTTCCAGCAGACGCAGATCCTGGTCTTTGTCGGCGAGACTGGTTCGGGAAAGACGACACAGATCCCGCAATTCGTCCTCTACGACGATCTCCCGCACCACGAGGGCAAGATGGTTGCCTGTACGCAGCCGCGCCGTGTGGCAGCCATGTCGGTCGCCCAGCGTGTCGCTCAAGAGATGGACGTCACCCTGGGCCACGAGGTCGGTTACAGCATCCGTTTCGAGGACATGACGTCGCAAAACACCATCCTCAAGTACATGACGGACGGTATGCTTCTGCGTGAAGCCATGAACGACCACAACCTCAGCCGCTACAGCACCATCATCCTCGACGAGGCCCACGAGCGCACTCTGGCCACCGATATCCTCATGGGTCTGCTCAAGGAGGTCGCCCAGCGCAGACCCGACTTGAAGATCATCATCATGTCGGCCACTCTCGATGCCGAAAAGTTCCAGAAGTACTTTAACGACGCTCCTCTGCTTGCTGTTCCCGGCCGTACCCACCCCGTCGAGATTTTCTACACCGCCGAGCCCGAGAGAGACTACGTCGAGGCCGCCATCCGCACCGTCCTTCAGATCCACGCCACCGAGCCCGAGGGTGACATTCTGCTGTTCTTGACGGGTGAGGAGGAGATTGAAGACGCCTGCAGAAAGATTGGCCTCGAGTCGGATGAGATGATCAGAGAAGCGGATGCTGGCCCGCTAAAGGTCTACCCCCTGTACGGCTCTCTGCCTCCGGCCCAACAACAGCGCATTTTCGATGCCGCTCCTGCTCCCTTCCGCCAAGGTGGTCGCCCCGGTCGCAAGGTCATTGTCTCTACCAACATTGCCGAAACCTCCCTGACCATTGACGGCATCGTCTATGTCATTGACCCCGGTTTCAGCAAGCAAAAAGTCTACAACCCCAGAATCAGAGTCGAGTCGTTGCTTGTCTCGCCCATTTCAAAGGCCTCGGCTCAGCAGCGTGCTGGTCGTGCCGGTCGTACCAAGCCCGGAAAGTGTTTCCGTCTCTACACCGAAGCTGCTTTCAAGAAGGAGTTGATCGACCAGTCGTACCCCGAAGTCCTGCGTTCCAACTTGTCGTCAACCGTGCTGGAGCTGAAGAAGCTTGGTGTCGACGACTTGGTGCACTTTGACCTGATGGACCCTCCGGCTCCCGAGACGCTCATGCGTGCTTTGGAGGAGCTCAACTACCTCGCCTGTCTCGACGACGAGGGCGAGCTGACCGAGCTTGGTCGTCTTGCTTCCGAGTTCCCTCTGGACCCCGCCCTCGCAGTCATGCTCATTTCATCACCCGAGTTCTACTGCTCAAACGAAATTCTTTCGCTTACCGCACTGCTGTCAGTACCGCAAGTCTTCGTGCGACCAAACAGCGCCCGCAAGCGTGCCGACGAGATGAAGGATCTCTTTGCCCACCCCGACGGTGACCAGCTTACCATTCTCAACGTCTACCACGCCTTCAAGTCACCTGCCGCGCAAGAGAACCCCAAGCAATGGTGCCACGACCACTTCCTTTCGTACCGCGCGCTCCAACAGGCCGACAACGTCCGCATGCAGCTGAAGAGAATCATGGAGCGCAACGAGATCGAGCTCATGTCGACACCATTCGAGGACAAGAAGTACTACGAAAACATCCGCAAGGCGCTCGTGTGCGGCTACTTTATGCAGTGCGCCAAGCAAGACTCTGGCAAGAAGCAGTACATCACCGTCAAGGACGAGCAGACGGTGCTGCTGCACCCGTCGACGGTGCTCGGCACCGACAGCGAGTGGGTGCTGTACAACGAGTTTGTGCTGACCACCAAAAACTACATCCGCACCGTCACGGCCGTGCGGCCCGAGTGGCTGCTCGACATTGCGCCCAAGTACTACAACATTGAGGATTTCAAAAAGGGCGACATGAGGACCGCGCTGCAGAGGACGGCGGACAAGATGAGGAGAAAGGAGATGTTGGCCGCTGGCAAGCGCTGAGCGGTGTATGGCTTTTGAGTAGCGTCGTGTATTCGGAACGGTTTAGACTCAATTCATGATATTCCTGTCTCTCGATCAGAGACAAAAGCGACATGTGTGTTCTCGAGGTCCACGTTGAGAAAGTGATTCGAGCCGTCGAATGTGTATAGTCGTCTATATGCTTTCTTGGGCTTAACGAACTGCTGCTGTTCTTTCGCCCGGCTTGATGGACTCGGAGTCCAGCAGGTAAAAACCGAGCCGAGAATGTCAAGGCGGTTTTGGTGCACAAGACAAGAGTCACTTCCGGCACACTTGTCTGGGCATAAATATCGGCGCCTGATACAAAAGCAGATTACAGGTTCAAAAGAGACATGTAGGCACGCAATGAGACTCGCAAACATCACAGAGCAAAGACGGCGCAAGTCAATTAAACGTGTCACGCACAAGAGCATTTTTTCTCGGAACAGTGATGAGGGCCTGATACTTTCATTGAAGATGTAAAGCCAGGCGTGACAATTGAGTTCCTTGTTGCACACGATACGAACAGCGAGAAGGGCAAAAAAAAAAAAAAAGAGGGCAAAAGTTGTGTTTTGGCTTTGTATAGGGAAATGTCTCCGGCTGGAATAAAGTCCGACGTCCATGTGAATTTCGGGAGCGGACTGAATAAAGCGGATGTTGGATGTTGGACCAACTATAGACGCTGCATCGTGGAGGAGTAGAGATGGCGGCGTATATGCTCGTGGTCCGAAGCTTGTATCGAGAGTCGTGTCGCGTTTAGGATTTTCTTGATTTCAATGGACTGGGGGCATGTCTGTTGAAGGAGCAAACGCCACTAACGCCTTGCTGGATAAAAAAAAGAGAAGGAATTCATTCGTGTAGGGGATTCATCAGACTGGTTGACGGTTAGTGGGTGCGTGTGTGTAGAGGGAGACCAAGCTAGGACACACCATTCAGGTAGTCGGCCGCCATGAGCAACTCAAGACAGAGCTCAGGCGGAATGTCCATGTCGGGGACACTGCTGGCATCGCGGTACTTTTCGTTGTAGTAAAAGTACTCGCACACCTTTTCCAGCACCATGCCGTTGATGTTCTCGAACGTGCACGTGTTGGTCTTGGACTCGGCAAAGCCGTCTGCAGCACAGGCGGTTAGCTTTGTTCGCAAGAGTCGAGGGTCGAAGGAGACGCAACGCACTGTTGGGGTCGAGCATCCTCTTGATGGCGCCAGACAGACAGGCCGACGAGCGCTGCACCTTGAACTCGAAGCCGTCGTTGCTGATCAGCGTGACGTAGTCGGGAGCTGCCTGCTGCGTGTCTGCCATGTTGTGTGGTGCGAGGATGCGATTGTGGGAGAGAAGTCAGAGGAAAGAAAGAGCTGAAAGAGCGAGCTGCTGCCAAAAAGACGCCGTCGTCTTCCGCCAAGCCCTTTTTCTCCTTTGTTGATCCGAGCTCTGTCGACTTTCACCTTTGCCTTTGTCAAAACTCATCCAGAGACATTGCCATCTAATGTGAGAACAGCCAGAGAATATTGTAGAAAGTGCATATCAAGCTAAGTTTTGTTTCAGTCTTCAGCCGTCTGGGAAGAAAAGACAGAACCTCGACGTTTGATCAGAACATTGCTTTCCTCTTCGCGAAAACTGCTGCATGATCATGTCCAATCGCATCTTCTCTCCAACACCTGTGTCACGATTATCAAGAAACATCATCTTGAAGGAAGCAAGAACGCCTCTCATCCCATTCACCCCGTCACGCTCCCTCAAACTCTTCGCCTCCTCCAAACACATGCTCCGCAAATCAAACTGCCTCATCACCGGCGCCTCCCGGGGCATCGGTCGCGCAATCGCCATAGCCTTTGCGCGAGAAGGCGCCCGCTGTGTCCTCATCGGACGCAACGAAGCAGCCCTGGCAGCCACCCAACAAGCCTGCCTAGAAGTACGCGGCTCCCAGGGCCGGCCCCACGCCACCATCACTGGCGACGTCAGCGACCGCGAGTTCTGGACGCGCATCGACAAGGAGGAAGCGCTGCAAGGCGACGACGGCAAGATCCATGTCTTGGTCAATGCGGCCGGTATCACGCACTCGAGTTTGTGGCTGAGGACCAGCGCGGCCAAGGTGGATGATGTCGTGCAGACGAATTTGATGGGCACCATGTGGGCGTCGCGGTTCGCCGCCAAGAGGATGCTGAAGAATATGGCTGGCTCTTCGGCTCCTGAAGCCCGCCGAGGTCATATCCTCAACATCTCGTCCTTATTGGCCACGCATGCCGGCGCCGGTAGTGTGGCTTATGCGGCATCCAAGGCGGGCGTGCTTGGCCTGACCAGGAGTCTGGCTGCTGAATTAGGTCCTAGAGGTATCCGTGTCAATGCCATTTGCCCGGGTTACATTGAGTCGGACATGACTAGGGAGATGGCCGATGCCGCGAGGGAGCAGGCCGTAGCCAAGATCCCGACGGCGAGGTTTGGCACGGTGGATGAGGTGGCGGATGCGGCCGTGTTTTTGTGCGGGAACCAGTACGCGAACAATTGTGTGCTGAATCTGGATGGCGGATTGAGTGCCGTGTAGATTGAACAAACCACTATTTTATACACTCCTGCTGATGCACACGATGATCAACTTTTTGTATCGCAAAAACTCCTACACGTGTACATCTTGCACAAGCCTTTGTATCTCCGTCTACAACATCAAGCACCTTCCTGGCCCTCTGACCTACCATCCACAACAACATTCATAGGCCTACCCTCCACAAACGCCTCAATCGTATCCCTAACCACCCTCTTGGTCCCCTCAACCGTCTGGCCCGAGAACCAAGCAAGATGCGGCGTAAGCACCAAACCAGGCACATCCCCCCTCAACAAAGGACAAGTCTGCTCACTCGCCGGCTCCGTCTCAAACACATCGACACCAGCACCACCAAGTCTACCTTCCTTGAGCGCAGAAGCCAGCGCAGTCTCGTTGACCACACCGCCACGACCGACGTTGATAAGGATGGCGCTAGGAGATAGCAAAGCCAGTTCGGCGTAGGAGAGCATGTTGTGCGTCGAGGGGTTCAGGGGGCACACGAGGATGAGCACGCTGCTGGTGCGCAGGACCTGCTCGAAGCCCACGCGGCCGGGACGAGTGGTGGCGGCGCCTTTGCGCTCGGCAACCTGCACATGCATATCCAGAGCCTTGCACATTTTCTCGACGCGTTTGCCTGTGCTGTTGCGTCAGAAACCTCGTAGACCACCCATTCGGCAGGTAGAAAGGAAAGAAAAAGAAAAAAAAAAAGAGAAATAAGGAAAGAAAAGGAAAACATACCCAAAGCGCCATACCCGATAATCCCCACGACCTCTTCCTCGCAAACCCTGGGCATCACGCCCCCAAACTCGCCCACACTGACGCCCTGCCTCGCCCATCGCTGTCCCTCACGCACAAAAGCATCCAACTGCACAATCCTCCGCTTGACCGCAAAGTACAGCGCCAAGGCGTGCTCGGCAACCGTCTTTGTGTTCTGCGCCGGCACGTTGGTCACGGTGATGCCCGCCTTCTTGGCCGCCAGCCCGTCAATCTTGTCGGTGCCCGCGCCGAGCGAGGACACCAGACGGAGGTTGGGTGCGGCCGCAAAGTCTGCCGTGGACAGTCGTGTGGTGGTGGCTATGCAGAGGGTTGCGGTGTTGAGTCTAGAGGCAATTTCGTGGGGGGCCGTGTATGTGTATTTGGTAAAGGTGTGTGGGAAGCGTAGTTCTGGGATGTCGAGGTGTCCGTCCAGTTGTACTACGTGGTGTTTTGGCTGAGGTTCCTGAGATTCCATGGTTGAGATTTCTTTGACGGGTTTTGATCTCTTTGTTTTTGAAGTCTTTTTGTCGGAACAAGATAGAATATCTTATGAGAGTTGGTGGTGATGATGATGATGGTGGTTTTGGTGTAAGATGAGGTTCCGCCGGTGCTTTAGTGGATACCCTGATGTCCTTCGTCAATTTACTTCAAAGTGACACAAGTGGAAGAACTCGAGAATGTCCAAGACATATATGCTCGTGTTGTCTATCTTACCAAGCATGTCATTCATGCGCGCCCTATCAACCCTCCGAACCCGGCGAAAGAGGATCCCGGTCTTCTTGGCATAACTTCACCCTCACTCGATCTACACATAAAATGTTATAACACATGCTCAAATTCTCCTTTTTTGCCTATATCAAAGGCTACTGCAGTAAAAGTGTCTGTAGAAAGGGCCCCCGACTGACTGCACACTAACAGCCGGGGAATGCGGGTATACTGTAAAAAGTGCCCTTTTCTAGATGAAACGCCCTGCCCTTTTTTTGTTCAATCCCCCAAAAAAGCTCCAATTGTATCATTCCAAGAACCGAAAGTGAAAGTGAGATATGCCGAGCGTTTGAATGGAGATCGATCATGAGAGTTGATCAGTCGACCAGGATGGCGCCATCATCATCGATGGTGATGGCCTCCTTACCATTCTTCTCCTCAGCGACCTTACCACGCTTGCTGATCTGCTCGGCCTCAAGTTCGGCCTCATCTGCATCACGCTTCGGTCTCTTGCCGGGACGTTCGGGCAGTCCGGCTTCATCAAGAGGACGCTTGTGAGCAGTAGACGACTCGCCATCGGTGGTTGCCGTAAGAGGAAGGGTCTTCTTGGGAATCGTCTGAAGGTCAGGAATGAGGGTGAAAGGGGCTGGCGCAGCTGCCAGTGCATCGGTTTGCCTATTTTGTTGTCAATCTTGGGCTGTTATCCTCGGATACGAAGCACTTACATGTCAGAGATGGAAAGCTCGAGATTGACGCGCTCGCCTTCATCACCTTCACCACGAATGATGACGGTAGAGTTGTTGGCAATGCCAATCTCGGACAGAGTCTTGGCAAGGTTGTCATTGTCGTCCATGCCCATGTCAGGGTCGTGCCAGATGCCAGCATCAGTGCTGACCTCGACTTCATCCTCCCTGTAGCCGAGCTTCTCGATGAGGACCTGCTTGACGAAGGACTCGAGGGTAGTGCTGGTGGTGCTGATGACCAGGCGAGCATAGGCGGTGGCGCAAACGCCGCAGTCCGGTCTAGGCGAACGAAGAGATTCCTTGTTGATGACACGCTCGGTCGACTTGGTCAAGAAGACCATCTTGGCCTTTGCCAGATCACCACGCATGATCTTGAAAGCTTCCATGACGCAGAGGGCGGCGGTGGTGGCGTTGGTGGTTGCAATGGCGGGGATGATGTTGCCGGCCATCTGCTTGATGTCAAACTCGGACTTTGTCTCGATGCCAAAAGTTATTGAGCGTAGGTTTGCAGCGGCAGCGACAAAGTCGAGGGTATCCCTGTCGTCCTTGTCGAAGGTGAGAATGGGCGGGGCATTGCCAGTTTGTTGTGAAGCCTTTAGCTTGTCCAGACGGTCGCTGAGGCGGAGCAGACTGTCGGAGAAGACGGCAAAGTTCTCGGCGAGGGACCAGTTTTTCTGGTCGTCTGCGAGTACTGAATGGTCGACTTTGGCGGCTTCGGTGTTGACGGCTTCAAAGTCGAGCGCACTCGGCGGCTTGCGGCTCTTCCACATGTCCTCCATGCCAAGCAGTCTGTTGATGTCCTGGGTAAAGACCTTGTCAAAGACGTTGCGCGGGAACTCGGTCGAGCCCATGGACATGCGAATCTCCTTTAGCGCAGCGGCCTCCTTCTTGAGCTCGGCGATCTCTTCCTTGTTGTTCTCGTCCGACGTGTGGTCGAGATCGGCAGCCTCATCCTCGCTGATTCCAAACAACTCGTTGAATAGATAACTCTTGGCCCAGACGATGCAGTGGATGGGCTGGCTCGGGGTGCTTCGGATGGTGCAGACGGGGAAGGACTTGGGCGTCTCTTTCGGGGCGCAGTCGTAGCATTCGGTCAAGCGCTTGCGGATGGGTTGGACTTGGCCATTGAAGCCGGTGGTGCCACTCTCGATCAAAGGAACGTCCGCGGCGAGGCACATGCGGTTGACGTGTCGGCGGGCGTCGAGGTTGTCGAGCGCGTTGAAGACGACGACGAAGGAACGGAACCAGTCGACACTGAACTGCGGATCCTTAATGTTTGCGTGGTGCGCCTCGATCTTGACGGTCGGATTGAACTTGGACGCAGCCTCGCGGGCCACCAGAGCCTTTGACTTTTTGATGTGGGCGTGTCGGAAGAGGAATTGGCGGTTGAGGTTGCTTAGGTCGATCGTGTCAAGGTCGACGACGTGGATCTCGCCAAAGCCGGTGCAGACAAGGTTCTTGAGCAGCTCACAGCCAATACCACCGGCGCCGACGACCAGGATGCGGGCGTTCTTGATGTTGGCATACTGAGAGCCAAGTGACTGCTTGAGGAAGCGGTCGCGAGGCATGCTGGGCGCTGGGTGGGTGTGAGGGCGTGGACGATCTCAGCTGGACCGCATACGCTGGTGCAAGCAATGCGTGTTGTCTGGATGATCGAGGTCGAGTTGGCCGGCAGGAGTGAGAGAGAATAATTGAAGATCAAAAGTAATTATTCATGCATGCGATGCGATGCGATGCGATGCGCCGATGACGCCGCCTTTCCGCGCCGAGGTCCAGACACGACCTGCTGCTGCTACGCGCCAACCCTCACTCTGCCTCTGCACTTTTTGTTCACTGTGCATGATAGAGACTGCGTTGTATGAAATACTGAATTGTTAACGTGTTCTCCGGTTCCTGGTCCAACCAGGATGGAGTCTGGTCTTTCTAGTAGCTGCTTCCACAAAAATGGCACCTGAGCGTGGAACAGGAAAGAACGCAAGTCTTGCCGAGCGCAAACCAATCACCGCCCGCCCTCCCTGTCTCCTCTTAACCTTTCCCATTTTACAACAACATTCTTCTCTTCTGTCTATTCCCTTCCGTTGCTTTGCAGACATGTCGGACGATGAAGTTGATCATGAACTTCTGGACCTTCTCCGAAAATCACTACTAGGCGCTCAGCCCAAGTCCGATGAAATCACTTCGGATACAAAGGTTCTGCGCCATGCTGAATTCATCTATGACAACAGTATCGATGTGAATATTGATGCCCGCAGTACAAGGGCTGCTGCCCAGTTGATCTGGTCTCAGATGAACCTCCGTCAATACAGCACTAAAACTTGGTCTGAACATGAGCTGCATCCAAAGGCAAAGGACGAAGCTACTCTGAATTTCATCTTTGTCATGGATCTGCTCAACTTTAGCTTCTGGAGCGACAAGCCTGAAAGCGAGAGATTCGCTGTCGAGTACCGTGGCAAAACTTGGACTGGTTATTGGAGTCTTGTGGCTTGTTTGCAAAGAGCTCTCGACGAAGGCAAGTCTTGTGTTTCCTGCTTCACTTTCCCTCACATGCCACACTTCCAGAGCACGCTCTGATGCTTTTACCCTACTGATATACCATGATCCGCTGCTTTTCATAATTCTCTCAATACCTTTCTCATTCCTGATCAGATATCCCCATCATAACTCCTTCCTTTTACGGGGACGAATTTGAATGCCCGGACGAGAAGCTTGCACATGTTTTTCGTTCTTCGACCGAGGAAGAAATACCCCTCCTGAAAGAGCGGATAGATTGTCTCCGTGAGGCCGGACAAGTGCTTGAGGAGGTTGGTGTCAACACCCGTTCTCATTGGCTTCGTTGTTAACAGCACAGGACTTTGATGGGAGTGTCGTCAATCTCATAGAGGCCGCATCCAACAGCGCAGGCAAGCTCGTCAATCTACTCGCTCATCACTTCAACAGCTTCCGCGATGAATCGCAGTTTGAGAAGCGCACAGTACGCATCATGAAACGACCACAGATCATGGTTGCCGACATCTGGGCGGCATTCAATGAAGAAAGTTATGGCGAGTTTCACGATATCGACACGATCACCATGTTTGCCGGTAATCATCTCTTTCTCCTCTATCAATCTCTCACAACATCTGACACTCAATCAGACTATCGCGTGCCACAAATGCTGTACACTCTCGGCTGCTTGACCTACAGTCCACCACTCGACAGCGCAATCCGCACACTTCAACCCATTGACGGTAGCTGGGAAGTCCAACTACGTGGTTGCAGTATCTGGACCGTCGAGATGATACGCAGGGAGATCATACGCACGCATCCAGATGCAAAGGTCAATGCCATCCTCATCGACTTTTTCTTGTATGATCTGGCAAAGGAGAGGGAAAAGGCTGGCGAGCCAGCTATCCCACACCACCGAACTCGCTCGATCTGGTATTGAGCAGCGTTATTGGTACAGGAATCGACCACAATGTTCCTCGCTTCTCAGGATCAATATTATCGTTCACAATGGCGAGGCCTTGTCGGCCCGAGAGGCATTTCCTCGGAGCAAGTCTCCACACGGTCCACCCAATGCTAAAACCTTGCAGGAACATATTGTTTGTCAGCTCACTCTTTCTCATCAATGGCCGCGTGGCCCAATGGCAAGGCGCTTGACTACGAATCAAGAGATTCCAGGTTCGACCCCTGGCGTGGTCATTTTTTGCTAGGTCTACATGGAGAGGCAGCAAGTGTCACTTGTTTTTTGCTCTTTCACGTCCTCTCGAGTGCAGTATTTATTTTCATTCCACATTGTCTCGGTAGACACACTGCTGGAATGCAACAGTAGGTGTTAGGAATTACTAGCAGGTAAGTGTGGCGAACTCCTCCCAAGTACTCCTCTGTGAGCTAGAGAGCTCTTTGTACTTCTATGGTAACCTCCTCGGGCATAAGCGGCGAGGAATTTAACAGTGGCCTTTTACGGTAGATTGAGAAAACTTCCGCCTCGTGATAGTCGCTTCATTAACAAACCTTCTATCCAACGTCAAGATGGCAAAACTGCAGTTTAGAATCCGAATCACATGTCGAACAACCAGCAGAGATGTCAAAGAACACATCAAAAGTATAGGAATTGCAGAATAAGACCCGTAGAGTGTACAATATCGCCGTGTATTTTCTTCTATAACTTGTCGAGGGTGTAACCCTGACTTTGTGGTATCGAACATCACTTTGATCAACCCATCCTGCCTAAACACGACTCAATTCAGGCCAGAGAGTACCTCAGCAAAGCATGACACCAGATCACACACCACAAAGCAACATTCTCAGAATGCAGAGAAAGAGGGTATAATCATAATCAAAGTCCATCAGCACTCTAAGTCCCCGAGGCGAATTTACTCCTACTCCGCAACCTCTCCCCATAAATCCACAGCAAAAACGGCGCGGGCAACCCGATAGCCACGGCCACAAAGCCCAGCACCGAGTTTCCCCAGCCATAGCCCAGGGCACCGTACATTGCGGGGGCGAAAAGCGGGAAGCCAAAGCCGGCCAGCGATCGCAGGACCGTGGTCGAGGCGACGGCCGACGCCGCGTAGCGCTGGTACGAGTCGATGATGTAGGTCTGGCAGGACTGGAAGACGAGGATGTTGCCGGCCGAGAAGACGGCGGCGCCGATGTTTGGCGCGATCCAGTGGACTTTGTACTCGGCCGACCAGCCGTAGATGAAGAGGCCGATGGGGATGAGCACGCTGCCGGGCCACATGAGGGGTACGCGGAACTCGCTGCGTCCGACGCCGTTGTTGGCTTTTTTCAGGCGGCGGTAGAAGTAGTCGTTGAAGGGTGCGCCGATCTGCGTGCCGAGGAAGAAGCCCAGTCCCAGGGAGATGTAGTTGAGTCCGCCGATGCCGATGCTTTCGTGGTAGATGTCGGTCCACAGGCCAGGGAAGGTGGAGAGGACGAGGTACATGAGACCGTAGACGTAGGCGATGTAGATGGCAAGGAATTGGACAATGGGCTGTGTGGCAATCATCTTGAACGGCCGCACAAAAGCTGTCTTCAAGTGGGTTGAGAATTTGCGGTTTGGGTCGTCGTATTCGGTGTACAGGTTCGTGTTGCCGGTTTCCTTGATCATGCGGTTCTTCTTGCGCTTGAGCAACTCGGGAACATATGTTTCCTGTAGGAAGAAAACGCCGGATAGCTGGATGAAGAAGCAGGCGATGCAAGTGGACCAGAAAACCCATCTCCAGGTCGTGTTCTCCGAGATGAAGCCTCCTGCTATCGGTCCAATTGCAGGTCCCAGCAGCGGAGCTAGCGAGTAGATGGAAATGGCCTTGCCTCTCTCCTCTGGTCGCCAGCAGTCTGATAGCATGCCACCACCGATGGCCAGAGGTGCACTTCCTCCCAGACCGGCGAAGAAGCGGAAAGCCATCATTTCTGATTTGTTTTGGGCAAAACCGCAGGCAAGGTTGAAAACAAAGTAGAAGGCGTTGGCGAATTGCAGCACTCTGACACGACCGTACAACTCCGACATTGGGCCCAGAAACAACGGACCAATTGCATAAGCCAGGACGAAGATTGATAGCACCAGTTGCTGCTCGGCAGTGTTGGTGATGCTAAAGTCCCTCGAAATGACACCGATGGCTGGCGCGACCATAGACGACGAAACGGGTGAGATGAAGGTAAAGGACGAGACAACAATAGTAGCAGCCCATTTGCGTTGCTTGCCCCAGTTTTTGGGGTTCTCCGGGTCATCAGGCCCATCCCAACCCACCAGATTGGGATCCTTGATCGACTTTGATGTGGCCTTCTTCTCCAACGGCAGTGACTCCCCTTGTTCTGACTGTGCTTCTAGGTCCCGGTTCGTCTCGGCGCCGAATGGCTCCATTGGTATCTCGTCCGGCTCTTGCTTCCCCTTCTCCACTTCGGAACTCGATTGCGACAAGTCATTGCTGTGTTGCGATTCCTGCTCTTCCCTGTCTTCGTGGTCCGATTCGCCGGCTGCGTGCTCATGATGGTAGACATTGTGGTCGTCGAGGTAATGCGCCGAATACAGGCGTTGGAGATGGGGACTGCTGGGTCGACTGGGCCTTGATCCGGATCGCGATCGTGATTTGTTTGACTTGTTCGAGCCTGTGCGTGAAAGATATTGGCGTGTTGAACGTCCAGTGCGGATGGGTTGCAGCGTCGTTGTGTGATCCTCCTCCATGGCGGCAAGACTTTTGGCGACGGATTTACAGGAAAACAAGGAAGAGAAGACCAGGAAACAGAAACAGCGGAAATGGTCATGGACTTATTGGCTGTTGCTCGGAACTGAGATTTGCCAAAATCCGACAATGCAAAGGTAAACCGGCATTCTTTTGCCGGCGTGAGTTGTTGCTGTAGTTATCCTCGGCTGCTTCGATGAAATCCAATACAATTCCGCACGTCACACTCGGATAGAGCGTGCCGAGAGGCGGTGGCTTTGCGCGGTTGCCATTTGTCGGCACTCACATTATCACTATCGAGCACTTACCTTGCATGATGCTACGAGTCCTTACAGCGCGAGGGCAAGAGAGAAAAACGAAGTTCAGATGGAGAGGAAGGCTGAAAAGAGAAGGTGGAGTTTTTCAGACTCGTCCGACCTGTTGCGTGATCGCGTTGGCTGTCTTGGCTGTGGTCGCGTGCCTTGGCCATATGAATTGACCACCTGTGTGCTTATCCGCCAATGTTACCAGGCAGAGGGTAGGAGGCCCACTCACGCTGTTGTTATCTTTTATAATTTGTGTTGTTGTTGAGTGAAGAGGGGGATCGAAATCACACTCTTGCCAGCTCTTCACTAAGCTCAAACACAAGCTATCATCTGACTGTCGATTTTCTTCAGTTTGCGCATGGCCTGTGCTCCTTCCAGCACATGGATCCACCGCCATTCGATATTCACTCTCCTTCTCTACGTCCTACTCTGACCTTGGTATTCACAGACCTTCATCGGCATCCTCTGCTTCCTCTCTTTCTGGATCTATTGACTGTAAGAAAGGATACATATATGCTGACCTATTGAAGATAACTGCCGACTCATCCATTCCGAAAAAAGCGACATGCTCGTCGTCACCAAGTTAAATACAGAGAAAAGCATCTACACTGCAATGGTCATAAGCCACAACAAGGAGAAGCTCGTAGAGAGCAAGGAAGAGTCCTCTGTTCACCAAGCCCTATGTGACCTCCCCCATGTCACTGCCGTTGAAGTGGGCAAGGAAGGATGGTAAAGAAGATGGAAAAATCTACTCTAGAAGACGAGCCTCATTACTGGATGGAGATGATGCAAGCGTAAAAAGCCAACGATGAAGACAAAGACATCTGCCCATATACGTTTTCCTGGTCAAGCTGCAGATTGTTACTTGGACCACATAGTAGTAGCAAGACTACAGTGTCTTGAGCCTCGGCTGCATGATAGGATGACCATTTGTCGCAGTGAGAGCAGAAGTGTTCCTGGATTAGTGAGTCTACTCAACGAGCAAGAAGATCAAGAAGAACAGCGTTAACCAGGCACCGGGGTCGTCTCCAGAAGTCCCTTGAGCGATTGTCTTGGCGAGATAAAGTATGATCTGTGCGCAATGACGACATGATCTTCATCACGATCTCGAAACCCCAGCCACGTTTTTGATCCTCCTCGATCCAAACTTCAGTGTTCCACGCAAGAGCGCGATGGTTTCAATATGGTAGAATCAAACTAGGTCTGTAATATGGTTGTCATAAATCCTGGAAGTCACAAGATAGTCCCCTTCTTCGGTGGGACGCCACACCTTTACAAAAGTGCATTGAACACACTCACCAATCCTTATATCGAAAGAAGGCTGTCTGTATCTTCGAGGAGGACGAACAGAGTATCGGGTCCCAGGCATGACGTCAAAGTCTCTTGTTTTCGGGATTGGCCGTATCCCAGTCGCTGGATCTGTTTACTTAAGGGGGTACTATTCAACATACTTTACAGGATGTTCACAGAAATCCTGTTCCCCTTTCTCACAGTCTAGGAGAAGCCTTACCACCAAGATGTCGAAACGCTCGCAACCTCACGATGCTCACCCTAGTGACCATTCAGCCATCTATCGAGAAGACCTTAAGCACCCTTCCACGAAACGCGCGAAGGAGATCGACGAGCACACTCCCTTCAAACAGCTGGAAGAGACGCTTTCGGAGCAGAAGACAGACCATTCGGTCCGCAACGTGCTACACTGGTTCAGGTCCAAAGACATCCGACAGGAGGACAACCGCGCGCTCAATGCTGCATCTCAAAAGGTCAAGGAAGGAAATGGAAGCCTGATTACCATGTACCTCTACTCGCCGGAAGACCTTGAATGGCATGGAACCAGCCCGGCGAGATCGGATTTCCTCCTACGGTCTCTCGGAATCTTGGAGAAGCAACTCCAAGAAAAGCACATCCCGTTGGCTATTGTGACAGCCGGGGAGCGATCTGAGAAGACGGACAAAATCATGCAGTTCGTCAAGGATCATGATATTTCACACGTCTTTGCCAACTTCGAGTACGAGGTGGACGAGATTCGTCGAGACATCAAGGTCGCACATCACATTCAAGATGAAAAAGATGTATCTTTCGAGCTGTACCACGACCAAACCGTCGTCGAGCCACTTTTACTCAAAACAGGCGCTGGCGGGCCAATGAAGGTCTTTTCACCGTACCATAGAGCCTGGCTCGCCGAAACGAAAGAGACCCCTGAGCATCTCGACCTCGTCGGACCTCCCGAGGCAAACGACAAGGCAGCCGCCGAGCAGCTCAAGCAGCTTTTCGACTCCAAGCTCCCTGAATTGCCCGACAACAAACAGTTTCTCAACGATGAAGAGAGAGATCGTATCCGAGGTCTGTGGCCTGCAGGCCATGGTGCCGGTATCAAACGCCTAGAAGATTTCCTCCACAACAAAGTGGCCAATTACGCCAAACACCGCTCGGAGCCAGCAAGAGATCCTTCTTCGCGTCTATCAGCCTACTTTTCAGCCGGCATCATCAGCGTTCGCGAAGCCCTAGCCAGCGCGAAGAAGTTTAACAATGGCAAGCATTTCGATGCTGGCGATGCTGGTGTGGCCGCGTGGGTGCGAGAGATTGTATTCCGCGAATTCTACAGACAAGTTTTGGTCTCCATTCCACATAACGCCATGAACCTACCCCAGAACCTCAAGTTTGACCATGTGCAATGGGAAGAGGACGAGGAGGGCTGGGAGAAGTGGTGTGAAGGGCGTACTGGTGTACCTTTCGTGGACGCAGGAATGTAAGTTACAACGGCACAGACACCGCGACTTGACTCTGTGCATCATCTGCAGGGAAATCATGCTGACTGTGCCCTTTACCTTGTAGGCGCCAGCTCAACACCGAAGCTTACATGCACAACCGTCTCCGCATGAACACGGCCAGCTACTTGACCGCCAACATGCTAATCGACTACCGCCGCGGCGAGCGCTACTTTGCCACCCACCTCATCGACTGGGATCTGTCCAACAACACACAGGGCTGGGAGCCCAGTTACACCGTCTTCAACCCCGTTAGCCAGGCCGAGAAGTGCGACAAAGATGGCGATTTTATCAGGAAATGGGTTCCGGAACTGAAACACCTCAAGGGCAAGGACATCTTTGCTCCCCACGAGAGGTTGAGCAAAGAGGAGTTTGAGAAGCTCGGGTACCCGCGACCTCATGTCGAGTTCAAGGAGAGCAAGCAAAGAGCTGTCGAGAGGTTCAAGCGGGATCTTGCTGATGCTGATCCTTAGTGCTTTGCATAATGCGCAAGAATGAAACGCTCATGTGACGCTTAATGGTCCACTCCTGTGCAATATCAGTCGAGATTGACCTATAATGTAAGAAATGTTCCGCATCCGGATAGAAAGTTCAACAACTGCAGCATTTGCCGTCTTCTCGACTACGTTTTCTTACATGTAGACCTGAGTACGTGTACCCGCGATTCTGATAGGAACGTCTGTGTGTTTGCCATTTGCAAAGTCAAGTGATGTTGGGATGACCTCGCTTGGTGCTTACTGCTCTCACAGGATCAAAGAAAGGAATAAGATACCATAGAAATGCACAGTCTTTATCCATTTGCTGCGATGGTCCGCCGAGAGCCCTCAAAAATCGATGATTTCTGGGCATCTCAACAGACAAGCCCTTTCGAGTTTCGAGTTTCTGCATTTCTACAGCTACATTCAGAGGCACTTGGAAGAAGAGAGTCGAGTGAAAAGACAGAAGAAACATGTTTGTATGAATTGTCTTTGTCAAAACTTTTTCCTTTTCGTAAATCATATGCCCCTTTTTCCCCTCGTGATATCAACCCACTTTCGTCGTCATGTCCGTAAAAGTTCATTCCAAAATCGTCAAAAGTCGTGATCCAATCAACACATTCGCTTTCATCCGATGCACTGCTCATCCCCAGCGCATTCGCTCACTCGATGCCCAGTCTCTCCTCTGATCTCCAAACCCCAAGCATCAAATGCCGCCCAGTCCGCCGTCACTCAAAGCGACTCTCTGAGTTTCTGCTGCTGCTCGGCATAGCTCTTCTCGTGCGGCTGGCAGCGGCGGTCGACGTACTCGGCGACGGCGTTGTCCTCGCGTTCCCAGTCGTTGCAGAGCTTGATCTCGTCCCAGTTCACGGCTGTGCTTCTCTGGCGTGCGGGTGCGCAGAGGTCGGCCGTCTTGAGCACGCAGCCGCACTTCTGGTAGGTGGTGGTGCGTGCGCGGCACATTGTTGCTTGTGGGGGGGTGTGGAGTTGGTGGGAGTATATAAAGCTGGCTGTGGTTTTGGTGAAAGGACTTTGAATCGTAGTGTGATGATTCTTACTTGGTGATTGAGAGTCGTCCGCTGGTTGGCCTTGAAGATGTTGTTTGACTTGGAGATGTCTTTGCGGGCCGGGAAAGTCTTTGAGTTCTTCGTCTTTGTTGGTTGCTTGGTGAGGGAGATGTGACTGGGGGGCGAAATCGCGAGCCCTTAAGTACATCTCTGCTGAACGTGCTTTCACGTTGCAGTGATGAGGTGATGCGCATGCCATTGCTCGTTTTCTGGGTTCCTTCCTGCGTTGTAGCAAGACTTTTGCACGTGTTTGCCAAATACATGGTATCGGGGCACGTGTGCGGTGGTATACGGCATGGGCAAGGAGTCGCAGTTTCCTACGATGTTCCAGCGCATGCGCTCCAGTATACTGTTGTCTTAGGAGTTGACTATGTGATGTGGCCAGATGCCAGTGATGTTGACGTGGAGTCTTGCTTTTATATAGCACGAGATTCAGTCTGTGGTTACTGCAGCAAACATCGAATGCCACGACATCTAGGACGAGGAGCAAACCGTGTGCGTTGAGCTTACGTGGTTGACGTTCCTCAAAAGAAGTTTGCTATCGGTGTAAAGCATATGAATAGACGTGGCCACCGGCATGTCATCGACAATGGTGGTACAACCACGTTGACTGGCGTTATTCGCTACTCGCAGACGTTGTGCTGCATCATCTTGATCTTCGTTTCCATCCACAAGAAAGGTGGTTCGTTAATAATGAATTGGCCAGCGAAAATGGGTATCTCTTCTCTATCACTTTGTCGATCTCCTGCGTTCCCACATTTCGTAGATCGTCTGAAAGACACTTGTTGCCAGTTTGAGAGTCTCGGCATCAACATTGCTTCCGCCAAAGCGACGCTGAAACCTGTCGGGATGCCAGTTGACACTCTCGTCCTTGAGCGTCTTTGTCCGTATTTCCTCCGAATCCAGCGGAGCGTTGGTAAAGAAATCTTCGACGTTTTGTTTCGAGACATCTTTGCCGCTCAGTGTGTTGACTGGCCACGGGATGGCATTGAGGAGTTCCTCTCCTTGTAACTGCGCAGAATTGCTCTTCAGATCTTGCCACTTCTGCTGGTAGGATGACCAGGCTTGCTGCCACTTCTTTGATTCTTTGCGTTTGGCGCCTCGGGCGAGCGCGGCGTCGACGTCGGCCATGAAACCCTTGTCGTGATGCGTTTCTTCAGTCTTTGGCCTTGCCCGGCGTGTGCCGGCATATCTCCTCTCGTACCCCTTTTCTTCATTGCCGACCCATTCATAATATTCTTCGTCGTCTTCGTGGACGGGACGTCTCTTCCTCTTTCTTTCAGTGCCAGCTTGAGTTTCGCGTTCCTCGCGTCTTTGGCGCTCTCTTAAAAGCTCCGGATTCTTCTTCTCCCACATCTTGGCCTTGACGTAGTCGACGTATTGGTCGTCAGTCATTTGTTCCAGATGACCTTGAGTGTCTTTGACAGAGGGGCGGGCGTATGCATGGATAGAGTCTCCATAGACACCTTCCCAGTATGCTGCGCCTTCGTCGTCGGCCAAGGCATCGAACAGAGACTCTCGAAACGCGGCATCAGGGTCTAGAGAAACGTCTTGAGCGGGCTCTGGTTGTGGCGAGGCAGACATGGATGGATCCAGGTATTCAGAGTCGCGTGGACGAGAGAAAGGATGCGCGGCATATTGTTGAATGTCCGCCTCGTCGTCCCTTTCCTCGGCACTCCTACGCCTGTGTCTATGCGATCGGTGTCGGCTCTTGCGCTTTCCACCGCTGCCACCACTGCCGCTACTCTTTCCATCCTTGAAGCGGAAGCGCATAGACGGAGGTGATCTGTGCCGTTCACTTCGGTGCCCTCTGTGCTCGCGCCTCTCGTCGTGTATCCGAGTTGCGCGATCGCGCGTCATCCTGTCATACTCGTCCAAGATGCGCTCATGTTCACGCTGCGTCTGCTCGTGTGATTGTCGTGCAAAGTCATAATCGCGTACGCTGTCCCTGATTTGATCGATACTGTCCTGGAACCCGACCATCCTGGTCGCTATCTTTCTGGCAGAATGTATGAAGTCGTCCTCTGAGAGGAAACTTGATTCATGCAGCGCCAAGCCATCGCGACTTTTGACTTTGGGGCTCATGAGAAGCAGCTCCATGCGGCTCAACAACCACAACTTTCACTGCTCAGGACAGTGCTCTGCCAAGCAACTCGTTTATTTCTTGTCTCACTCTGTAACCCACCCTGTGGTCACACAACCAGACGCAGCAGAAGGCTGTAGCATTGGTCCTTCAAAGCATCGGCAGTTCTTCAGTCAAAACACACCAGCTTGATCCTCGAGAGATTCGAGGCGTCCATCACTGACCAAGATGTGCAAAGACCATCCATCCGCCACCCAGGTCAATCGGTTCCGTCAATTCTGCTTGGTCCGCTTGTCTCAACCGCAAAAGTCGAACCAAGTTACCGTGTTCAAGTCGGAGAAACCTCCGACTAATTCTGTGCCTCCCAGACATGGGCATATTAAAGAGGCGTGGTAGTCGTAATGCTCCCGATCTCTGTATATCTCTTGGCTGGATGCGACGTAAGCAAGATATATTGCGGCGCTTCGTGTTGTCGACATCTCAAAAACCTAGATGACCTTTTCAGATCTATTCAAAGTTTCCGCGTCTTGGCTTTCCTCAAGAACCGTCAACTCGTGTAGTTCAACTACAATACATGCATACCCCATCACGGTTCCTGTAATAGACACTCCCTAGGTGAACTGCCGGGACACTAGAACCCGTCAATGCTCGTGTAGAACCCCCCCACAAATCACGGCTGTCCAAAATTCCGGACGTCGCCTACGTAGAGGCGATAGGGCAACGCGAAGCTTCTTCTTCTCGGTTGCCGAAGCCGTTCGCTACACCCTTGTCAATTTTATGATCGTCTGCCGCCAGCTCATTTCCAGGTCGATATGGAAGCGAACGCGATCGCGGGTCGCAGGACGGCACAGATCCATCGACGGCTTTGCTCTAGTTATGGTCCGTGGCAATTGAAAGAGTCATGCGCGGCTCGCAACGCCTGTCCAAATCAGAACAATTGTTCCCTGGGTGTCACTTGTGGTCAAGAGCAAGATGAATTATGAAATAATGTTCATTCCACAAAGGTTCGTTATACTACATTAAAGTGTTCATCATGACTGCAAATCATCTCTAGGCTGTATTCCAGGACATTTATTTCATGAAGCCCTTCTTGCCATCACCATCGGCGTCCTTCATGGGGTTGAGCTTGTCCATCAAAGATGGCTTGTGAGTGGTCTCTCCGTGAGTGCCGGTGGTATCGGAAGTGCCGGTGGTGGATGAGTCGTAGTTGTCGCGGCCAGTGAGGCGCTCCTCACCCTCTCTGAGGCGCTCGCCAGTAGTCTCATGGCCATAAGCGCCAGTGTTAGAACCAGTGAGACCTGATCCAGTTGAACCGTGAGTGCCGTGGCCACCGGCGACACGCTCGCCCTCACGAACATCGTCGCGAAGACGCTGGCCGGTCGATTCTTGGCCAGCGTAACTACCTGTGTTGGATCCAGTCAGGCCCGAACCGTGCGTGGTGGAAGAACCCAGACCCGAGGTGGTCGAGCCGTACTCGTTGCCGACACCGACAGCACGCTCGCCCTCGCGGACGTCGTCACGAAGACGCTGGCCAGTCGATTCGTGGCCCGAAGTACCATAACCAGAGCCAGTGGTGCCAGAGCTGGCAAGCCCTGATCCGGTGGTGCCGTGACCACCAACGACGTTCTCGCCGGCACGAACATCCTCTCTCAGACGGTCACCAGTAGTTTGGCCGTATTGGTTGTCCGAACCATAGATTCCGGCAAGGCCTCTATCGACTCCGCCGCCTTGCTGTGGATCGAGCAAAGCTCCAGTTCTCGTGTTGTGGTTGTGGCTAAAGTCGTGCGCGTGGTGAGCAGTGCCATGGTGAAGCTGGTGGGTTGTTTGAGGATCAGCTCCGCCGAAGCCTCCAGACTGAACATTGCCCGCGTCATAGGGTGCGCCGCCAACACCGGCACCGCGAACGCCAGAGATGGGCTCGGTGCCAGATTGACTGCCGGTAAGACCTCCAGTCATGCTCGAGGATCCGGTGTATTGGCCGGAGGGGTGGTGAGAACCACCTGTCAGACCGCTAGCAACACCAGAGCCGACGCCCGAACCGTACTCTTGGTCACGAGGGTAGTTGGACTCCTGGCCGGGGCCACGAATGGACGAGGTGTTGTCGTATGCACCTCTTGTTGACTCTTGCTGAAGACCACCACGAGTCTGGGCGTCGTTGTAAGAGTCATCGCCGGTACGTCCACCAGTAATGCCGCTGTTGGCCTGACGCTTGTGACGGTCCATGGTCTCGTTGCTGCCGCCCTCGAGAGCGTGCTCGGCAGTGTTGTCGGATCTGGGGTCGTTGTCACGGCTGTTCTCAGCGGCAGTGGCACCGCTTGAGTTGCCAGTGACCTCGGCGCTGGTCATCTTGACTTCGTGGCCACCAGAGGCGGGAGGGTTTCCCTGAGGGTGAGCTTCGCGGCGAGGGTCATGCTCGCCAAGATCACCGGGGAGATGGGCTGGAGGAGTGTTAGCTGCAGGCTCAGAAGCTTGGGAAGTTCGAGCTGCGCGTACAAGGAACATTCGACATGATGGTATGTGTGTGTGATAAAGTAAGGTTGTGGTTGAGGTTGAGATAAAGTTGTTGTTGTGGTTATTGTCGTATTAGGATGAAAACACAAAATGATATGATGAAAAGGAATATGTTGTGAGCGAATTGTCGCAGCCTTTTAAATGTTGTCGACGGTGGAAAGACGTGATGAGCTATGATGGTGTTACCCCACCAGGACGTCACGCACGTCATGCGTGAGAAGAGCTTGCCCCGCGTTTTCCAGGCTACTACCGGATTTTGCTCGAGTTTCATCATCCCTTTCTGTCTCTTTCCATTGGCCTTCCCTGTTTTCTCGCAATGCCTTTTTCTCGTTCAAACGGCTGGCAGCCATTGAGCCGCCTGATACGAGTCGAGGACCAGAAAGTTGGCAGAGAATTGAAACAGACAGGAATGGATAGACGGCAGCTTCGTCAGAGCTTGGTGGTCTAGACTCCGACTTTGAATCCTCCACGGGTGATTTGCCCTTTTCGCTTCGACACCGACGTCAATTGCTCCTAACTTGGGACTTGCCCTGCCACGCAAGCCTCTGTGGCTGATGACAATCCACTGAACATCGTTTGCATTTTTTTATCCATTGGCTTCGATGCCTTCTTCTTCTCAAGCGCATGTTGTGAGAGCGTTCAGACGATCGCCCGCCCAGCTCCGGGGAAGCGATGCTTGAGTGACGGCCGAGTTCAGCTTGGCCTTTCTTGTTCCTGCATACAAGAGGTTGAAAAGCGGTCGACGTAAAACGCGTACCTGTATCACGACGACACGGACAAAGAGAACGAACAAAGAAGCCACGCCGGTCAGCACCGAGTCTCCGTTATTGTTCAGGTCATTCTTGCGCTATCAGATTGCAGAAGTCAGTATCAGGGCCACTGTGCTCGATCTCAAGTGTACATAGATTCTGGGTCGTTCATGGCATCAATTAAAGAAAAGGCTAGCCACAAAAGAAAGAAGAAAGATTCATCGGCCAGCGAGACGCTCCATCATTTCACCTTGTACCAAGCCGACCAAAGCAGCGTGTATCAACGGTGATTCGTTCTTGTCGTGGCTAACCGACACCTCGACCGTGCGAGTGATGCTGAACGGATCTTGTTGCGATGCGAATGCCTCTTGACTCGACGCGCTAGGGAGTGCACTGATACCGACACCTGCGCCTGTCTTGTCCTCGCCCGAGGCTGGCATACTGCGCAGCGATACGGTATCATCCCAAGGCTCCTTGATCTTGCGGTTGATGGACAAAAGCTTGGCCGTCCTTTCGCGGGTTTGTCTGGCCAGAGGTCGTAGCAGCGGAAGCGAGGTGACGGTGAGAACGACGTTGAGTTCAACCGAGATCCAGGTGACATAGGGGGCAAGGTTATCTGTAACTTGTTAGCCTCGTGAACATTACAAGATGGAAGATTCGCGGCTTACACGTATAGTCGCCAATATCGCTCAATGCATTCGCACCGACAGTTCTGACAATGGATGCAATCATGGCTACAATGCTCAAGCAAAGCAGTGAAGCGATTCCGAGCTTGTTCATGGTCCGTAGCTTGGTGTGCATGATCAACATGGCAGGCTGAACCGTCAAGAAAAAGTCGGTCAACGTGTTGAAGGCTGCGTTCATTAGTAAAGCATCCTAGCACTAGAAGTCTCTCTTTTCCACTCACATCCAGCAAAATATGCGTACTTTGTTTGGACTTCAATGTCCAGACACTTGTCCAAATAACCCTTGATATTCAATGTGAAGATGTAATCAAGATGGGTTCCGCAAGTCGCGCCGATAAGAATGACTGCTATGCAATTGACGAGGGTTTGAAGTATCAGGAAAGTCCAGATCGGCCATTTTTTGGCCCGGGGGTCGGTTTCGACAACATAAAGTAGGAACACGCAGAAGCTGAGTCGGCCAAACATGGGACAAAGGTAGCTCCAAGCCAGGGAGATGAAGCCGTATTCGAGGGCCGCGTATCGATGAGAGGATTTTAGGAAGTAAATGTGACGGCCAAGACCATTCTCGAGGGAAATAGTGATGAAGATTGCATGAAGCCAGCCAAAAACCTTCAATGGTGGTCAGTCCTGATACCGATAAGGACGTCGATGCGGTTACGACATACCAGAGCAAGCACCATAAGTCCATCATCGAGATAGAGACGGCGAGTCGTCCTGAGCTTGACAGCCAACCTGGTCGTCACCACAATAGTCGAAATCGCCAGCAGCACCCATACTGTCCTCAAGACTGGAGGCGCCAGGTTCGTGTCTGTTGAATGTTCCGCCTCATAGGCAAAGTAGGCGTCGAGCAACGCCTCGGCAGCGGTCGAGTTGATTGAAGTCAAGTCCAGTCCATTCAAGGATGACATTTTTGCACTCGCTCACAACAGCGCGGTCGTGTGGCAGGGGCCTCGAGCCCTTATATCAGCTACTCGAAGAAAAGAACCACGTTCCGAAGCATAGACACAACGTCTCCACGTGCCCCCTTGCGGTCCGCATTGATCGATCGGCGATAGATGCAAGAAAAGGGCAGGGTCCGCTAGAGTCAAGCAACGGGCGGTTGCAATCGCTTCCCTTCACCTGCCAATGAGATCTTCGGCTGGAAGAGCACTTCTCGCAGATGTAAGGACGGGTAGAAAGCACGAATCACAACACGCTACCACTACCAACAGTAACGTTGAAAATATAGTGCCCAGAGAATGGCTTAGGGCCCGCCCTAGTGGTGTACTGATTCAAGATGAAGTGCTGGTACAATTACTCGTAGAGATGGCCGGGCGTGGCCCTAAGAACCAGTTTTCCGGCATTTTGATGGTCCCGACAAGCCCTGGGCGGTTTCAAAAAGTCATGCTCTTAGCTGTTGGCAAAACTCGGCCTTTTCGACCGTTTGTAACAGATTTTTCGTCCTTTCTGGTGGGCGGCTCGGCAGACTGCACGAATCAGACTGTCAAGCAAGATTCAGGTACGTGTCCGGTACAGCCGCACGCAGCTTGCAGTAGTAAGTGCACTACAGCCTGTCTTGGTGTGAAGTAAATTATACAGGGTAAAAAAGTCAAAGCAGAGCCGCTCACGAGCCTCGCGATGGAATGTGGAGGATGGAAAGGACGTGCACTTACAGCAACGATGGATGCCTGTCCTCGGAGTCCTCGCCCGGGTTTTCATTCAAACGATGACTCGACCCGTCTGACACGACATCATTGCTGAAATCCATCAATCATATTGCCTGTGGACAAAACATTTGGAATGTATACATACCTGAGGAGGCCAAAGACAAAACTGGATGTCATTGCAGAAACAAGCATTCAAGCCCGCTGAACGTTCGAGTCTTCCACGTTTCCCCAAACGGTTGGTCTTCCAAACGGTTCGGACAGGCTGCGAGTCGCGTCATCAAAACGGTGCTCAGAATGCTTCTTACTAATTTCTCCAGTCCTGCATCAAGACTTTTAATCATTGATGATATCTCCGTCAAGCAAGAGGAACTCTGGGTCAATTAATTTACATGATCATGTGGTTTGCTGGATTTGATCTGCCTTTCTCCACGAACGCTCGGTGATGGATTGCCGAAAGTTAAGAAATTAAGAACGACCCGACAGACGAGTCAATCTATCGAGAAGTGCTGGTGCTGAAAGTCAATCTCTGCCGCGCGTTTGGAAGTCTGCATGTTCGCTTCCCAGACGCTTGTCTCTAGGATCCTTTGGCCCTCGTCATATCAATCACCAGATGAAGAGACCAAACTGCTGGAATGTCAGGCGAGTCAGGCATAACTCGATATCCATTCTACGAGTTGATTGACGGAAAAATGCAAGGTGTGAAATTGTAAGATGACGTGGATAAGCCTGGCACTATATCTCGGGCGAAAAATTATCTCGTAATTATCATATATTATAACATGGTATTGACTTGAACTTGGACGGGACGATCTGGCGTTGGTCATTTACCAGCCGTGCTGGCCGTGAGACGAGGCCTATTGGCCAGCCGAGTACATGTAGCCGCAAAGTCCGTTGCTGACAGCGTAGGTTCCAAAGATTCCCGACTTGGAAGATGCAGTGGTGTATTGCAGAGAGTTTGCAGACTGCGCGGGACAAGAGTCGGCAGTGTAGATCAAGCAGGTACCACCGATGGGCAACAGGCCCTGGTAGGCGGATCCAACGCAGTTGCTTGTCTCCTGGCACTGCTCACAGCACTTTTCGGCCGAGCTTGCGAGGGTGGTCTTGTGCTTGGTCTTGCCAGAAATAGAGGCGATGGGGCTGAGGACGTTGTTGGTCTGGCAAGCAGCATACGCCTCGACCGTGGAAGTGACCTCGGCAGTCACGGTCTGAGTTGAGTGGGCATTGTAGTTCTTGGTAACGGTTGCCCAGGCGGTGGTGTAAACGGTCTTGCCCCTGCCAAACTTTGGATGAACCATGTGGGTGGATGTCGTGCTGACAGTAATGGTGGAAGTAGCCTGGGCGAGAGTGCTTGTTTGAGTGGTACCAGTGATGGTAGTATCAACGGTCTTTTGGATCAAGACACTCTTCAAGCAGTGAACAAGGTTGGCAAACTGCTTGATTTCCTTCAAGTTTCTTGCCTCGAGATCTCCCGAACCGCCCAGAGAGGCAGAACCATTCTGTGCAGAGACGGTAGTGTTGAAGGTGGAGGCTGCAGTGCTAGAAGCAGGGGCGGCGCTTGACGAGGAAGCAGCAGTGCTTGAAGAAGTAGATGAGGAAACAGCGCTAGAGTGCGACTGGACGGCTGGGTAGACCGAGTTGGTGGTGTTGGAGATGGGCAAGAAGCCATCGGGAGCGGCAATGGTGGTGTAAACATTTGACACGTGCGTGTGTGTAGCAGTTGACACAATGGTAGAGGTGGGAACCAGCACAGTGTCGGTCAGACTGATGGTGACGGTGGACACAGCAGTGTCTGTTTCTTGGAAGGTGTGGGTCCAAGTTCTAGTGAAAGGCTTGGGGGTGACCCAATGCTGGGGATGCCATGTGTGCTTGACAAGAACATCGGGCTGTTGAACGGTCGTGGTTGACATCGAGGTCGACACGGCCTTGACAGAGGAGGTGCCGCTTTGAGTCACACATGACTCCAAAGCGCTCCAATTGACAGCACCCAGTGCCAGAGTGAAGAGAGGGAAAGCGGCAGCGACAGTGGTCTTCATGTTGAGCAGAAGGAGTGATGGGTGATGAGTTAGATACAGAGAGCAGAAGGAGACTTCTTAAATCGATCTGTGCTTGCAGTCTACCGAAGGCCACGCAACTATGTGGCTCTCTGCCGTGACTGTTGTTATAGGGGCAAACCAGTTCCAGACGGCATTCAGCCCAATGCGTACTTACTATTGAGCCTGGGGCAGAGCTTGACTTGGATTCTCCGCAAGAGCGTGGGGGAATAGAGAATAGGGGTGGCGAGAAGACGGTTGATAGAAAGACGTTGATACTACCGATTGATTGATTGTATACCGAGACGGAGGCCTTACTGTATGAGGCACTGCCGACTGTCGGTTTGAGATGGACGTGGCTATGCTTCTTCTGAACAATCATTGCCTAATATTATGGTGTTGTTAAAGCCGTGAATAGTCACACATGGTTGCAAAAGGCATTGTATCTTGGTGTCTGAATTCGATTCCAGAAGAAATTGGTCGACGCTGAAGACCGGTTGGCAACAAGCATTGCCGTTGGAGGTTGGCCCCCGCCAAAGCTTGAAACCAATAGCCACGTTTTGACTGAGACGTCCTCGCAACATTTCGAGTCTCGACCTCGACAAACATCTGTCTGTCCGAGACCGATGAGAAATGTGCGCGCGAAAAGGCCGAGAGGATGGATGTTGACCGGATCGACGTCAGGCAAGATTCGAGAAGCCCAGGGCATCCGGGTGCCAATGCAGGGTACATTGCAGTTCTCTATTCGCTCCATGCTCGGCGACGAATTCGTGAGCCCTTGTTCGCCTGACAAGAGCAATCAAAAGTCGAACCTATAGCATCGACGCCATGCAGTCAAGCACTTATCGTGTGACAAAATAGCCGGGTGGCCTGTTCTGTGCCTGCGGGCATGGCAGTGACGAGCATCTGCCTTGATTACGTTAGGAAATACTTGACGTAGAGTAAAGGTGAAGATATGTACGAATGGAAGTGACATGAAGTCGTCGCGTAGCACGCCCATAGTGGCCTTTCCTCTGCTCGTCACTGCAACCGAAAATTGGGTATCTCTGTAATCACATTAACCGCCCCCCCCCCCCCCCCAAGAGCCTCCAAACGCCAATTCAATCATAGACCACTGCTTCAAGTGGCAGCACTCGGCTTCCGGGAATGTGTGCCCATCATTGTTCGTGTCATGCCACTCATTCTTCTGTCGCCGTTTTCGGGCGTAGCAGTCATGGTCATCCCGTCCATGCCATTCATAGGCCCGAAGAGGTTGACATTGTCTTGCATATCGTCTGGTGGAGGCCCAGTGCGAAAGAGGCCAGCTCCCTTTCCGCCCAGAGCACTGCTCATCATTTCTTTGATGCGTACATATTGATATTTGCGTTTCAGCGGCACAGGCTGTGACTGGAAGAGTGGACGGGGTTGTGAGCGAACGATGGCGGCCAGGACAAGGTCTTTCTCCTCGTCCGAGTCGATGGGACCGCTGTGGGCAAACTCGTCGTCTTGGAAGGGTTGCTGGGCTTCGAGTGCTTGTTCTGGTGACTGGGTAAGCAATCAAATGGTGGACAAATAGCCGACACGACATACTCTGTAGCTTCGCCTGGTTCTTGCGCTGGTACTCGGCCAGCAGTTTGTCGTAAGGAGCACTTCTGCCTGGGACGGCGCGCTTGGCGCCCATGCTGTGGCTCTTGCAGGTCAAGCTACGCGCACATTGAGCACCGTTGGCGAGCGGAACACCGCACTGCTTCTCGACGTCGACGGGGGCTTTTGGACGAGGCTGCTTGGCCTTGGGTTCGTCCTTCTTCTTCTTCTTTTTGGCACCGTCGGGCTGGTCGTCGGCTTTGCGCTTCTTGCCGGCAGCGCCCGTGTTCTTGGAGGCCGTCTTGTCACCAAGCTGGTCGTCGTCTTCTTCCGACTCGCTGTCGGCATTCTCGCGCTCGGCCCTGCGGGCAGCGGCGTCGCGGGCGTCCTTTGCTTCCTTCTTCTTGCGCTGCTTCTCCTGCTTCTTCTGGATGCACTCTTCGATGTGTGCTTTTGCCTTGTGTCGCAAGACGGGCCGCTTGCAGTGGTTGCATCTGACAATGTCGGGCTTGTCGTCCATGGGGTGGCCGGTTGTGAATGCTCGGGCCATGTCCATGGGCACACGGTTGACGGCGCCGTTCATGTCTTTCTCGATGCCTGGCGCGGTCCATGTCAGCTTGGACAAGGTCATGGCATTGCGGCCAACGACTCACCTCCCACGACGTCCGAGTCCCAGTTGCCAGGCTTGGAGGCCTTGGGCAACCTCTTGAAGACGTCATCCCTGAGCCTGAGAGGCTGCTTCTTGACATGTCCAGCCAGCGCGTCTTCCAGGACGGACTGCGACACAAAATTGAAGGACTTGGGCTTTCCGCTGGCCGGCGCTTTGGATTGGGTCAGCCTGAGGCGCACGGTGGGTGCGGGGCGCTACTTGGACAACTCACCCTTGCGACCGGTGCCATTTGGCGCCATGCTGGGAATCACAGAAAGCCCGTCAGGTCTTTTCAAACCATCGGACTCTCTGCTGAATGCTAGTGATTGCGACGGCGATTGCGACTGAATGCGATGACCCGTGCGCCAAGATACGTCGTCGATTGGCAACTGCGCTCCGCCTCCGCGTTCGGGGAAGTCGCTGCTTCGGTTCTTGCCGATCGTCGCTTCTCGGACAGGGTCCTCCCCTCGACTGCCACTTGAGAAGAAACCAAACATATTCTCTCTTCTAAGGTAGCATACATCGGTTGCAGGCCTCTTATGCCTCTCTCTTCTCCCTTTCACCATTCTCTCTTTGCCAATCACCGCCCTGCGCCTTGAAATCCGGGTGTTTGAACAAGTTTTGAGCTTTCTCAACAGCGGCTTCGACAAAAGGGTCAAGATCTATACGCAGTACATCTTTAACAAGCACCTTGAGTGCTCGGACCATCACGTAGAAGGCGAGGCATCTGATGAGAAGAGTTGATGCCTGAATGAGGTTCCTCAGCTCTTCTTGGAGCAACGTTCTCTCTGGAAACGAGTCCTGAGCGAGTTCCAATCAGTGGCGGTGCACAAGGATCAAATCTTTCACCTACCATCATTGATTTGTCGCACCCAATCAACCTTCTTTGCCCGACCTTTTTTTCTTTTCTGGCTTTAAGATAGAGAAAAAAACACTCGCAAAGGGCGGGATGAAGATGTCACTCAGCAAACATGTCCCCGCTTCCTTCCGAAGAACAGCCTTCTCTGCAGACGATCATCACAAGCTCACTGGAAGGTGGTCACTGATACGTGAGAGTAAGGTATAAGGTGTATAAAGAACAAAAAGGTATCATAACTCATCACTGCCAAAGGCTCATGACCTTCAGCCGTCTACCAGGCCTTCTTGCCTTGGCCCGCCGCTTCGACACCCTTTGCAATGCTGTTGGTGCCGTCTTCGACACCATTTCCGAGCGAAGTCAGAGCGTCTCCTACTGGCTTTCCATATTGACCGGTGACTCCAGTCACAGTGTTTCCAACTGCAACATGTCAGCATCAGCATCTTGAGATGAAGCATGCGTCGAGCCCAAACATACCTCCTCTCGCGGCAGCGCCAGTCACGCCGCCAACAGTGCCCAAAAGTCCGCCGACTCCATTGCCGATGGTTGAAGTGACAGCAGTGACACTGCCCGAAGCACCTGACTTTTCGTTGCCGATGGCCATGATGTTTATTCTGATCGAGCCTCGTCAGCATATGCAGTGAGGTTGAGAATATCTATGAGCTTACGTTGTAGAGAGCGGTTGTAGTAGATGATGTGGGTTTGCAGTTTTGACACAAAAAGAAGTCATCCGAAACACCCACCTTGCACTGCATTTATATACATGCTACCGGCACGGGTGGTGGGTGGTTGGTGAGCCATGACGTCGGCTGGCATGCTGAGCCACACGAAGGTTACTTGTGATCTGAATGATTGGAGAGGAAGAGAGGGCAACATCAAACCAAGATGATTAGTCGACATGTAAGTTAGGGGATGCCCGTGTACATCTCAGGCAAACACAATGGAACCTTGGACTTGTGGTATGTTCGTTGCAGGGTCTCAGATTTCTGTGAGTCAAAACAATGACGTATCGCAATCGTGTCGCCAATGATTCCCAAGAAGAGATGGGGGTTTGAACTCGCAACAACGCATCGAACATGGCAACACATGCGGTATCGAGCGTGAGAGCTCTCGCCAGACCTTCAGTGCTGTCGCGCGGGTGCAGAGCGACATGCTCAGCGCCATGGTCGCGAACTCTTATCACCACCACGCCCGGCGCCAGACACCCCGACTTTGCCTTTGCCTTTGAGTGAGTCGCTCTCTCCCTCGGAAGCGAACGTCAACGGGGTGCCGCTAGCATTCCATGTTCCAAGACGGAGCTGACCAAGACACAGCATCGACGGCGTCCTTGTTCGCTCCTCGGACCCTCTGCCACGAGCGCACAAGGCCTTGTCGCTGCTGCAAAACGAGCGCATCCCCTTCATCCTCCTTACCAATGGCGGCGGCAAGCACGAGTCGGACAGAGTGGCCGAGCTGAGCAAGAAGCTGGACATCGAGCTCGACACATCCATGTTTGTGCAGAGCCACACCCCCTTTGCCGACATGAAAGAGCTGCACGACAAGACGGTCCTTGTGGTAGGAGGCGACTACGACAAGTGCCAGCTCGTTGCCCAAAAGTACGGCTTCAAGTCTGTCGTCACGCCCGGCGATATCGTCACCGCCCACCCGGACGTCTGGCCCTTCACCAAGATCTTTGCAGACTACTACAAAGCCTTTGCCAAACCCCTACCCAACCCCATCAATGCCGAGCACCCGGACAAGTCTCTCAAGATTGACGCCATCTTCGTATACAACGACCCACGTGATTGGGGCCTCGACACGACCGTCATCACCGACTTGTTACTATCAAGAGCAGGCATCATGGGCACTTTGTCCGACAAGAACGGAAACACAAAGCTGCCAAACAATGGCTACCAACAAGATGGCCAACCGAAACTGTACTTTTCCAATCCCGACTTGTGGTGGGCCGCCAAGTACCACCTGCCTCGACTAGGCCAGGGAGGCTTCAGAGAGGCCTTGGAGGGCGTCTGGGCAGCAATCACCGGCGGCGCAAACGCCGGCGTCCAACTGCAGAAGAAGATCATCGGCAAGCCTCACCACGAGACATATGAGTTTGCCGAGAAGAGGCTGCGCGCACACAGAAACGACATTTACACGGGCGAATCGATAGAGCCCCTGAAAAAGGTTTACATGGTTGGCGACAACCCGGGTAAGTTTGATCATCCTTGAGTTTTGGCACTTGGGGTTGCTGATTTGGTGTTGCAGAGTCGGACATTGCCGGCGGTAACTCGTACAAGAGTGCCTTTGGAAGCAAGTGGTCGTCCATCTTGCTGCGCACTGGAGTCTACGCTGGAGGCGAGCCGGCTCACAAGCCCACTGTCATTGTCGACGACGTATACGATGCCGTGCAGTGGGCCATCGAGGATGCGAAGCATTAGATATATAATAGACTTGTTCATATACCCATAAATTTTGCTCGAAACAATGTTCATAATCAAAATACAGTATCTTGTATCCTATCATCTTTGCCGAAACCGTCAAACCATCATCCAATCATGTATGGGGGTATCTCAAGCATCATCACAATTCATAACATCATCAGCCATAAAACCACGAGACCATCTCACAGGACCAAACACTCAACTCGACGGCGTAATCTTCAGCCGCGGCGAAGACACTTGCGAAGGCGGCTCGGTATCCGCATCCTGCTGCGGCGGCAACGTGCCGCTCGACGGCGGCGCCCACCCCTTGTCCTGTTTATTGCCCGTGTACGAGGGGCGGCGGCTGGCGCCCAGACGCGCCGACGCAGAGCCCCTGAACTGCACGTAAGGGTACTCGTTCTCTTCGAGCAGCACGGCGCCCTGCCAGCCCAGCGGTGGCGCGGGCAAGCGCAACCGGTGTGGGTGGTTGTGGGGGATGGGCAGCTGTGGTGCTCGTGGGCCTTGTGCGCCTTGCAGCGGGGGCGCACTCTTGGTTGCGTTGACGGGCATGTGTGTGTCTGGCAGTCGGGTCAGGGGGTCGAAGCTGCCGGCCAGGAAGGCAGAGTACTCGTTTGCGTTGCCCGGCAGTCTGTTCATCTCGGGCGTCCAGCCGGCTGGAATCACAATCTCGGTGTCCGAGGCCGTGCGGTCGTATCGTGGGCGCCCGCACCTGACGCGGCGGCTGTCGTCTGCGTTTTCGACCGTCTTGAGCACCGGGTAGGCTTCCGAGTTTGCGACGTATGCTTCGTTTGCTTTCCTTCTTGCGGCCACTTCTTCGGCGTGTCTGCACGAGGGGCATTTCGCGGGTGCGGTGAAGGGTATGGGATCCCGGTAGGCCCAGGCGAAACCGTAGCCGTCGCAGGGTTTGTTGCGTCGGAGGGCTTCGCGGCAGGGACGCGGGTCTTCGATGTCCTTGCATCCGCAGGCCCAGATGCAGAGGCCTTTTTCGCACATGGCTGTCGTCTTGTTCTCCCAGGCTAGTTCGGACTCTCGCTTGCTGAACTGGTCGAAGGCCGACGTGCTGAAAAGATCGAGGTGGGTATCTGTTCCTTCAGCAGTACGCGTGTATATAGAGGGTATATATACATGCTGAACGGTAGCTCCTTATGAGTCCAGCATATTGCTATGCATCAGCACTCGTTACACCCGGAGCCTGGACATGACCTGTCCAATTGCGTTGTTTGCAGAGTCTGCTGTCTGCTCAAAGCAGACGCCTCTGTCAGGCTTTTGACAATTTGCCTTTGAAAAGGCAATGCTGACAGCACAGCTATACCAAAGAATAGCAAGAACGACAGAGAATCAAACACAGCTGACCGTTGTGAGATATCATCAACTTACGTGGGCGGTCGCACCTACAGAGCATGTGCTTTGTTTGCTCAACACATCCAACCGCCTTTTGATCGTTTGCCTACGTACCTGTCACAAAGCCGAATATTTATAGGTCGTTTTTCTGTCAGGGATGGACAAGCGGCACATACCTGATTGTCCGACATGATTGAACAATCAACTTCCAGGCTTCTTCTCATCCGATATCCGCGCCATGTCGCTGGCAAGCGCGATCGTTGTACCGGACCGCGCTGTCGGGATTGCCGATGTGAAAGAGGCGCCTGCGGTTGACTTGTCGCGTAACAGCGATCGACTTTGCAGGACATGTATCCTCATGCGTAATTCCATCACAGCGCAGTCTTCTTGCCTCCCCAAAGTAGAGGAACGGCGGTTGTTAGTGGGCGGATGATGCTGATTGGCTGAATAATCACGAGGTTCCAGATCTCCGGGGCTATCATGATATCTTCGCAACGTCCCTGCCACGTTGACTGCAGATTGTTGAATGTCTAGTAGGTGTATTCTATTCGTGTCCGTTCTATGAATCCCGGGGTAATATGTGTGCAGTAGAGCGAAAAACTTCAGTGCTGCGGCCTGCGCAGTGGGTGGGCTTCTGTGTTGAGGACGTACTCATCCAAGCTAACGAGATCCGGCTCGCTGAAGATCAGATAAAAGTACTTCAACGTCTCGCCCATCCAAAAACTCTCCATAGTGTCGGTCAGCTTGGACTCCTCATCTCGCACGTCTTGGACGACGGCATATGCAATGTTGGTTTTGGCGTGCGACTCGATGGCTTGGAACATGCGCCACGCCTTGTCCTGCCACGCTTTGTCGCCCGTGATTCGGTACATGTAAAACACGGACTCGATGGCTTCAGGGCGAAGGTAATAGCGGGAGTCGACGACGTTGGAAAATCCAAGTGGGAGTCGCCTCTTCTTGATAATCTCCTCAGCTTGCTCTTTCAAGGAGTGCGTGGCCACTGCAACCACACGATGGACAGCCAGTACAAGGCCTGTATGCCATCTGTCCTCAGTCCACTTACAATCCTCATCGTCTTTGCAAGGAATAGCCTCAAAGATTTCCGGCATCATTCCACTGGGTGTCGCCTCGTAAGCCCAGACACAGCCATCTGTAAGCTGTCCTGCCGTCTTCAAGTCTTCAGGCATGTTGAAGATCTTGGCGCCTAGGCCGACCATGCCTCCAACGAAGCACGTGAGGTGCTGACCTTCGCTGTGGAGATCAAATCCTGTACCAACCTGTCTGACTGAACCGGAGATGAGGAGATCCAGGTTCTGAGGGTTGAGGGGTCTGTAGAAGAGATGTTTCTTGGCAACAGCCATCGACTTCTCGTACATGTACTGAGTTTGCTTGTCTCTGCCATTGAGCAATAGATATTGCTGATAAGGTCAGCAAATGACTGGGATTGTCAACATCCTGATTTGCGAACCTTTGGAAAATACTCATAAAGAGAATCGGCCATTGCGCCGAGTGTAAAGACCCTGTCCTTTGTGAAATCCAATTTACGAGCGTCCAGAGACACCGGCCACATTCCCGGCAATCTTGTAGTATTCTGTGATTGCTCGAAAGCGTTCATGATCCTTTGAACTGCATCGTAATACTTGGGATCCCCAGTCAGCTGTGTAAGCCTGGTGAATTCGAGGGACAAAGATCCTATGTCGGCAGAGAGTGCATTGACCGGGGCGTACTGCATGTCTTCCTTAGCCGCCCTGCAAAAATGTGAGTTGAAATTCACCATCCTCTCCTTTGGCCACTCACTTCAACCAGTTCCAGTGTCCTACCATAGGCATGCCATTAGGTGTGTCGAAGGCAGCATAAAGCATATCACCGAGCTCGACCGCCTTTTTCAACAAGATAGGGTATTTCTCTTCGCTCAAATCATAAGCCGCCAGCAGACCACCGACGTAGCGGATGGTCGTCTCGAACACGCTGATCGATGTCGACGAAGATATAGTGAAGTCGAGGTATTTCAGGGCGTCCACTGCCATGCGGAAATCTTTCTTCATGTCCATAATCCAAAGAGTGTCGAGGGAGTCGACCAGCGATGCTCCCCAGCCTCCAAATCCATTCTTGTAGCCTCCGGACAGCGGACGGACCTCGTCCTGCAACCACGCGTTCTTCTTGTACCCATTCCACGAGTGCTTGAAACTGTTCTTGACGGCTGCCAATCTCTTCTCCCTCCTGTATTTGTCCACCGGTGTTTCCTTCCCAAATTCATGCTGAATGCGGGGGATGGTAGAGGGCGGCCCGGCGGGCATGGGTATCATCGACTCGATTGGGTGTTGACGGGGCAGGTTCTTCCAGCTAAAGTGTGGCGGCAGTGGACGTTCTCCCGCTTCATCATGAGGCGGAGGTGGAGGCGGAGGCGGAATCCAGGAATCGTGTTCTAAAGCATTGAAGAGGAGAGAGATGGTTACGCAGACCAAGATGCAGGAAAGAATCCATCTGCGTGAGATGGAGATCATGGTAAGAAAAAGCAGGCGAATAACGAGACGAGACGAAAGAACAACGCGAATGATACAGTGAAGGAAGAGCAATGATAAAACTGATAACGATACTGGAAGACACTGAAGGAAAGGCAGCTCAATTGAGGCTGTGGTCGAGGAGTGCGAGGGTATGAATTGACGACTTTCGTCCAGGACTTGCCTTCTTCTCGTGTCTCTGCCGTCCCCTGAAACGCCGATCGCTTCTTGGCGACATATCTACGTATGCTCTTAGGATTCGAGTAAGACATGGCTTTGTTGAAAAGAGCTATAGAGAAAGACAGCCTGCTGCAGTATGTACAAGTTCATGGACAGGACTTGAACGATAGAACGGATTGGACGTAAGCGGCACCGCCGTCAAGATCTCGGCGGTTGTCTAGAGTGGAAGCCAAGCGTTACACCGCACGCGGCACGCGCGTCGGTTTATTAGCGCGGTTCTGCATCGGAAGCCGGAACAAGATGGAGATCTGGCCAATTCTACCAAGAGCTTGATCGTGCAGCGAGAGTTCTACACACGATTGAGACGATAGAGTCAAGCAAATATGTCAGAGCTGTATCCGTCGTTCACACAATGTGCGATCGTCGCGACGGCTTTGAAGATTCTGTTATGGCCTGCATAGTAAGTAGATTTACCCGGCATGTTTCAATTCCTCTAACGTGAATACAGCAAGTCGACCGATTTCGAGGTACATCGCAACTGGCTAGCCATAACCAATTCTTTACCTGTCAAGCAATGGTACTACGAGGTCCGTCGTGCCCACTTGCAGTTTTGAACGCAACATTGATCATTTTGCCAGAAAACATCAGAATGGACCCTTGACTATCCCCCTTTCTTTGCGGCATTCGAATGGACCATGTCCCAGGCTGCCCGGTTCTTTGATGCCGAAATGCTTCGGGTGAAAAACTTGGGCCACTCGAGCTGGCAGACAGTGTATTTCCAAAGGACTACGGTGATCTTGACTGAATTGGTCCTCCTATACGCGCTTCATCTGTAAGTCCTGGATATTTCGAGTAGGCGCATGAATCACTGAGTCCATCAGCTATGTGCAAAGCGCGCCTTTGAGTAACAAAAAGGCTTCTCATGCAGCCGCCCTTTCGATCTTCCTGTCTCCCGGCCTGCTCATCATCGATCACATCCACTTCCAGTACAATGGTTTCATGTATGGCGTTCTGGTCCTTTCGATTGTTCTCGCACGCAGGCAACGAGGACTCCTTGCCAGCGGGCTGGCTTTTGCAATCCTGCTTTGTTTCAAGCACATCTATCTCTACTTGGCACCGGCATACTTCGTCTTTCTTCTTCGTGTATATTGCCTGGATCCGAGGTCATGGTTCAAGATTCGCTTCTTCAACTGTGTGAAGCTGGGACTCGGTATTATTCTGGTCTTTGGGCTTGCCTTTGCCCCCTTTGTCTACTGGAACCAGATGGATCAGCTTTTGAGTCGCTTGTTCCCCTTCTCTCGTGGGCTCTGTCATGCTTACTGGGCTCCGAACGTTTGGGCATTGTACTCATTCGCAGACAGAATATTGATATACTGTGGGTTACCTCGTTTTCAAGTTTTTCTTTTTCATGATTTCCTTTTCTGACTCGTGTAGTGGCTCCTTATCTCAACCTGCCTGTCAATCGGGAAGCCATCAACAGCGTGACACGTGGGCTCGTTGGTGACACTTCTTTCGCAGTCCTTCCAGATGTCCCCCCGAGAATGACGTTTCTGTTGACACTGGCAGCGCAAGCGGTATGTATCTGTGACGGCTGAGTGGAGAGCAAGCAGCTGACTTTGGCCCAGCTACCTCTAATCAAGCTGTTTGTAACCCCGACTTGGGATGTCTTTGTGGGAGCGCTTACGCTGTGTGGATATGCATCCTTCCTATTCGGCTGGCATGTCCACGAAAAGGCGATTCTGCTAGTCATCATTCCGTTCAGTCTGATAGCGCTCAAGGATCGGAGATACCTTGGGGCATTCAGACCTCTTGCCGTATCGGGTCATGTGTCTCTTTTCCCCTTGCTATTCACAGCCCAAGAGTTCCCCATCAAGACCGTCTACACTATCTGCTGGCTGGTACTGTTTTTACTTGCATTCGACCAGCTTGCCCCCGCGTAAGTCTAGCCGATCATATGAAGGTTGTGCATACTAACAGATGATGCAGCTCTTCGCGGCAGAGAGTCTTCCTGCTTGATCGGTTCTCTCTGGTGTATATCGTTGTGGCAATCCCGTTGATCGCATATTGCTCGCTTGTGCACCAACTTGTGTTTGGTGCCAGGTACGAGTTCCTGCCGCTCATGTTTACCAGTTCGTATTGTGCGATAGGAGTAGTGGGAAGCTGGATTGGATTCTTGACCGTCTACTTTACTTCGTAAATGCTACGAGAGCCCACGGCGACTGTGTAGGTCAGCTGCATTAGTCAGGCAAAAGTTGTTATAGATGAGTACAGAATGCACAGTCAACATGAACAGAGTATCGCGCCATGAGAGTAAGATATAGCACTTTTGATGGCAAGATTTATGGCTGTCAAGCTAGGGTAAGAGGGAGTGATGTGGGTAGCGCTGATCTGAAGAAGGCCGGACCGGCGTCAAGGGGCAGATGCGGAGGAGAGTGCGAGGGGAGGGTAAATGGTGATATTGCGACGCCGTGATTTGACACGAGAATTAGGTATTTCTGGAAGCTATCCACAGAGTTTGCGCGATTGCGGGGAGCAAAACAAGCCCATATACGTGGGTTGTTGCAAGAGAGAGAATGAAATTGGAGCAATGGGAAGGTGAGAGAAATGACGGAGAAGGGATTTGGCCAGCAGAGGGTTGGCGAAGAGAAAGCCCCCAAGCGCAGCCGGGCTTGGCAGCGGGCCGCGGGCGCTAGAGGCGGTGGTGGGAAAAGGCGAGTAAATGATGCTGCTGCAATGGCAGAAGCTCGATGTTCCCCACGGCCACCACAGGAAGGCATGGCCGCTGCTTCTCTTTCGGGTGCAGGCTTTGCTTTCTCTCCTTCCCTCTCGACCGCGCCACCTCGCCGTCGCCAATCTGCTTCTTCTCTCAGCACACTCTCGACACGTCCCCCGCAGTCCCTCTCCCGCATCTCAGACCTTGTCCGCAATTTATTGCGCGTAACTCCCGCGTCTGCTCGCGGCACCATCGCCCTGCTCCCACGTCCTCCGCCCTCGCCGCGACCGTCGACCAGCACCACTCACATGTGTCCCGAGCCTATACCACGCGTTTATTGACAACACCATTGGCTCCATCCTCGCATGCGCCTTGATCCTGTATAAGAACGGTCACCCCGCCTCGTCCATACCGCTTCCTTCTCACTCCCTGGTCGCGCACTATTCTAGCTCCGGTCCGCGTCCCTCACAACCACAATGGTCCGCCTTCTCCACACAACATGTCACACGCCCACCGAAGTCGACTAACTCTGCCTTTGTAGGTCTTGTACAAACGCAAGCCGGTGACGACAGTCCCGGTCCCTGCGAAGATCGACAACAACTCCGAGGTTTGCGACCCTGTCTCTGGTCAACTCTGTCCTAGCTCTGACCCGGCATGTTGCAGGTCTGGGTCATGCCCAAGTCAGGAGAGGTCTTTACCGACTACGAATCCTATCTCTCACGGTATGCTCCAGCCCATCGTGCATCCAAGTTCAAGACTAATGCCGCGACAGCTTTGAATTCTACAACCGAGTACGCCACATGCAGTCTTGACACCTCACCTCCACCTCCCTGACTCTTCTCATAGAAAAAGTTCACCGATGCTGTCAACGGCAAGTCCGGCCTCACCTACTTTGCCGCCATCGACTCGGAGGTATGCAGTCCCAGCAACATCCATGACATTATGCTCATCCTCTGCCAGAACAACAGCTCTAGCGACATTGATAAGATCTTCCCAGACGCTCTTCGTGACCCCATTCTCCGCAAAGTCCAGTTTTCGGAAATCGCTCGGATAGACGAGCTAGGTTGGTGCCATCCTCCCCCAAGCGCACCCGTCTGACGTTGCTGACTTGATGCAGTATCTTTCGTCTTCGATGTATGTTCCTCCCTCCAAACCCACCCCTCACCATCGCACCCTGACCCCTCTAGGAATTTCGCAACGACTTCTTTCCTGGCGAGGAGGTGGGCGTCTCGCTCGACAACGGCGACCACTTCGAAGGCGTCATCCGCGAGAAAGCCAAGTTTCCCGAACTACGCAACCCGGATGGATCCATCCAGCGAGCTGCTTTCTCCCGATACTTTGTGAAGCTCAACAACCAGCTCGGCGACGAGGCTCTTCTCGACGACAAACACATCAAGAGAAATCGCAAGCTCTTCACCAAGCAGAATCTCAGGTCGTTCTTGAAGAATTCAATCCAGCGGGACATGTTCAACGGCGCACCATGGCTGGTCAAGGAGCATCTGGCAAGACAATACCGCCTGCCCATGGAGATCCCTCCTCACCTCGCCCAACGAATGCAGTCTTCACCACAACCTGGCATGCCGCGACAACCCCAAGGCTCTTCTGTCTTCAACAAAGTCAATGGCCGCAAGGGAAAGAATCTCACGATTGGAGACTTTGAGCAGGACGGTTCACAACATGGCTTTGCAACACCGCCACTTAATGGCTCCAGATTTGCTGGCTACCAGACGATTGCCACCAAGATGGAGCCTCCCAAAGTCGCACCTGCACCCATCAAGTATCCGATCGAGGACTTGGATGTTCCCGCGAGGAAAACCGAAGTCGTCCGCCCTGACTTGAAATTCATCTCTCCATCAAGTCCCAGCGAAGGTGATATCCGCATGGAATACGTTGGTCCCTTGCTGGAGATCTGGAACACTCTTACCGTACACTCTGAGGTATTGATTCTGGACGCCTTCACCTTTGATGATTTTCTGGATGCCATGAAGTTTACGTCCGACGAAGTAAAGTGCGAACTCCTCGAAGAAGCGCACTGTGCAGTGCTCAAGACGATTGTTACCGAGGACGGTACGCTGCAGGTGACGTTGCCTGACATGGCCGAGGATGAATCGTCAGACGAAGAAATGGACGAAAGCGAACCAGTCACACCCATCTTGGACGCACCTGCACACGCAACTCGCAGCCGTATGAGCAACATGAGCAACGTTGAGCCCGACGAATCAACTAGCCGATCAAGCAGGACGCCTGCTGAAGGCCGTCACCGTCCGCATCGCACTCCGGAACTGTTGGCCAACTATGGCTGGGTTGAACGTCTTCAAGCTCGTGACTTTGAAAACGGGGGCTGGCAGACCATCGTGGCGGGATTACTTCATCAGCTCTCCCTCAACCCCCGCCAAAAACAGGAATGTGACAAAGTCTTGTCTCGACTGGTCCCTCTGGACGAGGATCCGAGCCAAGACAGCGTTCGGTTCAACTACGTCCATCTCGACATCAATCTTCGCATCTCAGCTTTGCAGCTAATCACACTGCTCTCCGTCAGCACAAAGACCGTGAGAGGATATCTCGAAGACATGAGTGAGCAGCAAACCAAGATTCGCAAAGACAAACTTGAGCACCAGAAGGCGAAGAAAGAGTGCGTTGCAAAACTTTCCGAACTTGAGATCCAGAAGAAGATCCTGCTTCCCGACAACCTTCCTGATTCGCCAAAAGAGGAACATCCAGACCCAATGGACATCAGTTTCAGCCACGTTGACGACACCATGGATACTGTGGATACTCCTACATCTGACGTTGACGAAGAAGGTGGCCGTTCACTTCGTCGTGGTAACGAGAGGAAGCGCAAGCGGGAAGAAGATGCGGCTCGACGCGAGCAGCAACGTGAGGCAAAAGCCAAAGCAGCCAAGACTACATCCAAACAATCGAAGGAGTTTTCCAAACTGCTGAAGGATATTGACAAGCTTCAGACCGAAATCTCAAAGCGCGAGAAGGAGATTGCAAGCTGCGACGACGAGCTCCGCGAGGCCAACTGTCAGCGGACCAAGGTACTTGGACGAGACCGATTTTGGAACCGCTATTACTGGTTTGAGCGTAACGGTATGCCTTTCACAGGACTCGGAGACGGCAGCATGGGCGACTGTGGCTATGCCAATGCACGAATCTGGGTCCAGGGACCAGATGAGATGGAGCGTCTGGGGTTCATTGATCTGCCAGAAGACCTGCAACGCGCATACATTCACGACCATGGACTCAGCGTTCCGGAGCGTAAAGCCAAAGAGGAAGGTGCCACCAGCCTGCGTACAGCCAACGAATGGGGCTATTACGACGACCCAGAATCGATTGGCTTGCTGCTCAGCTGGTTTGATGAGCGTGGCGTCAGGGAAAAGGCCTTGCGTAAAGAGATGGCGGCCTGGCAAGAGCCAATCACTGAGCAGATGCGTACTCTGAGGACGCAGATGGACAAGACAAAGCAGGAAGACGGCGACGACGAACCCGTCACGCGTGTGTCGACCAGGAAGAAGACGTACGTCGATCTCGAAGCTTCTGGTCAGCGTTGCCTCAGATGGAGAAACCTTGAGGCGCTGAACAAATTCGGCCACCTGCACTCGGAGCAGCCCAAGCCCAAGGAGAAGAAAGGCAAGAAGGAAGCCAAGGGTGTTGCGAAAGCCGCGCCTTCAAAGGCCGCCAAGCCCACCACGAGGCAGGGAACGAAGTATGGCAAATAGATGGTTGGTACTCTTGGTTGAAGGCATGTCGACTTTGCGGCGTTTTGGAATGGAGGCATGGTAGAAGTATCTTGTTTAGGAGCATAGCGTGAGGGTCGTCATGGAAGCGGCGCAGGGTTTCGCTTGGTGGGGCAAAAAGGCGTTGCAAAAAAGACTTGCGATGACCACTACGTACATGAATATGCTAGCAACAGACGAAGCAGCTTTGGCGCTGTATTCCAACACATTGGACTGCTTGAATGCTCGGGAGTCGCAGCACATTGAGCTCGGGAGGCGGGAGGATCAGTGTCTGACTGTCAAACTCTGAGCCAAGTTTGACGCGGGCTTGTCCGGGGAGCCACGCGAAACAAAAAAGTGGGCCAATAAAAGAAATCATGTTGGTAGATTAAAGCGCAAAATGTGAGCAGAGATGTGGTGATGATTTTTTCAGAAGGGGGTTGGGTGCCGGTTGATTGGCACCAAGCCGTGTGGATTGACAGCAATTTGCTGTTCCGGCACAGTCAAAGTGTAATTGCGAGGCACGAGAGATGGGCACGAGCACGAGCGGTGTTGAAGCAGCAGGGCAAGTCAGTGGCATTGCTGGACGGAAATAGCTGTCGGTTGTGTGTGCGCGTGTATAACAGTGCAAGGTAGAGACCCCTGGCTGCAGGGCCTCTGCGGAAAACAGAGTTAGCTGTGGAGGCTTAATATATGGGTCGTGGCACGGACGGCACTCGTGTGCCTGACGATCGTTGCTCAGCGGCTTCCGCGTGTCGACGTTGACAGAAAGTAAGGGTGGTGTCGGTCGAGGCGGCATTTGCACAGTGCCTGTACAGTAGTGCCTCTGAGCGGGGAGCACATCGAGGGGCACGGAGAGGTACAGATGCAGGTGGGCAGGGCGTGCTCGAAGCGTCCAAGAGAAGTGGTTTCGGGCTACTGGGAGGCAGAAGCTCAAGCGCTGGAGAAGCGCTGGGCTCTTGGCCCGTGTAATTGAAAGTGCAATTTCGTTTTGACGGCATCGAGTGGCAGCATCACTCAACGCTACGACTCGCTCCTCTTTCTTCTGCTTTTCCTCTTTACGCGCCGCTCCATCTCCATTTCAGTCTCGTCCCGTCGCTCGCTTCGTCCATTCTTCTTCGTCTTCTTCTTCTTTCTTTCTTCGCTCAGGCCGTTCGCTGTCCGGCTTCTCTTGGTTGATAGGATAGATACCCTTTAATTGCGCCGCCCTCGCTCGCCCGCCGCTCGACCTCGACTTCTTAATCTGTCTGATACACGACAATTCAACGCGTCAAGAGGAGGACGCTGCTGTCGATCACTGCGCTCCAGCTGTACATACATCCCCTACTCTTTGGATAAACAGGAACATATACCTTTTAATTACGCCGCCCCGCCGCTGACCCCCCGTCCGGCCGCCAGCGACGTGCCCTTCTTCGATCCACCTGTCGACTCTGTTTTCCCTCGTAGCCGCCTCGATCCAGGGAAATGCAAGTGTCAGAAGCCGCCGCCGCCGCCGCCCCGCCCAAGTTCCACCGGCCCTCGCAGTCCTTCTCGACGCTGGGCATGAGCAGCGACAACCTGGGCTTCTCGCACAGCGCCTTCACCACCAACCAGCCCTCTATCTCTAGCTACTCGGACAGGCACCGCACCAACATCCCCTCGATCAACACCGGCCGTCTGGGCAACATGGCCACGACCGCCGAGCAGACGCCCGGCACTGCCCTCGACATGAACTTCACTCCCCTGCTCCCTTCCAACCTGCTGATTGGCAGCCCTTTCCAGCCCCAGTCTCCCTCGGCCTTTGCTTCGCCCGGCTTCCACACCTTCTCCAGCTTCCCCCAGCAGCAGCAGCCCCAGCGCCAGCAGAGCCAGCACAACCACTTCCAGGGCCAGCAGAACCCTGCCATGTCTCCTCCCATGTACGCCGGCGTCATGTCGCCTCCGCAGATGCACGCCCAGCTGTACCAGGGCCCCCAGTCTCCCACGCTGGGCTTCAATGGCCTCAACAACCAGTCGCTGAACGGCCTTTCCACTGCTCCTCTGGGCATTGCTCCCGGCTTGATGTCGAGCTCTAGCAGAACCGTCTATCTTGGAAACATCCCCTCGGACACGTCTGCCGAAGAAATTCTCAGCCACGTCCGCAGCGGCCAGATCGAGTCGGTCCGTCTCTTGCCCGACAAGAACTGCGCCTTCATTTCCTTCCTCGACGGAAGCTCGGCCACGCATTTCCACTCGGACGCCATCTTGAAAAAGCTGTGCATCAAGGGTCAAGACATCAAGATCGGCTGGGGAAAGCCCTCGTCGGTGCCCACGTCGGTCGCTCTCGCCGTTCAGCAGTCTGGTGCTTCTCGCAACGTCTACCTCGGCAACCTGCCCGACGAAGTCACCGAGGACGAGCTCAGAGAAGACCTGGCCAAGTTTGGCCCCATCGACACGGTCAAGATTGTCAGGGAAAAGGCCATTGGCTTTGTTCACTTCCTGTCCATCGGAAATGCCATCAAGGCCGTCTCGCAACTGCCTCAGGAGCCCAAGTGGCAGCCTCCGCGTCGTGTCTACTACGGAAAGGACCGCTGCGCTTATGTTTCCAAGACGCAGCAGCAGAACGCTGCTCAATATCTTGGAATCGCTCCCGGCTACGCTCACGTGCTGAACAATGCTGATCGTGATCTCATCTCCAATGCGCTGGCTCAGCAATCCGTTGCTGCCGCTGCCGTCGCCACCACTGCTGGAGGTGTGAACAACTTGGGCAACCGCACCGTCTACCTGGGCAACATCCACCCCGAGACGACCATCGAGGAGATTTGCAACGTCGTCAGGGGTGGCCTCCTGCACCACGTCCGTTACATCCCCGACAAGCACATTTGCTTCGTCACTTTCATCGACCCTACTTCTGCAGCTTCATTCTTTGCCCTTTCCAACTTGCAGGGTCTCATGATCCACAACAGGCGCCTGAAGATTGGCTGGGGCAAGCACTCCGGCGCTCTGCCTCCTGCCATTGCTCTTGCCGTCAGCGGCGGTGCTTCGCGTAATGTCTACATTGGCAACCTCGACGAGACCTGGACCGAGGAGCGTCTTCGCCAAGACTTTTCCGAATACGGTGAAATTGAGCTTGTCAACACGTTGCGTGAGAAGAGCTGTGCCTTTGTCAACTTCACCAACATTGCCAACGCCATCAAGGCCATTGAGGCTGTGCGTAGCAAGGACGAGTACAAGCGTTTCAAGGTCAACTTCGGCAAGGATCGTTGCGGTAACGCGCCGCGTCAGGTCGTCCAAAATGGCCAGGGACAAGCTCAGCAAGAGGGCACCCAGTCACCGAGCCCTGTGAGCGGCATGCGTGCCCAAAACTCAATCTCCCCTAGCGGCGGAGCATCAAACAACTTTAACCCTCTGCAGGGCCCTACAGCTTCAACCATCCTGAACGCTGGATCCAACAACCCTCTGGCCATGTACCTCGCCGCCGCTTCGCAAGTGCAATCTCAGCCTTCGTCTTCGCCCAATGAGATTAGCCCGCAATTTGCCAACCTGAGCTTGTCGCAGCCGCAACAACAACAACAGCAGCAGCAGCAGCAGCCGCAGATGACCACCCAGCAGGCTTTCTACAGTGGAGATTCCAACGTCCCCACGAGATCCACCGCGCTTGAAGCGCCCTCGCACTTTGGTCACCACGCCACTCACTCCGTGAACCTGAGCAACGGCCTCTCGAACGGCTTTGGTGGTGGTAGCGGTGGCAGCAGTGGTATGCAGTCAAGCCAGAACAGCGCCGCCAGAGGACAGCACTCGCGCACCGTCAGTTTGCCCGTCTTCTCGCAGCCTCAGCCTCAACACATGCACCAGCAAACATTTGCTGGTCTTGGTGCAGGCATTGGTGGTTACGGTAGTGGCAACCCCTACGGTCTTGCCATCTCTGCCGAGAGAGGTCTGCCCGGCTGGGAAGAGGAAGAGCCCGCTATCTAAAGTTTGTCCACCTGTTGAAGTTTATGTCTGATTGGAGCGCCTAGCTCGCCTAATCCCTATATTCTTTCGCCTCCCAGTTGTTTTTCGAGGCCTTCAAGTTTCACCTTCTTCATTCATTCCAAACCGCTTTTCCTTTTGATCTTATTCTTTTTCCCCTTTTGCAATTGCTCGCCGCTTACCCTAATTACCAACTTCTGATCTTCATCTTGCCCTTTTCTTCACCATCTTATTTTCGATGTATTTGTACGCCCGCCATTCTTTTGGGCCTTTTTTATTTATCGCTGGCGTTGGGAAAGAAAGAAAAATCATTTCAAAATGAGACTGCCAGGCTCGCGATTCTGGAATAGGTGCAGGGATTGCTTTTGTTGTCGAGATCTTTCTGGATATGTTTTGATTGTAATGGACGAAGAGACATAGACTTTAGCCTTTTTTTTCTCTTCTTGATGAGATGTACCGAATCCACACCAGCGTATCCCGCCACATGTGACTGATGGCTTACCTTTTGCGTGTGTCCCGCTTCTTGTATTGCAATCAATCGTGGATATCTGGATGCACATTTACGAGAGCACCGTGACTGGTCAAAAAGTGGAGGTAGAGCGTGTCGTGGCTGTTGTTTCGAGGGTGACGGAAGGAGTATGGACGACGGCCGACACACGTCTTTTGACTGATGTATCATCGCAATCTTGACCTCGATCGTCTTTGGAACTTCCTGTTTCTCACCTGGGCAGACGGCGGCGGAAAACTTGCCGGTATCAACAATGTCGGTAATCAGATTGCATATTCCATGATTAAACTTGAGCAGACCATGGGCATCCAGGTATGATGCTTCAAGGCATACGGAGATTGCCTGCTGCAGCTCTTCTGTCTTGCTTATACATACTTGTCAATTGGTTTGCATTATTGGCAATTTGACACGAGGACGGATTTTGAAACGGATCTTCAGGCACGCGTTAAAGAGAATTTGGAGTGGACCGACACGCGGGTCCGATATCGCAAAACGGGGCAAATCTTATCAGATGAATCAGACCATATTCCCATCTGAATGCTCAAAAAAGGGCGTGTATAATAATACACTCTTGTTTCTTTTTCGCTCTATGCCCATCTGCTCTTGTCAAGAGTTCTTTTTTTTTTCCAAAGTCTGTATCCCTTTGCTTTTTTCCCCCCCTTCGCTTTCGTCGTGGTTGAACGGGGATCATGGGCGATACACCGAGCCTGCTCAGCCTGCCCGCAGAACTGCGCCTACAGATCTGGCGACATGCCATCTCGCCGGCGAAACCTCTTTTGCTGTCCCAGCACTCCAAGGTCAATGCATGGGTGTCTCCGGCTATCAGCCGTACATGCCGTCTCCTGCGACACGAGACACTGCATCTACACTTCCGCACCCACGAATTCGTCTACGATCTGCGCAGCCCGCTGGACAGCGGCGTCAGGTGCCTGGATAAAGCGTTGGGGTGTCTGCAGAGTCAGAGGTTGTCGCTGCGTGCTCTGCGCTTCAAACACGTTAGTCGTGGCGTGCTGTCCATGGATGAACTTGTCGCTTGGGTGGTGTTGTTGATTGCTTACCGCGAAGTACTGCCCTCGCCCGAAGCCATCACTTTCTGTCAGGGTCCGCTGAAATACCGGGATTATGCGGCAAAGGCGGCGGTAGCGCTGAGACAGCTGATTGGGTTTGCGACCGGGATCAATAATGCCATTTTGGGGAGTGGCGAGGAAGGTGGCATGGCAGAGTGGATTGCAGAGGCTTTGGAGCGGACGGCCGAGGGAAAGGTCGTCATGAAGGGGTTGAGGGTTGCCGAGGAGTTTGTCAGGGGGTTCAGGGCGGCGGCTGGGGGTGAGGTGCAGGGGATTGCCGTGTTGCGGTGGGCTACCATGAATGGAGGCCTCATTGAGGGAGGGATTGCGGATTATTAGTTTCTCTGGGAGGAAGGAGTGGGATTGGCATCGTGCGTGGCTTGATGGGATAGTTGGGATGCAATGTTGATGAGGTGGATGGGACCTTGATAGCTTTCGGAAAAGGAAATGCTCACCTGGCATGACTTACTTTTCTACGCACCCACCACAACCCATGGCTTGGATCACAAACTGTGGCTCTTGCAGCAATGTAGACACATCAGTAGACACCACACCGGCATTAGAGGTGCGCACTCCAGCAGTACCGCATCACCCACATCAAAGTAGGGTGCAAGGATATCTCGCATCGCCTTCCAATCCGAGAGTTTGAAGTCGTTGATCAGTCGATGTAACGCAGCAAACAAGCGTGACTCGACTGTTGGCACTGTGGTGCAAATAATGAAGAGCGCCCACATGCCCACCTCGGCAAAAACAGTCTGTATGACGGCCTCGGGTCGGAGAGTGGTGGCTTCCTGCGCAAGCCAGTCTTGGTCACGGCCTGGTCCAGACGGCAGGAAACATTCGAAGCGATGGATTATGCAGAGTAAAGCTATTCGCACCAGGTGGTGGGCATATTGGTTGCGATGGTCGTCCAGCTGGCTTTGTATTGGGCAGTAGTCACAGGCCAGAAACTTGGTCGCAGTCCATTCTTCAAGTCGTTGTCTGATTGAGCAGAGCGTAGTTGACGTATCCAGCCTACGCAGATCTAGAGTGTGAACGTCGGAAACCAAACAAAACATCGTCGTCTGCATAATACACACTTCTTTGAGGGAGGCGAATGCTGGAGGAAGCGAGCCAGGAGTGCGTTCGCAGGTCTCTTCAAGACCAATCAGCCTGGCAGGCCGAAAGTAAGGTTTCATTCCAGTAAACATGAGCAGATCGTGACCGCAGCTTAGTGCTATATCACGCACAACAGCCGGTATGATATCTGACTCGAGACCACCACGCATATCTATCATGGCACACAAGCCTTTCATGTGTACATCAAAGGTACTGCGGTCTCCAAACTCGAGTTCGAAAGCAGCCAATGTGCCGACAGCGGCTATGGTGGCATTGTCAGGAACCATGTCAGCTCCAATGCGGGCGTTGATGTCGGCAACAGCCATTTGACGAGACCACGCCATCAGAGCAGAGTCTGGTAAAAGGTTGTAGGCGGAAGATTGATAAAAGGCAGCCACGAGTAGATTGGCAAAGAAGAACGACTTACTGCTGACGACTTCCGGCCAGAGCTGATTTCGGAGTAGTTGCCGATCGTCTTCCAGTGGTGTTTTGCGCAACACATGAGAGGGAGGTGCAATGTAGGTCAGATCTATGATCAAAAGTTAGCATTTCACCCTGATTCTGTTAGCCCTCTTTTACAGTATTCTTCTGAGTGCGGGAACTCTCCAAATCCATAGCCATGCTCTTGACATGTTGGAATGTATGAGCTTAACGCACTCAACGTACATATCCATCGAGAGTCCTACCTGACCCTTTTATGATCGAATGAAGTATTTAAAAAAGAACGATGACCACGCGTATCACTTACAAATGTCAATGACTTTGGGAAAAGAGGGATGCCAGACACCAGAAATCGGTAGTGATCGAAATGGATCCACTGTCCCCTGTCCCAACAGCGAACGAGGACTTATCGAACGCGATGTCCTGACCAGCTGTCGTGAAGAAGATTTCGAAGAGCTCGAGCCCTTTTTCTTCACCTCCGTAATGGCGACGAATTTGAAACGCATACAAGTGTTACTCGATGGTCCATCCTTGGTGGAGACTTCTTCTTGAGATTTGCGTGATCTCTGCAGGTCATTGTATCTGCCCGTCTGCTTGGCATATATGGTAGCCTTCCTTGTAGCGGCACTCGATTTTGCCGCCTGGGAGCGAACCGCCCTTCTCGCCTGTTTGCTGTCCGATTTACCCAATCCAGAGTTGATGACTATGTCGTCGTTCCACGGCTTTGCGCCGTCGGCGCTCCCATGTGTGGCTTGGGTGTTGGAGTCATGTCTGTCTTTTCGGTGCATGTCAGACTACGACATGTTGGGCTTGGAGGAGGGCGGCTTCTTGTATTGCAAGGCTCAGGAACCCCGCCCGTGAGTGCTTCGACCAAAAGTCGAGAAGCCTTCAAGGCCTGCAACAGTATCTGGATCTGTACCGATTACTGATCCGATGAACCCAGAGCTATCGCCTGCAAGGTCGCGATATCATGAGATTGGACCTGCGATCAGGAAAGGAAAGACGTAAACCAGGGCATGAGAATCAGATGCGGCTGGACGGACAGTGGGGCAAGTAGTGCCGTGGCGGGCCCACGGAATTGGAAGGTATAACCGGAGCTGGATCTGGCGACTGCAACAACTGCAGATTTCGAGGTTGATCATTAATCACGATTGGCCGGAATCCAGTACTTTGAGGGCAACAATCGATCTGGATTTCCTTGAGCCTGCAGCTCGAGAATCGGATTTCCGGATCGTTGGTACTCGATACACGGAGCCCAGCTGGACCAGACTCTCCGAGCGTGATAGGGACTTTCAAGTGATATACGGTGTGGCCTTGGAACCTGCGATTGAGGCCTGGCTGTCGAATCTAGGAGGAAGGAATAAGAGCAGAGGAAAAGAAGCAAGTCACGGTCAGGTCCCGCTGCGTGGCTCGGAGACTGCAAAGTGGAACACAGAAGCTTTCACTATGACCGCAACCCACCCACTTCCTCCAGACCTCTTGGAGGCACAAATTTCCACCTTGGATCTCCTACTAGCCATGTTCCCCGAGGAAAACGAATACGAGATTTCCCCAGCAGACCTCAATCTCATCACGACTATCCGCGACAACGGCAGCGACAGCACCATGTCCACACCATCAGAAATCCATCTAGCCCTGCGCGTATCTCTGGACCCCACCCACGCCATCCAAGTCAACGTAACGGCGCCACTACGGAGCCGCGACCCAGAATCCCTGGAAGCACCGCCCATAGCCTTCTCCCTGCGCCAGCCAACCTGGCTGGGTCGCGCAGAGGCAGCAGCGCTATCCTCTCAACTACCTTCGGACATCTTTAGCGCACTCGAGGACCTCCGAGATTCGGGCGCGAATCTGATACCCGCTTCCAGCGACCTTCCCAGTAAGCCCACAGCATCCTCAGACCCACTGGTGCGTGTCTGGTTCTACTTTCCCTCGCTGTCGACGCGCGAAAAGCGTGCGCACATGGTCAACTGGGCACCCTCTTACCACCTCACCGGTTTCGTGCTCGCCGGCAAACCAGGCATGCTGTGTCTGGAAGGCAGTGCCGCGGACATTAATGCATACATGAATGAGATCAAGACGGTGAGCTGGAGCGACATTCCCTCGCATCAGAAAAAGGTGTCGGAGCGGTACAGAGAGACTGGGCATGACGTGACGAGGGCGTTCAGCGATATGCAGGAGATCACAGACAAAGTGGGTGAGAGGCACGGGGCTAGGGCGAATAGAGGCGACATGGCAGCTATCGAGATGTGGCTAAAGGAAAAGGGGTTGGGTGAGATGTTTGAGAATGTCATTCTGCAGTCGTAGATTCAACCTTGAGCATCTGCGCCTACATGACAATTGTACAGGATATGCTGATCGATTAGTTGTGGAAGCTCTAGTAGTCGGGCCATTCAGGATCGACCTCTGACCTCCAGGCTCGGAAGCCGCCTTTGACGTCTCTCAAACTCGCGACGGGAAGATTGGTCTCCTTGAGCATCTGAACCGCCAGTTGTGAGTCATTGCCCAACTTGCAGACCACGACGACGTCTTTGTCCTTCCAGGTGGCGAGCTGCTCAGACTCGTTCTTGAGACGCTGCTGCAGCCCTTGCCATGGCAGATTGATGGAGCCAGGTAAATTGCACAGTTCGAATTGAACGGGGTCACGTACATCGACTATGACTGGATTGTCGCTTGCTTGCTCAGTAAGATGTGAATCAAGAGCGGACGCTAGATCGAGTGCAGAAAGGCGATCAGAAGGCGGTAACACGGATACAGGATTTGTGATGCCGCAGAAAGCAATGTAGTCCATTGAGCCTGAAGACAGACTCGCAGACGTCACTGTGTGCACAGTGGAACAAGCAGCGCAGTCGGCACGTCTGCCACGTAGTCTCACGTTACGGAACTGTGGACTGCTGTAAGCAGAGAAGAGCAGGAGGGAAGGCTGCACTGCCGCAGCATCGGGGGCGGCAGTGATGACTTTGATGGCTTCGAGTGCTTGGAGAACGCCCATGACACCAACAACAGGACCGAGGATACCGCCTTCGCCGCAACTGACGACGCTCTCGGCGGGCGGAGGGCGGGGGAAGACGCAGCGGTAGCAGGGACCGCCGTCTGTGGCGCCTGGTGGGCGTGGCGGATTGTTCAAGACAGACAATTGGCCTTCAGTGCGCAAAGCTGAGGCGGAGATCAAGGGCTTGCCGGACAGGACGCAGGCGTCTGAGATCAGATAGCGCGAAGTAGGGTGGTCGGTGCAGTCGAGGACAAAGTCGTAGTTTGCGAAAATGTCCAAGGCGTCGGTGGGAGTCAGGTGGGCAGGGTGGGCGATGTAGTGAACATTTGGATTCAGTTGGCACAAGTAAGTGATTGCGCTGTCGACCTTGAGCACACCGAGGCGGTCGGTCGAGTGGGCTATCTGACGGTGTAGATTCGATTCTTCGACCGTGTCGCCATCGACCAGGCCTAGGGTGCCGACGCCTGCGCCAGCGAGGTATGCAGCAGCAGGACAGCCCAAGCCTCCTGCGCCCACGACAAGCACACGAGCAGCCTTCAAACGCAGCTGTCCTTGCAGGCCGATTTGCGGCATGATGAGCTGACGGCCATAGCGCTTGAAGTCGTCATTACCGAGGGCGAATCGCTGCTGAGGGGGTTGGTGGTCATGGTTGTTCAGGGCTCCCCAGATCTCTTGCTGCCAGTCGACCTCGAGTTTGCCGGCATCTTGGGCGCGGCGCTGAGCTTCTTCGGCTTGAGCGAGTTGAGCGCGGAGCTGCAGGAGTTGTGCCTCGGTTGCGTGGATCTGCTGACGGAGAGCGCTGACTTGTGCGTCGACAGCTGCAGTTGAAAACAGCTCGGCCATTGTGGGCGGCCGTTATGTTGTGCAAAAGAAACATGGCCGTGTTTGCTCTGGTGCGCGAACGAACATTTGACAGCGGGGCGGTGCGGAATGATTCCGCGAAGGCTCATGCATGTCATGCATGCACACTTTTGCGACGAGAGCTAAGACCATTGATGGAAATCATTGATGGCAATCGTTGATGGCACAATGTCGCAAGCACTCCCCGTCAATTGGCCGCCAGACATCGAGTACCTGCGCCAGCCAAAAGCTTCACCTGCCGTACCTGCCGTTGCTCTCAAGCTCGTCAACACCCCCACCGCCGCGACTGCCAAACACGCTCGACTGGCCCTCGCGTCCATACCTGCTCCAAACCCCCACGTGCGCATCACTCCCATCCACGACCCGGGCCATCCAGCACACGGCCAGGCTGGCCTCTTCGCCCTCAGACATCTCCCGCCAGACTCTTTCATCCTCCCTTACATCGGCCGTCTGCACACCGACTCCCCCGAAGACACCGACTCCACCTCGAGCTACGACATCTCGCTCGACCGCGACCTTGGCCTAGCTCTCGACGCTGCAAAGGCGGGCAACGAGGCCCGCTTCGTCAACGACTACCGCGGCATTGCCGAGAAGCCCAATGCCGAGTTTCGCGACTGCTGGGTCCAGACGGCCGACAAGAAGTGGGAGCGCTGGATAGCCATTTTTGTCCTGTCTGCCGGCAAGGCTGGCAAGAGAAAGCAAGGCATCAGACCCGGCCACGAAATCCTTGTCAGCTATGGCAAGGGTTTTTGGCAGCAGAGAAAGGCTGATCCTGAGCCTGAGCCTGAGCACGCCGACCAACGCTGACCATTGCTGCTTTGGCACACACAACTTTCTGCGCAGCCTTTGACTAGTCGTCGCCTCGACGTGTCCAGGCACGCCGGCGCCTTTTCGCAATCGCTCGCGATGCGCTCGCTATGTCGCTCCTGAGCGCTCACGACTAAACCGTTGTTGAGAGGCTTATGCGCCCGAGTCTCCGAGTTATGGCCCGTGATGCTCTGAGCTTCTCTAGTCCCTTCGAAACCAAGTCTGCCGGAGGAACTTGGACTCTTTGTTTCGCTGACGTCACGGGCTGGTGGAGTTCAAGCTCTCCTCTTCCAACGACTTTCACATTCTCGACCTCTTCGAGACAAACACGCCACGCTTGCACAACATGGAGAAGCATGCGAACTCCAGGAACGCATCTTGCATGTGTCACCTGCACGCTGGTACCGTATTCCGGTTAATTGGGGGGGTACGGAGTACGGCCCGGATGATCAGGCCTCCCCCGGACCGCCCAGATCAACAGGGTAAATGCAAAGAACCGTGATGGCCGTGTTATGTCATTCACGACCTTCCACAGATTAGATGTAATGGTCAACGGAGAATTTTTGAACAAGACTTGCATCTCTACCCTGTTACCTGGTCATCATTACATGTTCCTGAATACTGCAAACAGAATTGAAACTGGCTTGACCGCCCTGCAACGGCAAAACATGAACCGAACCATTGCTCGGCGTCTGCGTGTTGCTTTTTCGTCCTCATAGTCCAAGTCCCTGCTTTTGCACGTATTCGTGTATATTTGCTGTCCGATCCAACATTTCTTTCCAACAAGTTCTCTCTCCCCCCGTGACGCTCTTGATCGGTTTTTTGTTTTCTTTGCTCGTTCAATGGCCAGTGCACCCATTACGACATAGGAAGCCGTTTTTCTGCTTGTGCGGGCGACGGCACTGAAATATAGCGGACCCGGGCGCTCATCGTCGGCAAAGGCCCAGCCAAAAGTACCTGACTACCGCATCCACAAGTAGTCCCCTCTCGCAACCCCTCCGGGACATTGTCTTTGACAGATCAGACCCGGGCACCCAACAGCACTTTTGAAGAACAGACGCAAGTGAAAAAAAAGAGAAAACAAAAAAAAAATGGCGAACCCCTTTGCTTCAATCGCAAACCAACGGGTCTCGTCTTCGCGGCCCCCCCGCGACAGCCCGGAACTCGACTACGACCGGTGCGCGGCGCTGCACAACACGATAGCCATCTACGGCTGGCTGCGCAGCGGGCGCAAAGTCGCATCCATGGACCGGAAGACGTGGTGGCAGAAGCGGGGGTCGCCGGCGCTCGAGGTGCTGCTGCGGCCGTCGCTGGTCAAGTATCTGAAGAAGATTTTCGACCTGCCCGGCGGCGACGGCAGTCATTTTTTCTACTACATTTCGCGCGTGGCCAAGCCGAGGGAGATGCTCTATCTGGGTGACCTGTTGGATGAGGAGGATAAGAAGTTGAAGGGTGAAAAGCACCGCTTCATCACTCTGTACATGACGAACAAGGAGCTTGTCAGTCAACGGAGTGGCATTGTGTAAGCGGATTTTTTTTTTCAATTCCCCCAAGGAGTCCTCGATTGCATGTTTCATTTGTTCTCGCGCGGAAGAAAAAAATTCGGAATGTACAAAGGTACATCGAATTGTCCCAACTCAGTCGGAAAGGGGTTTGCTGATCACACAACTCGCAGTTACGACCAGGAAACGGGCAAGGCCATCTTCATGCCCACCTTCCTGCACATCTTCGACCTGCGCAATGACCCGAACCTGCCGTGGCAGCGTCTCGAATCAATCCTCAGCGCCTACATCGACATGATCGAAGCGGGCAAAGCGGTCGCGCTGCACGAAAGCGTGGGCCGCGAACCCGTGCGCGGGCCCGTCGAGCAAGCCGACGGCACGACCTCGTGGCACGAAATCGCCGCCCCGGGCCCAAAAACCGACCCGTACACGGGGGCGCGGCGCTCGCGCTACGACACGCACCCCTGGGCGCTGGTCTCGTACACGCACGGCGACCTGACCAGCTGCCTCAAACTGTGGGAGAAGCTGTTTACGGCCATCGAGGTGCGCGCGGGCCTCCTCGACGAAGACGAAGACCCCAACACGACGCCCTTGTGCAACCGCTCTGGTCTCAGTGCGGCGGGCGTGCCGCGCGGATTCGCCTACGACTTACTGAGCCACGCCCGGCAGCCGCGCATCTGGTACGTGGCGCCGGGGATCCGGCTCCCGCAGGCCTCTGAATTCGTCAACCAGCCCTTCAAGCACGTGGCGGCAAAGTACCCAAAGGAGACCGAAGGCATCAAGATGCCGTTTCTGTTTTTCCGCGCAGAGGGCACCGTCACCTCCAAGCAGGCCAACTTCCGCTGGCCCTTTTCCACCGTGCAGGAGGTGCCTTGCGGGCTATACCTCGACGCGTACCCGAACAAGGAGAACCCCTTTGAAGACGCCTGTCGCCTGGTGCTGCCGTTTGCCGTCGGCGGCAACAAAAAGGCGCGTACCAGCGATGGAAGGCTGATGCAGAAGAGCCACACCGAAGTCTATGCCCACGGCATCAACCCGTTCACACTAAGACACGGTCCAAAACTCACCGCCATCCTAGAAAACTGGCTCGCGAATGTCGAGAGCGGACACTGGACTGTGGACTCACAGGGCGTGTCCGGCGGCGTCGAAGCCTGGAAACAGGCGGATACAGAGGAGCATTGGTCCAAGTACGTGTCATCGCATCTGGCGCTTTAGTACTGGAGCATGACGAAGCAAAGAGAGGATTTCTTTGCAACAGTTTCTTTTGGCAATGGAGTTGATGAACAGCGGGGCATTTGGCGGTTCCTGCATTCGCATTTCTTGTTTGGTGTTGGATGACTACCTTTGGCATCGAAGTCATTCGAAAAAGTAGAGGAAAAACAACAACAGAGCATAGCGATGGAGAGCAAGCCGGCGTTTTTCGGGTAGCAAAAGGCAGGAGTTTCGGGTACAGTCATCTCTGAATCTCAAACTCTATTTCATCAGCACCATCTCATCGACTCCGTAAGCCAAAACGTAAGGAACGGAGAGCAACATCAGGGTTGGGCAGAGGAAACACAGTATCATGTGCTCATAGGAAGGTTTGATTGAATGGAACTAAGCTGTCATCCAGGAATCTTAGCATCATCTCCCAAGGGCATGAATCAGACGAGAGACTGCATGCGCGTTGCGGGATTTTCTTTTTCTCGTCATTTTCGACAGATCCCTCGAGGCTTGTGCTTTGACCGACAACCTCAGTTTCTGTATGTACTGTTGTGACAGTACACATTCGCCACGTCTCGCCTCCTTTCCGTCGTCCATGTCGGCGAGGCATGCTTCCACCTGACAGGTCTTCTCATTCACCTCCTTAGGATCTGTCTCCCTGCCATCTGTCTCCGTTTGCTCCACTTCTTCCTGTTTCTCCTGCTCGGATGACGTCTTGTCCTTGTGGCCTCCGATATTGCCCTTTTGTGGTAAGCTCAACGTAAAGAGACTCATACTCAGTTCTGCATCGTGTGGTGGTTTCGGTAGAACAATGACAGAACTTGCAACATCTATTCTCTTTGTGAAAGCACCGCTCCTGATCTTGACTACGATCCGCAGATGATAGGTCCTTGAAGCATTGGTCGTGACGAAAGTAGGCGGCGTCGTAGGGTCCAGACGCGAAAGCGAACTTATGTTGTACACTGTCGGTTTTTCGAACTGAAAGCTTGCTTGAGAAGAGTTTCTTCGCACCATGCCGGACGCCGGTTGGTTGATTCTCCATGGATGCATCTCTGATATTTCGCCTCTGTTCTGTGTCTCACCAAAGCTTGTGGCTCTCCATCTGCAACTGGATCTAAGCTTGAATCTACTTTTGCGGCCCGGTTGGGGTTGCGGAGAGAGAGTATTGACATGGATTTGAGTACAAGCCTTGACAGTGAAAGTGATTTCGTCCAAGCAAGGCGAGGCAAAATCAAAAGTTTCGCCCAAACTTGGCGAACAAGCATCCCGTTGTATCTTCACTGTGGCTCCAACGTATTCACCTACCACCAGATATTGAGGAGCGTTGAGAGAGATGCGAACCACGATCTGAGGTGCTCTTGGAACGACATGTATCGAAGTGAAGGAGAGCAAGCTCTTCAGGGGCAGTGGTGGAGATGGGAGAGCATTCATGAGCTTAGCCATGGCTGTCTTGACATAGGGCCCTTTTTGTGGGAGAAATTGCGAGGGGTGCAGCTCGAAAGTTGTGCTGTACGGGAACTTGAGAATGCAAAATGGCCCGACAGCATTCCAGAACCGGACAGGTCCCATTCGATAAGGAACATCTCGTCTCAGCGGTGTTGTTTCTTCGTCGTGAGGAGCGCATTGCATCCAAAATCCTTTGATGTCTAGATATCGCGGCACGTCTTGACACTCCTGCAATGGTGGACGAACCGATGCAATGGCGGTGATGGAATAATCAATGTCACACGATGCTCGCGGCAGAACGAAATTGTCGTGGAAAGTTGGAGGAAGCGAGTCTTCTCCTGATTCAGGGGGCTGCTAACCACGTCTCTGTCAAGATTTTCGGTCAAATGGATTTCTGCAAGCTGAAACAGCCTGATGCGGAATGGTGAAATACCAGTTCAGGCGGTCCAACTTCTCGGGAACCGTCCTTCGCTTCATAATGTGTAGAAGCGTTGCGTATTGTTCAGAGCGAGGGCCATTCAGCGAGGACTCTACGGTTATTCGACCGTCGAGTATGAGATGGATGACACTGACTTCTTTGGGAAAGGCAACCGTACCGCGGATGATGTCTCCAGGAACGTAGGTCCTTTTTGGATCATCTAGGATGAGCTGCAAGGCATTGCTGGTTTCCATAGATGTGTAAGAAGACCCAGATAAGTTGGGATGAACATAGATTTGAAGGATGCTGATAATAGAACTTGACTGAAAGATTTCTGTCGAGGGATGTGTAGATGTTCTCCATCCAGGAAGGTGCGATACTCGAGCTTGGACGGGTAAACTATCGAACGGATATACCAACACATTGCACTATAAATTAGTGATACCCATGGCCTGTAGAGGATACCCAAGCAGATTCTAGGATATTCAGTGCCCTTTTCTAGAACAAATAGATCAATCAAGGAGGACAGATGGGAGAGAGGGGGGGGGGGGGGGGTTTCGTAGCACGCCAAGACGACGTCACCAACCGGAGTGGTTGTGCCTTCGGCCTCGGCTTCGGAGGTGTTCATCTCTTCCATATTTTCTTACCAAAGATGATCAAAATCACTACTGGACTAGCATTTTGATCGAATCCCCATCCAGAAGGCCCAGAGATCATGTCTTACATGGACGCGAACCAGATCAGCCGCGCTTCGCAGGCATACCGGACGTTAGGCCTCAAACCAGTCACATCCCAGCATCACACAGCAGCAAGAGCCTTCACAAAACACCGACGCAGGATTGCTGCTCAAGATGAGAAGCTGGCACTTTCCAGAGAAGAACCTGTAGAGGATCCGCGCCTGGATCCGGAGGTTCCGTTTCCTCTAATGGATTTGCCTGCAGAGATCAGAGTCAGAATCTATCAGTATGCTCTCCCGCGATCGAGACGCCTGCACCTCGAAGTTGTGCGGACTCCTGCTCTGGCCTGTACTTCAAAGCAAATCAGGCAAGAATGTTTGCCAATTTTCCTGCGCGTAAATAGCTTCCAAGCCTATTATTCGCGGGGTTTGGATGGGACATTTGGCTTGATCTTTGCGGACGAAACTCTTGCATGGCTCAAGACGCTACCCTTGACGGCAAAATTCATCCAGGATATCAGAGTCACATTTCAAGGCGACATTGGACAGAACGATTTGAAGTCATGTGTCTTCCGGATCATTGCGACTGCTTCAGAGACATTTGTCAACCATGTCGAAAGAAGATGCCCCTTCTGCATAGATGGTTACTACGGGGAATATTACAAGCTTCCTCATCCTATCTATGACCACCCATGTCTCAAGGATTCTCCGTTCAAGTTGAAGAACGTCCACGATCAATTCGTCAAGACAGTAGAAGAAACCTACTTCAGACGATACGACGGCTGGGGCCGTGGAGGCCTCTCCATCACAGAGGTCATCAATCTGGGCTTCACAGCTGATTCCATCAAAGCGAATCCTGCCGTCTTCAAGCCTTTTTGTCTATCTATCCAAAAGATGGCCGATCACGCGGACAAGATTGTTCTCTGGGCTGCCGAGTGGAGCGAGATTATGGCCCAAGAAAGGCTTCGTCAGGCTGCTCTGGAGCACGATGGAGAGTTTGAGCCAGTCGATCCAATCGACCAATGGTCTCAGTTCGACAACCCTTGAGCATGTCCGTGGAATACTACTCTGAACATAAACCACAGCCGATTCCTTAACATCCACTCGGTTCGAGATGCTACTATAATTTCTCAATGTTCTTATATACGGATTTGAGGAACAAAGATATCAACAACGCAATGAAACACACCAGGAGCATAGGATTTGACTCGCTGGACATGCTCGACGGCTAGCATTCTGGCAACGCCCTCAGTGTTTTTTGCGAAGCCCCGTTCTTGATCAAGCCTTGCGATGAGCTTCTCGAATTCTTGCCTGACTTCTTCGGCTTTGCAGGTCACCTCTTGTATACCAAAATTTTCGTGTACATGGATCCAGCCGCCAAGCTTAGGGTCGAGAGCTGCCGCTGCTGTTGCATAGCTGCCACGGGATGTGGGTAACAAACCACAGTTTACATGCCTAATGGGTGGAAGTGTGTCTCTCATAGCCTGGATTCTGGCCAGGGCTTTCTCGTTGGACTCGACAAAGGCCACGAGGTTGGTCCACCTGGATACTTTGACGCCCTTGCCTTCTGGAGGTACTTGATCACCATAATAGACTTGAACGTCCCATTTGTTCCCAAGCGCGCCTCTTCTCAGGCCTTCGATGCTCCACGGATTCAAATCCCAGCACAAGACCTTTTTGACACCGGCTGCAGCATAGCTGAAAGAGAAATAACCAATGCCGGCGTACAAGTCGACCGCACTGCATCCGCTCGGGGTTTGGGCTATTGCTGCTTTCACGCTGGGCATGTGCAGCACTCTGGCCTTTTCTGTAATGTTGCCTCGGGAGAACATGGTGTAGCGCGGCGCCCAGTACTGTATGATACCGTTCTGCTTGGTGCTTGCCCAGAATGCGTCTTCAAAGTCGTCGACAGAGGGTTGATCCTTTGCGCAGACGGGGCCGAAATCACCGTGTAGAGGGTGCAGGTTGGTCGGGGAGCGCAGGACGTTGGAGTCATCATTGGCCGGGCAATCGCGAGGACCGTCGATGGCATTGAACAGAGGGATGGGGGCGTTCGTGGCGACGTGGGAAACCTTTAGGCGCTCGCAGATAGCGTGAAACATGTTGCCGATTTCGTCGGGATCAAGGGTGTTCAGGAGATTGTTCCATGATTCCATCTGAAAGGCGTGCTGCGGCAGCAGCAACAGCGGGCCGTAAATGCTGTAAGTTTTTGGGAGATCGCGGACGAGGGCTTCGACATCTGTTGTGTGGTGGAAAAGGGCGGAAGAGGCAGACTTGTTCTCCGTAGTCGCCTTCTTGTACCAGTCCCTCACGGCGATCTCGAGGGCCGAGTTAGTGGAGGCAGCAGAGATCGGTCGGGCGGTGGTGACGAAGATCTTCACCACATGGGCGCAGTGTTGTGCGCGCAGAAATTGGGACGCCTCATCATTGTCGTCTGATCTGCCCGTGGAAGGGATGACCCTTCTTTCAAACGCAGTCGGCACCAGGAACCCACCTTGGTGAGCTGCAACCAGGGCATCGTCCGAGTCAGATATTGCTCTGATCTTGGCGGTCGTATGCGCTTTTCCCAGCCTTTCCAGCGCCGTCTTGATCTGCTTTACCAGGTGACGGGGCACCACGAGGGAGATTTGCTGTGTCTGTTCTTCGCACTCCATCATTGGGCGCTCACATGTCCTCTCATTAAACCCTTGGAAAAAGTTTATTTTTCGTGTTGCTGAGTGGTGTCAAAAAGGTGACAGAAGCTTGGATGCTGCCAAGAGATTTCGAAGCCTGAACGGCCGTCGCTCTGCTCCGCCGATCTGATGTGCGATGACCGAGACGAGAAGAAGAATTAACGTCAAACGTGAAGACTTTCGTTCAGGATCGTGAAACAAGAGACTGGTTTGAGGGCTCTTGTTTGTTTCCGCAGGGCCTCGACCACTTTCACAAGTGCTTGACCTAGGAGTAAAGGCAGACGGTCAAGAGCGTTCAGGCCTGAATCATGACCATGACTCTTGGGAATTAATAATCAATGCTGGTGTATGAGGTATCAAAAAGATCAAAGTTTGGATTTCAAAGCGACTCACTTAGCCGAAAGCATGATCATCCCCAAGATATCAATCCCAAGCGATCCGTAAAGAGCAAGATTATGCGCGCTTGATCTCCCAATTCATGTTCAGGATGCTGACCTCCTCGCTGGCCTTTTCATCGTAGTCGTACCAGTCCCCCTCACTCAGGTCGATGGCGTCGAACTTTGTGTTTGAGTCGATACCGGTGGCTTTCCATTCTCCCTGTTCCATGTTAGCTACTGTGATGAAGAGAGATGCTGAGATTGAGAGTACGTCAGGCTTGAATTCAACAAACTCGAGACCTCTGCAGTCGATCTCAATGATATTCTGCTGCCTCTTTTTGGGGTTGTCGTTCGGGACGTAGGCCTTGGGAGCATCCTTGATGGAAGCAGAGTGCTCGCGCTAGAACAAAGTCAGTGATTTGGACCGCTTGATAGAATACTGGAAGACCGACCTTGCAGTTTTTGCATTTCCAGACAAAGTTGGCTTCGCCTCTGCTGCCAGAGAGCTCATTTTGTTCCTGAAAGAGAAAATGTTGGCGAGTTGGAAGGCAAAAGGCAACAGAGAAACCTACAAAGCGGCTCACGCTGACCCAGTTCGGGTGGACTTCACGACACGAAGTACATTGCACCTTGAATGTGTAGTAGAATGGGCTGTCTTCAGTGTCGATGGGGGCGAGATCGGTTACGCTGGTGAAGATGTTGGCGGGTGATGGACATGCTTACGAGGCAACAAGCACAGGACCTACCCGTTCAATTCGGCAGTCAATGCAAGAGCCAGCATTTGGTCAAGAGAGTAGTCGTTCAAGGGTGGTAATGGGGTCCGATGTGTAGAGGTGCAGAGTAAAGCAGCGGAAGAGAGCGCCAAGGCCGAGCGGAAGTCGAGTCGAAAAATGCCGGCGAACAATCACGAGAGACGGCGGGACAGCAAGCCACGACAACAACATAACATACGTCGGAAGGACCGGTGGAGGGCAATCCAGGGGACGCGATGCAGCAGCGATAAAATGCAAACCCTGTGGTCCCGAATAGCGCAGACCACGCTCAGCTGCCACTGCCCGTCGTGCGTATCGGCCGGCGCCAGCGGAGTTGCCAGGCGCACCACGACGGCCGCGACCAAGAGGCCGGCGAGATGGGCCTTGTCGTCGACGTTTGTATACTCGGGCATCTTCGCCGCCGCCGCCACCACCGACGCGGGCGTCAAGCAGAGGAGACGCGACCAGTGGGACCGTGCAATCGCCGACATCAAGCATGACCTAGACCAACCCGCCCTGGACCAGTCCACCGCCCGACAGGCCGCCCCAGCAAACCAAGCGAAGGAAGAAAAAGTCAGATACAAGCCGCTCTTGGACGAGCCGCAAGAGGCCCTCCTCGAGCACGACTCCAACCCGGACGGCCCACTATGGCCCACAAATACAGGCATGCCTCTGAAGCGGTCCTTTGTCGCCCCCAATTCCGTATACGCAGGCTATATCGGACGTCAAAAGAGCCTCGCCAATCGCTGGAGTTCAAAAAAGCTCCGCGTGACCGAGCTGTCCGTTGACAAGCTCATCTTGAGCATGCTCCTACATCTCGACGACCAGGGCCTTCGTGACAATCTCGCATCCTCGGTGCCAGCCTCTTGCCTCGATTTCTTTGGTGCTCCCACCCCTCGGCTAAACGCTCTCTTGCTCTACACCAATGACCAGCATATGGAAGCCGTCTTGTTCCCCGATCCTAACGCAGACCTGGACGATCTTCCCCGCCAACATCGCTACGGCGTCACCTACTCTCAAGACACTTTGGGCGACTTTCACCGTACTGCCGCCGGTCTAAACAATGCCCTCTCCATGCTGTTCAAAAAGAGAGAGTCCGGAGAATTGAGCCATCAGGATTTAGTCGCAAAGGTCGCCTACAACCTCCTGGTATCTTCTGCTGCTCCCAACACCGACTGCTGGAACACCCTGCTTGTCGGCTTCTTGAACAATGACCAGGACGCCGCCATCATGAGACCCGCTCTCATCGCCATCCGTAACGCAAATGTGCGTATGAACGAGCTGACCCTCAGGACCACCCTCAAATACTACATCCTGACCGATGCTCGCGAGAAATTCACCTACTTCGTTGACAAGATGCGCGGCTTGCATGGCGGCCTTGCTCTCACCAGACCGGACATCAAAATCACCGAATCCGGACGTTCACGTTTAGTCCGGGACGAAGAGACAGGCAAGGCGTATCAGAAGCCCTATCCTACCCCAAGTGTCTTCGAGGTGCTCGTTCAAGGCGTCTTACATTTCGTCGGCTTCAACGCCGCCCTCCGTGTCTGCAAAGACATGGGTAAACAGGGTTGGGGGCTTTCCATTCGCGGCCTCACCCCACTGTTGGACGACCGAGCACGGGACGCCGACTACGAATCCGGTTGTCAAGTCTGGGATCTGATCAAGATGCTGCAAAACGAGAGTCGAGCCAACGGCCAACCGGAAAAGCTGTTTGCGCAGACTTACACGGCCATGTTGCGTCTGTGCAGTGCGTGTGACGAGATGGTTCGATTCGGCGAAATCATGCAAGAGGCACGCGACGCCAAGTACAACCACCGCGAGCTGTTGGCCCTGTTCAGACACGAGATGCATCCCCCAATGCCTCGCCAGTTGCATAGAATACGCAGAACCATGTTGGGCGATATAGCGGCGAGCGTCAGTCAACAAGACTTTGAACAGATCGAACAGAAAGAAGGTCGTAGGAGGCCCAGCAGGGACATCTCAGGCCATTCAGAGCTCTCCGGTACCACTCCGCCCCATCGGGAACCACGCTTTGAGCTCAACCAGGTGGATGATGAAGATTGGCTAGGATCAATGCCTGAATCCAAGTCCAAGACTGGTCAGACCGCGGACGACTGGCTCGACTCGCCCATGATAGCGCAAGCAAAAGGGTAATTGAGATACGAATGTGTATATATAGCATTGGGTGCGGCGTTCAGGAGGCGGGAAAGATATCACGGACTGATGCATTGTTTGAAAAGAAGGGCGCGTGTGGTATCGCGCAATGTACAAACAGACAGGGTATTAGAGTGTAGATACGTTTGGTTGAATCTCTTTTTGAAGCAATCTAGGCCAGAACCACAGCGGCCTTGTAGATCTGCCAGACGCAGAGCCCCATACCTGCAAGGAAGGTCAATGAGCGGGCGGTGCTCCACTGTTGCGATTCGGTGTTGATCTGGACGCGCAGTCAGTGCAAATTAACCAGTACAAGACATGGGATGGCACGCGAATGGCCAGCTCACGCGAGAATGGTAGACTTACGTAGAGAAGAGTGTACAGCGTTCTGACGGCCAAAAAGATGGCAGCAAATTGAGCGTTACCGACGTCGGTTCTATTGACCTTCTCGGCCAGCAGGCCAGCGCCAATGGCAGCGGCGAACAGAGGAAAGTTCTCGACGCTGTTCTTGTGGGCGGCCTCTGAGCGCTCAACCCTTGCGAAGACGGCGGCGGGCAGCTTCTCTTTCAAACGCTGCATGTGGCCTTGACCACGAGCGTTTACGTTGTCCCATTGCGTGTGCTTGGAGACGGAGATGACGGCATAGCTGCAGGGAAACTGGTCAGGCAACCGAGTCTGGCGGTTGGGAGGAAACGCGACCTACGTGTGGGGGAGCAAGGCCAAAATGTAGAAGGCCGGGATGGAGATGAGGGAAAGGTCAGGCATCGTGTACGTGGGTTGTTATGGACTTGGGATGGGGAAGGAACTGGAGGTCGCAGGAGAGAGTGAGATTGACAGTCAGAAGGAGGGGAAAGCTACTCTATCTACTTGGTCTCGCTCGGCATCATTTTCCTCGAGAGCTTACTTTCGAGTCTAGAAGCCGCGATGGCCGATGGGCGGAACTGCTGGCGTCATCATCGTGTATCTTGATTCTTGAAGGATCACAAGGCTGGCACTGTGGCACAGTGGCACCTTGCACATTCCCGAGGCCTGATGCTTATCTTATCGCATCTGTGCCAAGCGCGGGGTTGCCCATTGATTTTGTTGCCGAAGTCTGTGGCGGCAGCGGGCGCTGACTGATGGCAGCAAAGTCCCTCCGAGAAATAATTTTGGTTGCAGGAACAAATCGTTCTTGTTTCCCGTTCTCGCCTCCCGGCCTCTCGTCGCCTTGTACACCTCTCGGTCTCTCTATACCAGGGTTCATTCGCGCCTCTTGCGATTACAGCGGCGTATTTTCTCTTCATAACCCAATTTTCTCTTTTCTCATCACATCACACCATGTCGATGGACCTGGACTCGGTGTCGATGGCTGCACAGCAGCGCGAGGTGACCAACGCTACGTGAGTCGGCCACCGAGCTGTCGTCTCCAGCAGCTGTACTGACCAAGAAACAGCATCCTCTGCTGCAACTGTGGCGCGCCCATCGACGGCACGCAGTCGGCAGGCGCCCTCTGTTACGACTGTATCAAGCTCACCGTCGACGTTTCGCAAGGCATCCAAAGAGAAGGAACCCTCCACCAGTGCAGAGACTGCGACCGCTGGCTGTCGCCTCCCAACCAATGGCTCGTTGCCCAGCCCGAATCGCGCGAACTCCTCGCCCTCTGTCTTCGTAAACTGCGCGGCCTGAACAAAGTCCGCATCATCGACGCCTCCTTCATCTGGACAGAACCCCACTCGCGCCGTATCAAGCTGAAGATCACCATCCAGCAAGAAGCCTTCCAGGGCACCATTCTGCAACAAACATTCGAGGTCGAGTTTGTCCAAGCGAATCAGCAGTGCCCCGACTGCCAGAAGAGTTTTACGCACAACACCTGGCGCGCCGTCGTCCAAGTCCGCCAGAAGGTCCCCCACAAGCGTACTTTCCTCTACCTCGAGCAGCTCATTCTGAAGCATGGCGCTCACCGCGACACCATCAACATCAAGGAAATCCACGACGGTATCGACTTTTTCTTTTCCGCCCGAAACCACGCCGAGAAGTTTGTCGACTTTTTGTCTGGTGTCGTGCCCATGAAGGCCAAGAAGTCGCAGGAGCTGATTTCGATGAACGTACACACCTCGGAAAAGACGTACAAGTTTGCTTTTTCGTGCGAAATCGTACCCATTTGCAAGGACGATCTGGTCGCTCTGCCCATCAAGCTCGCCAAGCAGATCGGAAACATGTCTCCTCTGGCCATCTGTCACCGCGTCGGTACCGCCGTCAACTTGCTCGACCCCAGCACCCTGCAGACTGCCGAAGTCGCCACTCCCATCTATTGGCGCGCTCCCTTCTCCCCTCTCGCAGACGTTCCTTCACTCGTCGAGTTCATCGTTCTGGACATTGAAACCACCAATGTTCAAAAGGGCCGCTACGTTCTTGCCGAAGCCACTGTTGCCCGTGCTGCAGATCTCGGCGTGAACGACACAACTTACTTTACTCGTACCCACCTTGGAGCCCTGCTCAACCCTGGTGACAGCGTCATGGGCTACCTCATCGCCGGAACGCAGTTCAACAACACCGAATTCGAGGCCATCGAGGACAGCAAGCAATATGCATCGCAGATTCCCGACGTTGTTCTGATCAAGAAGCACTACCCCCGCCGCAAGAAGGCCGCCGGCCAGAAGCGCAACTGGAAGCTCAAGCGTATGGCCAGGGAAGAGAGCGAGATGGCGCCGCGCAAGCAGGACCAGGAGCGCCTCGAGCGCGACTTTGAGATGTTCTTGCGTGATGTCGAGGAGGATGAGGAGCTGCGCCAGGGCATGGCCGTGTACAGGGCGCAGCAAGAAAAGAACGCTATGGAGATGGAGACGGACGATGAGGATGACGAAGAGGGCCCTCAGATTCCCATGGACCAATTGCTCGACGAGTTCGAGGAGATGAACATGGACGACGCAGAGGAAACCCTGTAATGTCATGCACTTGGTATGATTGGCTATTTGGACAGCTATCAAAAAAGGGGGTTCGGGTCTTTTCTACGGCGTTCATAGCATGTAAGGCGTCCTTGTTCGTTTCTTCCCATTCTTATTCGGACGCTTAGAGATATCCATCAATGTCAGCCGTCGAGCATTTACAATGCTAGAACTATGCACACGTGCCTTCCTCATCTGTCATTAAGACGAACGCGCGACTTTTGCTGCCTATCGACACGTCACTTCCTTGCAAGCCGACTTGCCAACAGCACCCAATCTTCCTTCGCTCTCCGTCTCTCACCAGGCCTTCTTCTCGCCTCTCTACAGTTTTCGTCTTCACTTTGGCGACCACACCAAGCGCAGACGCATCGGCGCGTCCATCCAGCCCTCGTTCTCAGTTTCCAATCCAGAATCGTCAAACCAGTCTCCTTGCAGCTCGGCTCATTCAACAGCCCAGCTAACAAACCAAGCCCGCAACATCAATCACAACCAGAGCTCACCACAACACAATGCAGCCCCCCTCAGAGTTGGGCTCGCCATCAATGCTACGAACACAGATACCACAGTCCATCTCGCTCTCGCAGACTCAGGTCCCCATGACGCCTCTCGATGTACCCAGTAGCCCGCCCTGGGGTGCCGATTCGTTGCCCAGTAGTCCTTCTCCTGGCCTTGTGCCCGATCCGATTGGACTGGAAGCTGCTTGGATGCGTGATGAATGCGACGACCAGACTTTTCTACCGTTGCATCGGATTGAGAAGGCGTTTAGGTTTTTGGATTTGCCTGGTGAGATTAGGAACATGATTTATAAGATGGCCCTTGCCGAGGATCGCTATTTCGGCTCCTGGAGTTATGCTTCATCACCTCTTCCTTTCCGCTGTGACAGTATGAGCATGGGCTCAGCTTGGTACGACTTCCGAGGATACAAGTCGACCATGGTGAAGCAATGGCGTCCTCCCTCCCTGACATTCGTCAGCAAACAGTTTCGCCAGGAAAGTCTGCAGATCTACTACGCGACGAACGAGTTCGACTGGTATTGGGATCCGATGCGCGTTTTCCATGACCAAGGAGAAGACATGGGCCTGGAAGAGGCTCTCGATTTCTTCAACAAGGGAATGGAATTCTTGCAGAGCCACAATCTCTGGATGAAAGCCGTGATTGTCCGCTCTCCGGGATATTACCATTGGCCAACCCTCTCTATCAGACCCATTGTCGACTTTGTCCGCATCTTTGCACCACTGCAATGTTCTTTGGACCAGGTTGGCAAAGCTCATCCGGTTTTGGGCGACGTACGCTTTTCATACGAGCTCGGACTGACTCGCCGCATCTTCAACTTTGCTGGTTCTCTCGGTGGAAATGTGCTCAGGGACCGAAGAAAGATCGACAAAGAACTCCGAACCTTCTTGCACGGTGACAAAGATGGAAAATATGTACTCTCCTCTGTTCAGGAATACGAGATACAGCTCCGAGCGCAGCTTGCCGACTATCGCAGAGAGAAGACAGAAGAAAGGCGACAAGAAAACATGGTCGAGGGACGCAAGAGGTGGAACGGAGTCCTTCGCAGTCGTACTGTCGAGGAAGGCAAGTCCGACAAAGATATGGAAGAATGATTGCAACACGAAGATCGACGAGCATGAGCTGATGTTTTATGTATTGCTCATACGCGCTTGATGGCTCGGTACATGCTTGACGACTGGAGTGGCTCAGTATGGATCATGGCTGGTATAATTTCTTGACATGGCTCTATGTAACTGCAAGACAATCACAAAAATAACATTGCTTTGACTCGAATTCAACATCTCGATCACATCGGATTGGTCTCGTATTGAATTTTTCGGCATAGGCATTGACTGTACCTGGCTTCTGACTTGCCGGTGTAAGAGGCAGTCGATATTCTTCTTTTTCCTTCAACCAGTGGTTTGCATTCTTTCTCGTAGTCGAGTGGAGTGTTGCTTCGTACCCTCTACTTGCTTACCCGGCAGAATTTTCCAAACAATGACGGGCCAGCCAGAGACGTAGCAGACAAACACGATACACTCAACCCGAACCCCATGATGAGTAACGCAAAATCTTTCCCAAAAAGACGATGCGCTCATGAATCCGAAAAAAGAAGGCCAGACACCTCTAAGCAGAAGCTTCGGCCTCAGACTGCCTACTCGCAACACTGCCACCCTTCCAATGACCCTTCGGATCCATCCACAGATGCTTATTCGCCAGACTCTGCTCGCCCACAGGACCCCAGCCGCCGCCACCGGGCGTGTTGACAATGATGCGCTCGCCGGGCCGCATAGCCGCGGTGTTCTTGCCGCCCAGATTGATGTATCTGACCTCCGACTCTTCAGACGCGCCGTTGACCTCTGTGCCGTGCAGCTGGCCGGCATCCTTATCGTCGTCGGAGCCCCGGGCTTTGGGCACGCGTCGCACCCAGATGTTCTGGCCGCATTGCGCGTCGCCGCCGCCGTTGAGGCCGTAGGGGTGGTACACGCGGCGTTCGCTCAGGATGCTGACTTGGACCGGGATGCGGAACTCGATGTCGCGGACCACGCCGTCGCCGCCGCAGTGCTGGCCTTGGCCTGCTGAGCCCTCGCGTAAACTGAACTCGCGCAGGATGACCGGGTAGCGGCGTTCAAAGACTTCAGAGTCTGTGATGCGTGTGTTGGTCATGTGGGTGTGTACGCCTGAAGTGCCGTCCCATGTTGGTCCGGCACCCGAACCGCCCTGTGATTCATGTCAGTTGGCATTTTTCGTTAATCGTTGTAGTTGAAGGGCAAAGGAACGAACAGCAATAGTCTCGTAGTATCCAAAGCCTTGAATGGCTTCTTCGCCAGCAGCATTGCCGCCGAAGCCGAAAGTCAGGTTGTTGCAATCACCTTGACTGGCCGCACAGGCTTGAAAGGCTTTCAGAACGACGTCGGTCACACGCTGAGAAGTCAGAACGTTACCGCCTACGACTGCTGCCGTGGCTGACGGTGACAAGAAAGACTTCTTCGGGATCTTGACTTTGATGGGCTCAAGGCAGCCTTGATTCAGAGGGATATCCTCGCTGATCAGGCAGCGCAAGCAATAGATGATGGCACTGTAGGTTACTGCTTCAGGAGCATTGGTGTTTCCGTACACCTAGAGAGTTTCAGCATCAGACTGGACGGTCGTTTATCTGTCGAGCACTTACCTCAGGGCCAGTACCAGTAAAATCAAACACAGCCTCACCCTTCTCAGGATCGATTTGCACATTCAGCTTAATTGGGCTGCCATCATCCATGAAGTCAACTGCTGACAAATCTTTGCCCTCAAAACGCTTGCTAACTTCCTTCAGCAAGTTTCTCACGCTCAGCTCAGCGTTGTCTTGGATGCTTCTCATATAGAATTGAACCACATCTTCACCGTAGTCCTCGATGAGTGTGTTGATCAAGTTGATGCCCTTTTGGTTAGCAGCAACCTGTGCCTTCAGATCGTTCAAGTTGTCAGCGAGACAGCGAGTTCCACTGCACCCAGGATATTGTGCCGGCTCGTGAAGCAGGAGCTCGGTGATACGCTTCTCGTCGAATTTTCCCTCAGAAACCAACTTCTCGGTCTTGATGGCTGCGCCTTCTTGGAAAAGTTCGCGAGAGTGGGGCGGCATCGAACCAGGAAGAATACCTCCGATGTCTGCGTGATGGGCACGAGAAGCGACGTAGAACACAATTTTGTCACCACTGAATGCAGGTGTGATCACAGTGATGTCTGGCAGATGGGTTCCGCCAAACATGGGATGGTTTGAAACGAGAACATCTCCCCGTTTGAGCTTACCCTCCCAGATCTTTGCTTGCTTCTGAACACAAGTTGACATACTGCCAAGATGGACAGGAAGATGGGGAGCATTGGCTACCAAGCCACCATTCGAGTCGAACAGTGCGCAAGAGTAGTCGAGACGTTCTTTGACGTTCGTGCTGACACTGGTCTTTTGAAGAGCACGGCCCATCTGCTCTGCAATGGCCATGAAACGGTGAGCAAAGATACTCAGCATAATGGGGTCGACATTCTCGGTGTTGACTTTCTTTTCTTGGCCATCGCTCTCGCCGATGTTGATGACCACATGCGTGTCGATGAGTAGAGCGGAAGCACCTGGCGTGACAACTATCGTTTGAGTACCGTCGGCGATGATGGCTGGACCCTTGATTCTATCGCCAGTTTGAAGGTCCTCAAGCTTGTAGATGGAAGTCTCCTGGCGCCCGCCCTCGAAATAGACCTGCGTCTTGCTATAGATCTTTTCGTCTTTTCCGACCTCCTTGGGCTTAACCTCCTTCAATTGCTGATCAACAGTCTTCTCAAGGCCCTCGAAAGTCTTGCCAATACCGCGAGCTCTGACGTCGTCGACAATGATGTCTCTGTCGGGAAGAGTGAAACCGAACTCTTGCTCATGCTGTTCGACGAATGCCTTGCCGAATGCCCATTCGTCCCCATCAAACTTCTTGTCGGTATCTTCTTTGCTCGGCTTTATGACCATGAGAGCCGATTCGGTTCCTCGATACCTCATGTTGAGGTACTCCTCGAAGTGGATCTGGTCTTCATCAAAGCCTTGGTCTTTGAGTGTTGCCCTTGACTTCTTCTTGAGCTCTTCCATCTTGCCTTGAAAGTATTCACGCACGTCTCCATCATCAGTCCAGACCTTGGAGTCTGGTTCTTGTCGTTCATCAACCACGTCAGCCAGCGCCATTCCATAGGCCGAGAGAACCGAGGAGTAACGGTGCACCAAGATTTGGCTGATGCCCAAAGCTTCCGCGATAGCAACAGCATGCTGACCGCCTGCGCCACCAAATGTCGCCAGTCTATGCTTCGAGGTATCGTGACCTCTTGCCTCGGTCAAGCTTCGAATGGGTCGCGTCATGGTCTCATTGGCGATCTTGATGAATCCATAAGCGACTTCGTCTGCGGACATGTTCTTGTCCTTGACTTCTTGGTTGATCTTCTCTGTGAGCTCCTCGAAGAGCTTCTTGCTGGCCTCGGGGTCCAAGCCCTCATCTTCGTTTTTGCCAAAGATTTTGGGAAAGAAGTCGGGAAGGAGACGTCCAAGAAACAAGTTGGCATCGGTGATGGTTAGGGGACCATCCTTCCTGTAACAAGCGGGACCAGGATGTGCGCTCGCTGATTCTGGACCAACGACAAACAAGCCATTCCTGAAGAAAAGACGCGAGCCACCACCAGCGGCTACTGTATTGATATCCAGTTGAGGAGATTGAATAGTGACACCGGCAGTTGTTGTCTCAAAGACATGATCATATCTTCCCTCGCCGTACCTGCTTACATCTGTCGAAGTACCGCCCATATCGAAGCCAATGACGGGAGTTTTTGTGTTGGGGTCATACGATGTGAGAGCGTATCCGACGACACCACCAGCGGGGCCACTTAGGATGGCACGAAGGCCTGAGAAGATGTCGACGTCGACCAACCCACCGTCCGACTGCATGAACTCGCATCTTGCTCCCTTGGCGCCCTCTTCTTTCTTGACACTCGCAGTACCGAGTCCACCTTCAAAACCCTTCTGGAAACCGTCAATGTATTTGCGAATGGCGGGGGTGAGGTAGGCATCCGCGCAAGCCGAGGTAGCACGAGGCACCAACTTGATCATGGGCATCAACTCATGACTCAGGCTGACATGGTCGAAACCGATTTCCTTTGCAATCTTGCCAATCAAAGCTTCATGCTGTGGGAAAGTGTAGCCGTGCATAAGGCAGACAGCAATGCTCCGGAGGCCGGAGTCGTAGACTTGCTGCAATTGCTTGCGGATTTGGGCATGATCGGGTCTCTTGATGATGCGAACGGCCTCGCCTGACAGGCCTTTGACGAGTTCAGCATCTTCTCCCGCCTCTTTGATATCTTTTGCCTCTGTCTGGTTTCTCTTGGGATCCTCGGCGTAGTCTTCGAGAGTGACTCTTTCATCAATCTCGACAACCTTCTTGTAGAGGACTTCGGGTTTCTTGATTGCCAGATCAAAGATGTTTGGTCTGCTCTGATTACCAATCTCCAGACAGTCCCTGAAGCCTTTGGTCACGACCATGGCAATGTCCTCTCCTTTTCTTTCTAGCAGAGCGTTTGTTGCTACTGTGGTGCCCATTCTGATGCTCTCGATCTTGGTTGTGTCGAGCGGCTCGCCTCGGGGAATTTCTTTGGCGGTGAATTTGGAGAGCAGACGTCGAATGCCCTCGAGCGGAGCATCATCGTAATTTTGCGGGTCGACAGAGAGCAGCTTGATAACGACATCGTCTTCCATCTTGCCAGTACCGGGGTTGCCTACACAGTCGGTGAAGGTGCCACCACGGTCAATGGCGATGCGGATGCCGCGTTGGCTCTTCTTTTCTGAAGCCATGTCACGGATGAGATGTGCCAAGTACTGGAGTATCTACTGTCGCGAGTTGGAGCTGGATGACGAGGGGAGGTAATGGCGGGGCGTTGGAGGGGCAGGGATGTCGTGGTTGCAGGTTCAAGTCGACAAAGATAGAAGGAAGTTGACAGACAGAGGAAAGGGGAAGAAGCCGAGGGGACAGAAGTGATTGGTGGTGGTAGTGGTGGTGGTGGTGATGATCGGAGGGGAGCAGCTATCGATAACAAGCTACTGTATATATGTATGGCCGCCCCACTCGCAATCGTGACGTGCGGCCCTCGGCCGGAAGGTTGGCCCGCATTTCGTCGAGACTCGAGCGCTGTCTCGGACGAGGTTGGAAGGCGCAGGACAGCAAAGGAGTGACGACGTGTGACCTGCTGCAGGTTGTAGACAGTGTAGAGATGTCAAGGGGCATGAAGCAGGGATGAGCAGAGTTGAATTGGACAGCTCCCAGCTTCGGCACGGACAAAGGCGACGCCGAAAGAGTGGAGTGTCAGGTCGAGTGTCAGGTTGAGTGGTGGATGCTCCTGACGGGCCTCATCTTGGCTGCCTGCTCGGTGCTGTTGTCGCTGCTCTTGTCACCTACTCGTACATAACCTCGCCAATTTTTCTGTCGCGCAATGTCGCTGCTGCTGCTGCTGCCTCTCAGCTGCTAAGCATACTGTGTCGCACAACTTGCCGACACTATGCCATGAACGCCGCATGCGACCACTACACACCTAGACACGACTAGCCAGCCCCCCCGACATGGACAATCACCAAGACGAACAAGAGACCGGCTTCGACGACCGCCCCCAGCCGCGCGAGTTGCCCGCCGATCTGCCGCGCTCGCTCGACGACCGCAGGACCTTTTCTGGCTACGGCAATGTCGAGACCGAGATCTACGATGCCTGGCAGGGTACGTCGCTGAACTTCTGCTCTTTCCAATTCCCCTTCTGAACTTGCTCCACAGGCCAGTCGCAGTTTCTCACTGCTCCTACCATTGCCCGCACAAACAATTTCAACCTCTCCTTGAACGAACCCGACGACTTCGACCCCTCCAGCCGCGACCTGGCCGAGCATGACAGCAGACTGGCTCACATGTTGGCCACCCAGGTCCGAAGCAACGACGACCATGCCGACGTCGAAAGCACCGAAGACAACATTGTCAACGACCCCAACCTCTCCGACGGCGAGAAGCGCCAAATGCTGCAGGACTTTCTCTTCATGGCCGCCAGCAATGGAGACGTCGCTCGCGTCAAGCGTCTGGTCAGAGGGAGCGCCTTTCTGTATGTCGATGTGAATGCCGTCGACTCCGAAGGCACCCCGCCCTTGGTTTACGCCAGTTGTTTCGGCCACAAAGATGTTGTCATGTCTCTGCTCGACGTCGGCGCAGAGGTCGACAAGCAAGACCGCAACCAATGGAGTGCTCTCATGTGGGCCATGACCAACCGCCACAAGGACATTGCCAAAATACTGCTGGATCACGGCGCATCCACCGAAATCCAGTCTTCTACCGGAAGAACAGCTTTTGATTTTGTCGCCCCAAACAGCGAAATGTCCGAGTACCTGCACGATAGTGGCTATACAATCGGCAATGCCGGTGTGGCCGACGACTTTTACGATGCCGGAGCGGGCTTCTCCCAGGATCGATTCGAAGAAGAGATGGCCGAGAACGAAATGAAGCGCCGCATGATGATGGAGAGTGCCATGAACCTCGAGGTTGATTTGGGAAACCTTGGTCTGGACGAGCAACCAGAATCGTCCGACGAGTTTGAAGACCCTCAGGAGTTTGTGTGGGACAGATGTCTCAACGATCAGATGTTTGTCTTTCAGGAGAACGACTCGGATCGCATTCTCAACATTGTCATTACCGAGATGACCCCCCAGCGCTCGCCCTCTCAGAAACCTATCCCCGCAAACATTATTTTCCTTGGAGCCCGATACGCCCACTACCACGCCAGCCACGAACTACTCAACGAGTGGCTCATGGCCGCACAGAACAAGATTTATGCCGTCGTAGACAAGCAGCAGTGGGACATGACCATGCTTGCATTCTGGATGTCAAACGCTACCCTACTACTTTACTATCTGAAGAAGGATCCCGGACTGGCCGGGGCTACATCGACATTCCAAGCCAAGATGGCAGAATTGATACACGAAATTTACGTGCTGATCATTCGTGATGCTGAAAGGCGCATGGAAAAAGTATTGGATGAAGCCATGTTGGACCACGAGACCATTCCAGGATTCGAAGATATTGCTTTCCAGAACGAATGGAAATTCTTGCGGTCAAAGCCCAAAGTCAAGGCGCCAGAGCCGCTGGAGAAGCGCTTCCGTCCACCTTCGCCAAAGCGTCGCGCCCAAGTGTCTCCCAGAAACATTACATCGCTCCTCTCATCCACACTCTTCGTCCTCGATCTCTATGACATCCACTCTGTCATCACTACCCAAGTCATGTCGCAGCTGTTGTATTGGCTGAGTGCCGAAATCTTCAACCGCATCATGTCCAACAAGCGCTATCTTGCCCGAACCAAGGCCATGCAGATTCGCATGAACATTTCGCAGCTCGAGGATTGGGCCAGAAGCAACAACAGAACACCGGATCACTATGAGAATGGCTCGTTGAATGCCACCGGGGAAAATATTGTTGACGCTGCGCGTAAGCACCTAGCACCAGTAGTACAGCTTCTACAATGGTTGCAATGCTTTTCATCGCTGGGTCAAGATGACGAAGCTCTCGACACGACTCTACAACAGCTCCCCGCTTTGACGACCAAGCAATTGCTTCATGCAGTCAAGTACTACCGGGCTGAAGTCGGCGAGAAGATCTTGCCAAAGACTGCGCTCAAGCGCGTCAAGGAGAGCAAACGCCATCTCGCCGACAAAGCTGCAGAGGCCGACGAAGCGGCGGCGGCGGCGGCAGCGCCAGGCACGCCTGCAAAGGGCGATGGCTCGAATGTGACAGCACCTGCACTGAAAAAGGATGATGACGATTCACCAGAAGGCAACTTGGTGGATCCAGGGTTGTTGCTGCCCTTCCATCTCCCAACATCAACAGACATGCTGGTCACATATGGTGCGGGCTTTGGAGGTGTCAACCGGGAGCGAGAACGAAGATATACGCCTACAGTACCTCCAGACTTTTTCCAAAAGTTGGATCCGTCGGGAAGTAGTCGCAACCTGTACGAAGACGCAAAGTGGAGCGACGAGGATGTGGAGCTGGGCAGTTAGAGCAGATGTCAAGAAATGAAACAAAGCATAGCAGGATTGCAGCTGTCCATTTGCATGATGCTTCTCCGCACCTCCGCAATCGAGGGTCGGTTGCCGGTCGGGTGTTGCAGAGCGGTGTCGGGCTTGGCGGAGCTGAGTCGGCGTATGTCGGCTTGCCCCGAGCGGCGGGCCAAAGATACGGCGGGCATGGGCGGGGTGGTTGATACTGGATTACTCGATCGAATATCAATCCATCGAGTAAGCAACAATAGCAGCCTCCGTCCAACCACGTTTCTCCTTTCCCACCGTTCTTTTCCCTCTTTCTTTCTTTCTTTCTCTCTTTCTTTCTTCCTCTCCCAACAAGAGTACGTCGTCATGGAGGTCCGCACTGAATCAATTGACACGATTAGCAATGTCGGCAGCCAAGTCAAGGCTATAGCTCCTGACGATATCCAAGCCACCTTTGGATCCGACAGCATTGGTACGGTGACTGGATCTTGGTGTGTCAAGCAGCTAGCTCACGTGCATCCTCGCAGACCTCATCAGCAAGCCCTTGGGCTCTCGCATCCTCGGCTTGTCAGACGAATGGTTCGCTGCGGCCGAGAACCTCACCACCCCTACGCCTCCGGTTCGCAAGCCCGGGGTCTTCACCTACGCCGGTGCGTGGTACGATGGCTGGGAGACACGCCGACACAACACCGAACCCTTTGACTGGGTCGTCTTTCGCCTGGGCGTAGCTTCAGCCAAGGTCAAGGGTGTCGAGATCGACACGGCCTTCTTCAACGGCAACCACGCCCCCGAGGTCGCCGTCCAGGGTTGCTTCGCCTCGGACGACCGCGAGGACGAGATCAAGAGCAAGGACTTTGCAGAATGGGAGACGATCCTGCCCAAGCAAGAGTGCGGCCCCAGCCAGCGTCACGCCTGGCTGCTCCCGCAGACCACCGCAAACGCCTACACGCACGTGCGCCTGCAAATGTTTCCCGACGGCGGCATAGCGCGCTTCCGCCTCTTCGGCCACGTGCTGCCCGTGCTGCCGCAGGACCTGACGGCCGTCTTCGACCTCGCCGCCACCGTCAACGGCGGCGTTGCCGTCAAGTGCTCTGACCAGCACTTTGGCACAAAGGACAACCTGCTGCTGCCCGGCAGGGGCGTCGACATGGGCGACGGCTGGGAGACCAAGCGCACGAGGGGCGAGCACGTCGACTGGGTCGTCATCAAGCTCGGCGTCGCCGGCGTCATCGACAAGCTTCTCATCGACACCGCCCACTTCCGCGGCAACTTCCCGCAAAAGGTCCAGGTGTTTGCCGCCGCCGAGGGCAAAGAGGCCCCCGAGCACGACTCCAAGGCTTGGGTCGAGGTCTTGCCGCCGCAAAAGACTGGTCCTGACCATGAGCACGTCTACGAGGGAGATGTGTTGGCCAACGTCAAGGACAAGACGTATGGCTTTGTCAAGCTCGTCATCATCCCCGACGGCGGCGTCAAGAGAATCAGAGTCTTTGGCCGTAGAGGCAATTAGAGCTCCTGGGCAAGCCTCACGATAATCAATCAAATCACAAGCCTTTTTCTTTCACGTTCGGATCCGACTGTGATGGGTCTTGGTATTTCTCGGAAGAATTATTTCTCCGCCTTGTTGGCTTTTGAATATACAGACTACAAGAATTTCGTGTCTTGAACGCTAAACAAAGGAAACAGCAAATTCTCACCGGCATGTGTAATCCTGTGGCTGCAGAGGATATCATGTTATATCGTCGTCATAAAAGACAAGCACTTTTCCAATTCCGATGCACACGAGATGATGCACCTCTTCGAATATATGCCGAGCCGTGCTGTGTTGCTAACCAAACTTTTCATCCCAACCCACATTCCAAACGTAGTGTTTTCCGGTCTAATCCTGACGAGACCTTATTACAGAGTGTAGACGAATTCCGGGTTCTCTCGGTCCGTCAAATCGAGCCACTCTTGATTTTCAATTCTGCAGTAGTCGGGCGCGGCGCGCAAAGCTGCTCGCTTCTTGTTCTGACGCTTGCAGTACCAATAGATGAAGTACATGTCCATCAGACACAGCCCCCAACACACAATCTGAGAAATTGTCAGTACAAAGTGGTAGGTTCCGTGGCAGAGAAGAGAGATGGTCTCACAATGGTAATTTCGGCAGGCACGTAGCGAGGCGCGTCTTTGGGCACAAACGTCTGCGGGCCAATGATGTTGCCCGCGCAGTATCCGATCAGGTACAGAGCTGCCACGGTCGTCTTCTTGGTCCATCCGGCGACATTGGTCGAAATGAGACTGAGCAATGCCACAAAACAGGTGGGACTGGCTTGTGTGAGGTAATAACCTACCAGGCGCCCTACACTATTGGACAGGGGCAAGCAGACGATCAGCAGCATGCCCAGGATGGATACCCACAGGCCGGATGTGGCGATTAGGAGACGGCTGCCGTATCTGTCGCCTAGAGCACCGCAAACGAGTAGTGCGATGACTTCGACAGCACCGCCGGGTGTGCCGTACAAGAGCGATTCTTCAGCAGTGTAGCCGAACGATGTGATGAGCTGGGAGAAGAAGTTTGAAATGCCACCTGTATTGAGGGTTAGCGTGTGTAATCGGCCTGGCAGTCAATTCATGAGTTACCGTTAGGAATGTCTCCTACTAAAGCATAGAAGAAAAATGCCCAGCTAAGGGGATCCAGTAAAGCCTCCTTAAGCTGATACCACTTGAAGTGCTTGTTTCCAATGCCCTGCTGGTTGACTCTGACACGTTCAACAGCAAGAAGACGATCTTCTTTGCTGAGCCAGCGCGCATTGAGCTGACTGTCCGGAATGATCCAAAGGAAGATGAAGCCAACACAAACAGTCAAAAGTCCCGTAAGAAGGAATACGATCTTCCAAGGTTCGATCGCGGATCCATGCCTTGTTCCACGCGCGATGCCATATGCGACAAGTCCGCCGAAGATTTGAGCAAATCCATTGAACGAAAACCATATGCTGGTGCGAGAGCCCTGCTCTTTCTTGGTGTACCATTGACTCGTTATGAGAGCAAAGCCTGGCGTGACCGCAGCCTCAGTGACACCGAGGAAGAATCGTACGGCGACGCCACCAGCAAAGTTCGACACAGCGGCGAAGCAGCAGAGCGTCGCGCCCCACAAGATGATATTCACGGCGGAGTACTTACCCAAGGGCAACCGTTGTAAAAGCCTAGAGGTTGGATATTCCCAAGCTAAGTAACCAAAGTAGAACCTGTGAAATTTGTTAGAGTTTTTGTGTACTATCACCTATATATTTTTTTTGCTCACATGGAACTCAGCCATGAGTAATCCTTTCCGTGAAGGCCAATGTCCGTACGAAGCCCCATGACCTAGAGGTCAATTCATCAGTTGTCAGCCAACACATAATATGATAAAGAAAGTTCATACCGACGCGTACGATAACGTCGTCTTATCAAGGTAATTTAGGCCATAGACGATACACAAAACGGGCATCAGGCACCAGTCAATCTTTCGAAGCAGGCGCTTGTTCGTTGCCTCATCTAGTTCAATAACCTCGCCTTGATGCGACATGAACGCCTTCAAAGCCTCATCTGCATTTCCCGCATGTTGTAGTATCTTTTTATCCACGCTACCATTGCGGATGGCGTCTGCGAGTGGTGCAGGTAGATCTTTTTTTGCGTCGAAAGGAGCAGAAGCTTTTTCCGGGTCGGCCATGATGGGTAAAGGTAGACCGATGGAGAGAACAAGGGAGGAATGGAGGAGAAGAGAAAGGAATGAGCCTGGAAGGAAGAAGGCGAGATGAAGGAAAGAACCTACAAGGAACAAGACCGCATGGCTAATTGACTTAAGTACTCAAGTATGCTTTGACTCGGACTCAGGGTCCTCGCAAGGTACTTTGGCGATAGACTTGGTTGTAGCTCTTTGACGTTGCAGCATCTGTTTGTGTTACTCAACTGCCGCCAGATAGGCTCACCCGCGACGGACAGCCAATGGATACCCCAGGATATGCGATGATCTCTGGTCGTGATATGCAGAGGATGAGGGGATGAACCGGCCGATGCAATCGGCCAAGCTGGTTTTGGAAGGTGCGCCGGCTTTCTTGCCCGAGCTTGGCATACCTGCCTTTTGTTTTTGCATCCAATTGCACGTGACGAAGAGATGATATCTGGAATCTGAATGTCAGTCTTGATTAGGGAGTATCCTTGAGCCTTCTTGATTGTCAAGAGAAGATCGAATTGCGAGTCTACTGTGAGAGCGTGACTTTCTGGTGAATTATTTGAAAGCATCGTCTCTCAATGAGCAATAATCTTTCTTATCAGCGCACAATGTTATAGTCACAGGGTACGCAACAGAGCAATCGAACGAAGAGCTTCACCATCGACGAAAAACACGTTTTAATCCTACTAAATCTTCCCTGTATACCTCGTTATATGATAGTTGGGAGGATGACCCTGCCTTCCATCTTCCCCCACCATGTCTTGGCAGACACCCCGCTATCCTCACGTCACCTAGCTCTTGCTTACAAACACAACAATTTCTCGAACCAAACCCTCCAATGTCCTCATTACTCACACGAACCCACCTATTTACCAGACATCTTCGACTCATCCAAACCTCCAAGTTCAACATCGCAAACATGAGCTCCTCTTCAAACGAATTCCCCCCGCAATCTATTCGCAGCATCCTCGAAGAAGTAACCTCTCTACTCAAGTCCCGCAACGAAACCATCGCTGTGGCCGAAACCGCCTCCGGTGGTCTTACTTCTGCCAGCATCCTATCCACTCCCGGTGCAAGTGGTATTTACAAGGGTGGCCTCACTCTTTACACACTGCCTTCACGGATCGCCTACGCGGGCTGGAGCGAAGAGAACCTCAAAACCTACAGTGGACCCACGCCAGAGATTGTCGCTGGACTGGCCAAGCATGTGCGGGGTGATCTGAAGGCGAACTATGTAATTGCCGAGTCTGGCACCGCCGGCCCAACTGGGGGTGAGACCAGGAACAGGAGACCGGGATATGTTGCATTGGCGGTGGATTGTGACAAGGGCACGTTTACAAGGGAGGTTGAGACGGGTTTGGGAGGCGATAGAGCGGCGAACATGGTTAGGTTTGCAGAAGAAGCACTCAAGCTTGTCAGGGATGTCATCAATGGCGAGGCCAAGCTGTAGGCACGCTCCTGGAAGCAGCTGCATTTAATGAATCTAAAGAGACTAGTTCGTTAGGCCACAGTCAATGATGATGTTTTGTCCAGTCATTGACCTGTTCAAAGCCAGCGCTCGCACTTGATCCGCAACGTCCTGGGTTCTACTTAGCACCTCGCCTTATCAGCGCAATTATCAAGGTAACATACCTCAACTTCCGGCAACCTCTTCAACTTTGTGTTGTTCTTGTGTGCTTCTCTCTTCTGCTCCGAAAACTTCATGCCCCACTCCGTCAACATCAAACCCGGGCTGACAGCATTACACCTGATCTTCGGCGCGCAGATAGCAGCCAAACACTTTGTCAAGTGAATCGAAGCAGCCTTGGTGACGGCATAAGGCAACGAGCTCCCACTGGGCTTGACACCAGCAATACTCGCCGTCGTAATGAAGCTGCCTTCGGTCTTTTCCAGCTCGCCCTTGGCAGCATAGGCCAACCACAAATGCGCCTTGACGTTGTAAAGAAAACATTTGTCCCAGTCCTCGTCAAAGTGCTGTTCGTCGAGGTTCATGAAATTGGTGAGGCGCGTATAGCCGGCATTGGATATGACGACGTCCAGACGGCCCATGGTGCTGATTGTTTCGTCCACGAGGCGGTTGATTGAGTCGCGGTCACTGATGTCTGCTTTGACGGCGTGGAAGCGCGGTGTTTTTTGGGAAGAGACGGTGCTCGGGATCTTGTTGAGTTCTTCGAGGACGGATTCAGCGCGTGAGGTGTTGTTGGCATAGTTGATTACCTAGAGTCTTGGAGTTAGGAGGGCTGCATCGCGTAAAGGGATTGGTGGACATGCCACTCGAAAGTCTGGTGCAAGCACACGAGCGATCTGGGCACCCAGTCCGGCCGTGCCTGCCGTGATCAGAGCAACTTTCTGGGCTGCCATTTTGTGGTTCTGGTATGTTTCACTCAAGGGAAGGAGAAAAAAGATCGAGAAAAGGAAACCCGGAAGGTGTTTACTTGACCGAGGACCCCGCAGAGCATGCGTACAAACTGCCGCGGGGTAGCTACTGCTGTGTACTGCCGTCCTAATACCTTGATACGCGGAGGTGGTCCGCGATTTGCTCGCTGGTGTTCCGCGCTGATAGAGGTGAAGAGAAGACCGGGACCTTTCCGCGCCATCATCCGTGATCGGGTCTTTCACATTCCATCATCCGTGATCGGGTCTTTTACATTAACGCATACCTGACATCGGACCAAAATGCCCAGATGGCCTAATTATCGTACTCAATGATCTGATTCCCGTAGCAGAGTGCAGCAAGGCAAAGCAGAAGATGAAGCTTCGGCAAGCTGGAGAGCAAAAGCCGAAGTCGGAAGGACGGAATGACGACATGCTCGGACGAAGATTTCGAGCGAAGCTGTGAGCTTCAAGCAGCAAGATACACCAATTCACAAGGCACATACACAATGGCGACTTTCTTCAGATCAGCACCCAGAGCTCTGTCTCAAGCGACTCGCGCATCGGTTTGCCGGCCCCTGGCTGCTCGCGCCAGAGCTGCTCCCTTCTTGTACCGCGGTCTTGGCACGACCCAGGAACAGCCTCGCATCCGCCTGGGGTCTGTTGCGCCCGACTTCAGCGCAAAGACTACCCTCGGCGACATCAAGTCGTTCCATGAGTGGATTGGCGATTCATGGGCCATCTTGTTTTCGCACCCGGCAGATTACACGCCCGTCTGCACCACTGAACTGGGTGCTTTTGCGAAGCTCAAGCACGAGTTTGATGCCCGTGGTGTCAAGATGATTGGCTTGGTACCGACCCCATACAGCACGGCCGTAGAAAAAAGACAGCTGACAGTGTATTACAGAGCGCCGACGATCTTGGTTCGCACGAGGGGTGGCTCAAGGACATTCAGGAGGTTGCAAACACCAACGTCCAGTTCCCCATCATCGCCGACCACGACAGAAAGGTCGCCTTCCTCTACGACATGATCAACCAGGAAGATCTGGACGACGCGGCCAAGAGGAACATCGCCTTCACCATCCGCTCCGTTTTTGTCATTGATCCTCAGAAGAAGGTCCGTCTGACCATGATGTACCCGGCCTCGACTGGGCGCAACAGCGCAGAGGTGCTCAGAGTCATCGACTCGCTGCAGACGGCAGACAAGAAGGGAATTGCTACACCGATTGACTGGCAGATGGGTGAGGACGTCATTGTCCCTCCTTCGGTGTCGACTGAGGACGCAAAGAAGAAGTTTGGCAATGTGCGCGAGCTCAAGCCTTACCTTCGTTACACTGAGCTCAAGTAAACGAGCAGAAAATGGACCTGTAGCCTGTACCTGTCATGCCCCGTGGCATGGTTCTAGAAGACAGATAGAATAGATGCACGACCGACGAACAGTTGCTCCGTTGCCGGCGCATGAAGCGTCAACATATCGTGAACATATCGATGGCTCTCGGCGTCCATTCGACCGGCGGCATCATTGATCAAGCATGAGCAGTTGGGCCTCGGTTCCCCGGAATCTTGGCACCGGCTGGGCCTACGAGGCCCTCGGGAATGCTTGAGAAATGTTGCATCACATGCAGACGACGCCCAAGCGCTTCGAACTGGGCCATTTGATATTTCTGAGCTGTCCTTCCTGTGTGCAAATTGTCCTCCCCTTGCTCTCCCTCTCCCTCTCCCTCTTCCTCTTCCTCTCCCTCTTCCTCATCCTCGACTTGCGCTTTCTCCCGTCCAGCGTCCACCTTCCCGGCCGTCTCCCCCGCATCCATCTCCACATCCCACAATGTCCAAGAGCATACCTACAAAGGTCGAGGACCTGCCGTCGGCCGAGGAGCTGAAGCAAGACGTCGTCGTGGCCTCGAAACAGACGTTCGAGAGTCTGCGCTCCTTTGTCTCTGGAGGCGTTGGCGGTGTTTGCGCAGTCGTCGTTGGCCATCCCTTTGATCTGGTCAAGGTGCGCATGCAGACCGCCCAAGCCGGCGTCTACAGCGGCGCAATGGATGTCGTGAGGAAAACTGTCGCTAGAGAAGGTCTTACAAGGGTGTGTTGCAGCTTTCCACCCACATATGCTTGCAGAGTCTCATAGTGTTGCAGGGATTGTATGCTGGTGTTTCGGCGCCTTTGGTTGGCGTCACCCCAATGTGTAAGTTTGGCTTTTGCGAGAGACGTGAATGACTGCTAACTGGGCCTGCAGTCGCCGTCAGCTTCTGGGTATGAGCTTCTCACCTCCCACAGCACCTAGCCTCAGCGACTGACAGAAGGCAGGGATACGACCTGGGCAAGAAGCTCGTCAGATCTTTCAGCACGGTAGAAAACGGCCAGTTCACTACGGGCCAAATATGCAGCGCCGGTGCCTTCTCCGCCGTGCCCCAGACCATCATCACCGCCCCTTTCGAGCGCGTAAAGGTTTTGCTGCAGATCCAAGGTCAAAAGCAACTGGCTCCCGGCGAGAAGCCAAAATACTCGGGCGGCCTCGACGTGGTGCGTCAGCTGTACAAAGAAGGCGGCATCAGATCCGTCTTCCGAGGCAGCGCCATGACCCTCGCCAGAGACGCCCCGGGCTCGGCCGCATACTTTGCAACCTACGAAGTCGTCAAGCGCAAGCTGACGCCCAAGAACGCCGACGGCACTCCCGGCGAGCTCAGCCTCACCGCCGTCATGGCTGCCGGTGGTGCCGCCGGTGTCGCCATGTGGATCCCCGTCTTCCCCGTCGACACCATCAAGAGTCGTCTGCAGTCGGCCGAGGGCAACCCCACCATCGGCGGCACTGTCAAGGAGCTCTACAGAAGAGCAGGCTACAAGGCCTTCTTCCCCGGCATTGGCCCTGCAATGGCTCGTGCCGTCCCCGCCAACGCTGCCACTTTCCTCGGTGTCGAGCTGGCCCAGAAGGCCATGGCCAAAATGTTCGACTAGACAAAATAGATCTCACCCAGACACTGCTTTCCATGATCCATTACTCCCCATCAAGTGCTGTCGTTGACGCCATCTCGAAACAATCTATCAGATGTGCGACTCAAGCTCAACGCGAGTCAGCCCCCTAATATGGCGTGCCTCCTTGGCGCTATCAATATAATCTTTTCCTTATAGCCGCGTGGACCCTTGACGAGCACAGGTCTTTAACACGCCCCTGCGACAGGATACGTATAGCACCTTACTCGCATGTGAAAGATTCGCTATCACTCAACAAACTCATGTAACTCTACAAGTTTCACATCCATCTATCAATGGCAAAGGTGATATCGGGTGTAAATTGCCTGACCACTATATGCGCGTGGAGTTATAGCATACTGGAAATAAAAAGGTAGGCTTCTGCTTCTCTTCGTCTCTCATACCTCACTTTCTACGTCCAACATGTCGAACAAGACTCTTGTCCTTACCGGTGCCACGGGCTTTTGTGGTTTCGCCATCCTGCGAGCTGCCCTCAAAGACGACTATGATGTCCGCATCGTCGTCCGCAGTGAAGCCAAAGCAGACTCTTTACGGTCCAGCCCTGCTCTACAGGCTCTGAACAGATCTTCACAATGCACTTACTACATCGTGCCAGACCTCGGCGCCGAGGGAGCCATGGATAAAGCCTGCGCGGGCGCAGATTACATGATCCACACTGCCTCGCCTCTGCCATTCAACAATCTGGTCGAGCCCGAGAAGCAGTGGTCCGTCTTTGTGCAGCCAGCCATCAACAACACCATTTCTGCGCTCAAGAGTGCTCAACGCTCGAACAGCATCAATCGCGTGGTCATCACCTCATCCTGTGCCGTTTACATTACCCCGGAGCTCCTGACCGGCCCAGTGGACAAGCCAGTCTACCTGACCGAAGACAACCGCAACGCCGAGATCACCCCGCCATATGCGGATATCCTGTGCGCCTACGTCGCCTCCAAGACCTCTTCCTTTTTACAGTCCCAGCAATGGCTGCAACAGCAAAAACCAGACTTTGACGTCGTGAACCTCGCGCCGACATATGTGATGGGCAGACACGAACTCGCGTCTTCGGCCGCAGACCTGCTCGCCACATCCAACGTGCTCTTCTTGAGAATGGCTTTGGGGCTTGCTCCGCCCAACTCGGCACCAGAGGTTGCGACTGTGGTGCACATTGACGATGTGGTTGCCACTCATCTTGCTGCGTTGGACAAGGACAAGATCCCCGCGAACGAATATCTCTACGGACACGAAGTTGCTTGGAATGACGCGTGTGAGATTACAAAGAAGTTGTTCCCCGAGCAGGTGGAGAAGGGGCTGTTGCCTTGTAATGCAGATGTGCCGAGCAAGCCGGTCGTGTTTGGCAAGCAGAGAACGGAAAAGACGTTTGGTATTGTTCTGAAGGGCGTGGAAGAGATGGTCAAAGATGTCGTTGGACAGTATGTGGAGTTGATTGAAAAGGAGAAGAAGTAGAAGTGGAGCCTGACGGATGTCGTGTGCAACCTGTCATCGCGGCCAATTGCAAGCCTCGCACATCTGGCAGAGAAAGGCTTGTGTTCCGCAGCACATCATCAGAGAACAACATGTCACTAGCATCTACATCCTAACGTCTTCATTGACAGATAAAAATTCAACTGCCGCGGACGGTCTCCGGCAAGTGTGTGATGAAGTCACAACTCGATCGACGACGAGGTTTCCAATGGGTGTCTGACGAGGACGATAAGGTAGAGGGAAAGTGCATCCCAGGAAGATAGAGAGGAAGGTGTGACCCGCGTTACGAATTCTCATCTTCCACACTCTCAAATCACAATGCAAATCCAAACACATCAAGCAAAACAGCAGTCAACGCCCATAGTCACACCAGAATCACAAGCTGCTGCCCATACTCCTGAAGATGGTATGACACGCTAAACAAACCTCGCTGACATTAAGCATAACAATATCCATGTCTATCCAGAGTTATCGCTACAAGACCAGGACGAGCCGCCAGAGGCAGCAGCCATCTCCGTGCCCGAGGCGTAGAGACCGACACCACAAATAATCGCTGCCAGGATGACGAGCAGCACGTTCATGCAGGAGAGAAACATCTTTTTCCAGTTCATGGTCCAGCGACCGACATTGACGTGGAACCACATGAATCCCGGAACGCCATAGCAGAACCAGGACCCGAACAACGCAGACATGAAGGCCAAAAGGTTGTTGAAGTTTGGGATGCTCTCGGCGATGATCCAGGCGACGGTCCACAACAATACTCCGATGCCGATCCAGGAGCCGGTGGCGACGATTCCACGGCTGTGCAGGTGTGTGGTTCCGGCGAAAATGCGGAGGTAAATGTACTTCTCGCACACGTGGTGGAAGACGACACCCTGAAGCAAGTCAGTCGTTGACCTGAGAGCCAGGTTTGGCAGTCAAAACTCACCGCAATCAAGATCGTTGGGAGAGCAATGCCCCAAGCTACCTTCTGGACGAGAAGGCTCGAAGCAGAACTGAGGGCAGGACTAGCTACGTCCGAACCCGCAAAGCAATAAATGACCACTGCTGCGACAACGTAGAGGGAAATCTGCACGACCTGTAGAGCACAAAGAGCCTTTGGAAAGTCCTTGGCTTCTTTGAGCTCACTGATGAAACTCAACCAAGCCACGTGCCCTGCAAAACCGAACACGATATTCAAGGTCGAGTTGAAAGCAGACGGAAAGTCGGGCGACTCGAAAGCGTTCACGGTACGGCCTTTTACTGGCGAGATACCGAGAGAGATCATTGTGATCATGACCGCAGAGAAGATACTGACGGCAGCTAAACCACTGTGAGCGAGCGAGCTAGCTAAAATGAATAAATCCATGTACTTACAAATAACCGACAGGAATGAGACATTCTTCAGTGTACGGGGTATGCTCAAAAGAGAAAACAAAATCAGACCAACGACACCAAAGACGAGTGTGCAGGTGGCATGGGTCGTCAGTCGATTCAGCGCAATCGTGAAGGTCAGAAGGTGACTGGCCATGACTAAGGAGCATTCGTTAGCACGGCACAAGATTAGCGATCAATCAACCTACAAAAGACGCAGTAGATGACGTAGAAGATGCCAAAAACCTCCCGACCCCATCGGCCAAAAAAGACATAGCCAACATCCGCCATGTTCGACACCTGGGGGTGCTTCATCCGGAATTGCCAGAGCGTGTAGCCGCTGTAAGTACTGACGATACCAACAAGGATGATGGCGATGATGCCACCGACCAAGCCGATGGTTGCCAGAACTGCAGGAAGGGACAGGATACCCAGGGAGATGTTTTCCGCAATCATGACCATGGCTCCCTGCCACCAACTCATGGTCTTGTACTGGATCTCTGCGCCGTCTTCATTGCCGAATACATCCTGGCATGGTACTTCTTTGAGTATGTCGCTGGATTCCTCATCGTTTGGCCCGAAGCCTGGGCGCTTTATATCGTCGTTGATGGGCTCGACGCCATGGTGCTTTACGTCGTTGTCGGTATGGTAGTGGACATCGACGGTCTCGAGCTCAATGTTATTGTCCATACCAGAGTCACTGCAGTCGGCCGGAGAAGGACCGCCCTGGGCTCAATTCGGAGCGATTAGAAAATTGGCTGGGAAGGATTTGCGGAGGAAAGGACAGCAAGAAGGGCAGAGACACAACAGTACAAAAGTCAAAGGAAATTCGTCCAGGCGGGCTTTTGCGTCAGAAAAAAAGGCGATTTTCATCTTGCTCTATTCTGCTGAACTTGGCAGCTGCTTCCCGACGGTGTTACAACGGAGCCACTGCCCCAGACATTGGTCAATGAGCTCCGGACATGCTGCCCCAGGTCGTACGTCAAGGGGGCTCCATCTTGTCGTCCTCTTCTTACTTAATGGAATCAGATTGCTTGGGGCAACCCCACGGAACTATATGAAACACCCCAGGATGCCTGCCAAAAGGGTTGCGTGCGAGTCGATCGACTGTTTTGATGTCGCTGGACCGAAATGTTCTGAGGTTGAAGTCGTGGGAAGCTTAGATCGTATCGCGGCTAGACGCGGTCTTGGGTCGGTAATGGCGGCGCACCATGCTCCCCAATGACTCCAGGTTGCGGAAGCCACCACCTCCGGCTGCCGCCATGGCTGTCGTAATGGGGATATCAAGATGATTGTATTGATGCCACTCTTCTTCCAAATTTATAAACCAACAAAACAGTGCGTTTCCTCGTTCACGTCCCGCGTATGAAAGAAGAGGTCGATTCCAGAACGAATCCTCCAACGAGAGGCTTAGTCGTCATCTGGGGGCCTCCGTATCTTGATGCAACATCATTGAAGGAGCTCATGAATGCTGAACCGTATCTAACTGCTACTACTCCAGTCTAGCTGGGGCCGTTCAGATCTATGATGTAAAACCTTTCGGCCGAGGATTGAGAGGGCCTGGAGGCAAGCGATAATCTTGCCTCTGGACGCACCAATGTTGGAGAAAGAAGGTACTGTATAAGCATAAAAAAACACTTCAAAAGTCCTTCGCGATGTCTACTGCATCGACATTGCCAAAGCCCTTGCGGTTGTCGGAGTTCTTGTCAAATATGCCGCTGTTCTCAGCCTCGACGTCTCGCTTGGAGTTGCTTTCTCTGCCCTCGATAATCTCTAGCTGATAGACGGTTTTGGGGATGAGAGACTCTGTGGATGGAAAAGTCCAGCTGAGTGCAGTATAAACGACGATACTCGCAACAAAGCCATAGAGCCAGTCGAATGTATAGAGGCGTTTGGCGCCGGTAGAGATGGGTGAGCCGTTGATAGCGTTCGCGAGCCCCGGAAGGTTAGGGCATACAGATACGAGGAAGGCAGCCAGTCCCTGCCAGTTCACACCAAAAACGTAGCGGTAGCGACCATGAGGATCGTATAGGGCAGGCACATCGATGTGACGACGCTTGATGAGCCAGTAATCGGCAGCGATGATACCGGCCATGGGTGCCAGGAATACCGAGTAGCCCGACATGAAGTTGAGAAAAGTCTCGACGTTGGCGAGAATCTTCCAAGGGACAAAGACCCAGCATGATACGATTGCAGCGATGATGCAGCCACGTCGAATGTCGATGTACTTGGGTGCCATGACACACATGTCGTTGGCTGCAGAAATGGAATTGGCAGTGATGTTCGTGCCCACCTGCGCGATGTACCATGAAAGCGCGGCGAAGAAGGCGGCGGCACGTCCGCCATGCCCGTTCTGTAGCCATTGTGCGACAATGTCCAATGGGTTCCAGTAATATTCACCGTAGACGACTTTGGAAGCGGATGTGGTGACGACTCCGAGGACACCGCAGAGAGTGAAGACGATAGGCAAGAAGGGCAGTTGGATATACTGCGCATAAGATTCCTTTCCGTCTGCGCGGCCCCTGGCATAGCGAGAGAAGTCGGGAATATTGCACGCTAATGTGGCCCAAATGCCTGTTATCGACGACATGCAGCTTAGCCATAGCCACGCTCTTGCCTCGCCGGTGACGCTGCCTGACAAGGAGAGTATAGAGCTGCCGCCGCCTGCTTTGTGGACCATGTAACCGACTGTGGCGAGGGCCGTGACGGGAGCAGCAACCAGTTTGACGATAAATAGGTAGCGTAGGCGAGTAGGAGGGATCAAGAGCAATGGTAATTGGATAATCCAGAAGACAAAGTAGGCAATCATACCTGCAGTGCTAATGCCGCCGCTCAACGGAAGCTGTTCGAGAGTCAGCAGTCGATGATCAGACATGGTTTGCAATGATACTCGTCTACCTGGTTGTTCGTCCCATTGAAGTCGTACGAAGCAAACGACGGCCATATCGCTTCGATCATGATCTTCATAGCAAGAGAGCCATTTGCGCTCTGGATACCCAGCCAGAACATGGCTAAGATGCATCGAGAGAAGATGCAAAAGTAGCCAAAATAGTATCCGAAACCTGAGCGGACAATTACACTAAAAGGGACGTGGAGGTGAGCACCAATGGCACCGTTGAGGACCATCGGGATAGAGACGCAGAGAGTGCCGACTGCCATGATGGCGATGGAATCGCGCCAACTAAGGCCGACGGAGATGACAGAGCTGGCCGCCTCCCATGTTGCCAAATTGATCGTGTCCGTTGCCCAGCTAATACCATTGTTAGCGTTGTTGCTCGTTCCTATGAATGGGTGCTTACTATGCCATCCACGTCCATATGCTCCATGTCTGATCCTGTATTGAAACCGGGTCCATGTCTTTGTTTGTCCATACATGATCGGGCGCAATTGTTGACTCTTGCTTTGGCAGAGCCCACGCTTCTAGGGATGTGCATCTTTTCTTGACCGTGTCTCTCGACAGAACATTTACGTTCGGTAGGTATTTCATAGCAGCTTGTATGAGATTCGATGCCAGTGGAAGGTATCGTGGATAAGATTGTGACGAAGAACAATTCAAGGAGAGCAACTCGAGAACCCAAAAAATGTCGACATCTGAACGGAATAGATATAGACTTACCTTTATCTACTCACAGTGCATGCGGGTCAAAGGCATATCCATGGTGCGGGTCCCATCGTCTTCGCAGATACACAATCTCTTGATCTGCACTACAGTCTGACGCATGTGTGCAATTGGTCCTGCCCACACTGTCTTATCTATCGTCCGCTGCGATAAGTCTTCAGAACGCCACACGCAGCGTGACGAATAGCGCGGTTACTGTTGCCATACTGATAGACAGATGCTTATCATAAAACTCGGGTCGTTAAAGTCTTGCTTTTGCGGTTTGCGTCGTGTATCCTAGTGTCCGCATTTGGAAGGATGACGCAATAGGCCCCAAAGGGACCTCTTATGTCGATGGCAGGTGGATAATACTGGAGTATGGCAAAGGAAACTCGCGAAATACTTGTGACAGTTTTTGGCCTTTCAAAATTCATGTATAAAGAGAAACAAAAGGTCACACTGCCGTCGAAGATTTGCAGCAATACAGAAGGCAGCCGGAATGCCAAGCCCGCGCCTTTTGCCAGGGAAGAGCCACCTGGTTTTCGTTGACTGTCCGTTTGATCGAAGCATCTACTCTACAAAACTCTGCTAACCTGCAACAATTCTAAATTCATACATCTTCTGATTGCTGAGCTCGCCGGTCCCAGTAGCCAAGGTGGAGAACACCTCCGCGAAGGATCAGTCTCACACACCTAGCCAAACCATGTCTGATGTTACTGATTCCTGCAAGGACTGTTGGCCTCGTTCAGTCTCTACCATGGACTCTTAATCCGTCAAGATGTTTTTCTTCCAGCAGTCCGAGGATCAGATGGTGCGGGAGATTGCCAGGCAGGAACGGAACGCAGCGCTACGTCTCCGTCTTGCAAATGACACCGTATATCGCGAGAAAAGGCAGTCAAACAACGGGTATCATGGATATCGCATGAGGTTGGAGGCTGAATATCGCAAAAAATACAACGCATGCCACGCAGCCCGGAAAAGAACAAATTTTTCCATGGATCTAGACTTTCGCAAAGAGGTCAGGCTGTCAACATGGATCACCAAAATGAGTCCAGTCGCATTCGACAAAGTTGTCTGGTCAACCGACAGACCAACCATGAACCCAGAGTTTGTTGAGCATACCTGCACTCAGTGTAACGGCTCGAAAAAGGGCAAACTCTGGTGGCAACGCCTAGATGATCCAACTAAACACGATTGCCCAAAGTGCTTTGCAAAAAGGTGGCCTGAGAAAGGCATGCCTAAGAACTACAAGTATCGGAAGGGTCGCTCTGGCACCGAGAAGTTGACACGATTTCGGTGACAATCGAGAATGAGGTCTTCAAATAAGGCACTGAGTCAGGACAACATCAACATGTCAAGCTGAATCTATGTCACCAGCAGGTAGCCTCCTCCTGCTCGTCGACTGGCTTGCATTACTCGAAAACCAGAAGGATCAAACACCCTCGAGTTGTCCATTGGAAGTTTTCCAGTACTTGTTGCATGTGGATAGTGTGAGAGTCTAGGAAAGATAAGAACGCGAAACTTTCTCGGTCATAACTTGCATGGCTTTCAAGGAATGGACTATCGACCTTTAACGAATATGATGACGACGGCCAGTTCCATTATCACTATGCTAAGTTCAAAGCTCTTCTCTTGAAGATGATGTGTCACATATTTGAGCTCCGCTGCTAGCCATGTGGTCGCACCGCCATCAGGTACTACAATAGGCCGTGCACGGAGATATGCTCTGAATGCATCGTCGAGGCTCTTATCGCTTGATGATTGTGCCTTGTACACGACCAATGCTTTTAGTGATGTAGCTCGCCATTCAAAAAGAATATGCATAGGGAGTCCTGGATCTCGCAAAGGCGGAGCCTTCATCCAGCGCCAGAGATCTTCTTCTTTCCCTTCGCGCACAAGCAATCGTACCATTGCATGAACCAAGTCATTGTCATCCGGATATACAAGATTGCCACATTCGTCCCAGAGCCAGTCCAGGGCGGCCTGTCCTAACTTGGCGTCTATCCGGCCTCTGCTGTCGGCTTCGACCAAACACAACCCGGCTACCGGTTTTGTCAATGACCCGCTGTGCAATCGTGATCTGAAAATCTCTTCAGGCTGTTCTCCTCTTAGAATGGCGAGCTTGCAAGCAGCAGCATCAGCGAGCTCTTTTGGGTCGGGTGGTGGAAATCCAGGGGTGCGGCGTCTGACGGTGCCCGTCACCGGATCACGAGTATCAATGGAATTTACCCCCGCGACAGAATGGCAAAACCGAGAGGAACCAACCATATACCTCGAGTTGAGTGGCAGGTATTTCTGACCAGGACAGTGTCGCCATGGCCTCACAGGTAGTAGAGGATATGGCTGGCGAGAGAGCACCAAACTCAGAATGATACGAGTGACTCGAAGTCCGAGCATCCTCTGCCTTTCCCTCACGCTTGTGTCTCGAATGCTGGTGATGAATTCAGAAAGCGGGTATGGGCGGTTCAAAAGTTTTATTGGCACAGTCGCCAAGACCTGTGTAACAATTAATATGTTCTGTACTACGGCTTATCTTCGTTTCCATCAAAGAACTGATGCATCATTGAGGGTTGTGCAGAATCTACTATCACAGTAGCGTTGGATCCTTAGGTGTAAGAAGAATATTCGACAAACTCTGCGTTCTTCTCCTGGAGAGAAGGAGAATCGCTGGCACACTAGCTCCTCACAGGCGCTGGAAATCAGGGGTTTGAGTTATGGACCGAGATGTTGACTTGGTGAACTTCAGATGATGTCTGCTCCCCAGTTGTTGTCGAGGAGCAGACCGGCCATCTCGCCGACGTTAGCTGCTCAAGTTTTCGAAACTCGAGGTTGAAAATGTCTTGGAGGTGAGAAGGCCGTGGCAAAATGTGGGGCAGCCGTGAACCTCGGTCTTGTGGAGTCGGAAACTTGGAGAGGATTCAGAGGAATGCTCTGCAACTACCTGGTCCTTGAGAGAGCATTTCTATCGCGAAAAGTGATTGCGTAGTATCTTGGGAAGAGAATCAGCTTCGTCATCACCAATTCTAGCTGGGAATGCAGGTGCTTTAGGAGAGTTTTCATGCTCTCATGCGGCTCAATCGGCATGAACTTGCTCCACAAGACGATCCCCGCAGCCAACCCCCCGCAGTCAGAGCCGGTGATGGACGTCAAGACATCTTGCGACTCTTTCCATCTTTTCTTCTGCATCATTTTTGCAAAGAAAATCTGCAACAATGGCAGCATTGCGTATAGCACCAACCAAGGCAGCTCGAGCACTCAATCTCCTGCGTACCGTACAGTACACCCACCCACCAAACTGCCCATGTCATTCGAACCCCGCCCACCATCATAATGCTCTGAGTATAGCTCAGTCACGCCGTGCACTCGCAACTCCGGTCGACCATGCACAGCAGAAAGAGTATGCGTTCGAGATGGCTGCTTCCAGCATTCGCTTCGGACCCGGCTGCACCAAGGAAGTTGGCATGGACTTCAAGAACATGGGAGCGCAGAAAGTCATGGTCGTCACTGACAAGACCGTTAAACATCTGAGCGCCATGAAGCAGGTCCAAGAAGGTCTGGAAAGGGAGGGAATTGTATATGAGGTGTATGACAAGTGTCGCACTGAGCCAAAGGATTACTCGTGAGTCTGCTGAAGACGATTTACTCAGTCTTGTTGCTTACTTTCGAGTAGGATCAAGGAGGCGATTGCATTCACCAAAACATACAATCCAGATGCATTCCTTGCTGTTGGTGGTGGTTCCGTAATCGACACAGCAAAGCTCATGAACCTCTACAACTCATTCCCTGAAGCGGACTTCCTCGACTTTGTCAATGCGCCACTCGGCAAGGGCCTTCCGATTCAAGGCAAGCTGAACCCTTTGGTAGCAGTGCCCACCACAGCAGGAACGGGATCAGAAACCACGGGCACAGCCATCTTCGACTTGGTGGACAAGAAGGCAAAGACGGGAATCGCACACCGAAACCTCAAGCCCACACTCGGTATCTGCGATCCTCTGAACACTCGCACCATGCCATCTGCTGTACACGCCTCGAGTGGTCTTGACGTTCTCTGCCACTCGCTCGAGTCTTGGACAGCCATACCGTATCATGAACGTGTGCCGAGGCCCGCCAACCCCATTCAACGTCCAGCTTACCAAGGCGCCAATCCCATCTCGGATATCTTCAGCTTGCAGGCACTGAGAGACACTGTCAAGTACCTGCCTAGAGCAGTCAAGGATCCTGACGACCACGAGGCTCAAAGCAAAATGCTGCTTGCGGCCACTCTGGCAGGTGTGGGATTTGGTAACGCTGGTGTTCATCTGTGTCACGGTATGAGCTACCCGGTCAGCGGACAGAACCCAGGTTACAAGCATGCTGGATACGATGTCGATCATCCCATCATTCCTCACGGTGTCAGTGTTGCTGTCACAGCACCGTCAGTGTTCAAGTTCACAGGCGCGAGCAACCCGGAAAGACATTTGGCAGCAGCAGAGTGCTTTGGCGTGGATATCAGCCAAGTCAAGAAAGAAAGTGCTGGAGAAGTCTTGAGCGAGGCTCTTGCAAAGTTCTTGGTTGATCTGGGTGACCAGCCAAGAGGATTGAAGCAACTAGGCTTTGGCAACAGCGACGTGGATCAACTCGTGGAAGGAACCCTGCCTCAGGCTAGAGTGCTCATGCTCGCACCTAACCTTGACATGCAAAATATCGATGAGGAAAGAGAGCAACTGAGACGTTTGTTTGAGGACGCCATGGAGTATTAAGACTGAGGAAGAAGTGAGTGGAGAAGAAGAAGTGAGAAGCTGGTGAGGAGATTGGCGTCGCGTTGGTGGAAGGACAGAAGCTTGAATGATTCATGTGATGATATATGTTTGAGCAACCAAGTTGATAGGACTTCAAACCATTTGTACACAATGATGCGAGTCCTTTGCCCTCTGAATACTTATCGAATTAGCCAAAGAGAAGCGAGAGATGTTTAGTTTGTTGGATGCCTCACTCGGAGATGGCTCACCCGGAGGTCTGCGCCAAGCCCCGTGAGTGCCAAGGCTTTGGTGAGCGCATGTTTGGCGCTGCTGGCAGCTGCGGTGGCAGGAGTAAACGGAGCTCGACTTTCACATCTTTCCAACTCGAACGCCATCTCGTTTTTGCCTTGTTCTTCACTTGACGCTGGATCTGTCTACTCCTCGTCCTAATTCCCTTTCCTTGTCTGCTTCCCAGTAATTTGATACCCCCCTCACATCGCATCACGACAACAATTCCTCATGGCTGTAAGTCCGCATCCGTCTGCGCTCGTTGTGTTTGCTCCTGTCTGCGGTCCAGTGCTAACTCGAGACACAGCAACCACCCAGTCAACCTCGCGCATACAGCCAGGCGTACATTCCCAACGGCGCTCCCGTCCAAGCATCCGGCCCTGTACCCGGAGCCACGCCACTCCTTCCGAACCAAGGTCGCGTGGTGCAGGCTGGTGGCGCCAGAGTGCTGTGTATCGCCGACGTGAGAGGTGAGCCAGCAGCGAACTTGATAGCCAAGAGACAGCCACTGAGACGATGGAACAGGCAACCTCCGATCCCTGAATGAGCTGGCACGCAACGCCAGAGCCGACTACATCATCCACACTGGCGATTTTGGTTTCTACGACAACACCTCACTCGACCGTATCGCCGAAAAGTGAGTACGGCCGGCGCATCGCTGCCTTCTATTTGCTTACCACGCGGGAAACAGGACCCTCAAACACGTTGCGCAATACTCGCCCCTCCTGAATGACGCCGTCAAGAACGACATTGCCCGTGCCCCTGCACAGTCCTCGATCAAGGAGCGCTTCCAGCGCGAGCAATTGCCCCTCTCCGAACTCCCCGCATTCCTGAACGGCACCTACACGCTCGAAAAGCCCGTCTACACAGTATGGGGTGCTTGCGAAGACGTCTCGGTCTTGGAGAAGTTGCGCTCGGGCGAATACAAGATCAACAACCTCTTTGTCATTGATGAGTCCCACGCCCGCTTGCTCGACGTCGGTGGTGTAAAGCTGCGTCTGCTGGGTCTGGGAGGAGCCGTCGTCATGCACAAGCTCTTTGACAATGGCGAAGGTCGCACCACCATTGCCGGTGGCCAGGGTACCATGTGGACCACTCTGCTCCAGATCGGCGAGCTCATCGACACGGCCAACCGCGTCTACGACCCCACCGAGACTCGTGTCTTTGTTACACACGCTTCTCCTGCCCGCGAGGGTCTGTTGAACCAGTTGGCTGTCACCCTCAAGGCCGACTTCTCTATTTCTGCTGGCCTGCACTTCCGCTACGGCAGCTCCTACAACGAGTTCAGCGTCAACCCTACCCTGGACCACTACCGCGGCAAGCTGGCTGCATCCAAGGCCTCGTTCAACGACGTCTGGGAGACTGTCAAGAGCGAGGTTGAGCCTGCTGTTGCCGAGAACGAGTCGCAACAGCGTCTGCTCAGCAATGCTCTCGATCTTGTCGCAAAGATGCCTTCGGTCGCCAACGGCGGAAACCCCTTTGGCGGTGGCTACACCGGCTCCCAAGGTGGCGTTGTTGATGAAAGCGCTTTCAAGAACATGTGGAATTTCAACTTGGCCGACGCTGCCTTTGGCTGGCTGTTGCTCGACATTGACCAGGGCAGAATCGGAACTGAGATGAAGGCTCAGGGTTTCAACTTCTCGCACCGTTCTGGCAAGACCGCTCAGCGTCCTGCCCAGCCTGCTCAACCCACCCAGCCCGCCCAGCCTGCTGCTCCTGCGACCGCATCTGCACCCACCCCTAGCAATGTGCCTACACCCTCTGCGCCTCCCGCTGCCGCCGCTGCGGCTCCTGCTCCCGCATCTGCATCCGCCAATGCACCTCCCCAGCGCGCTCCTCCTGGACCTCACCACACGGTCAGACCCCCCGTCGCCACACCCCAACCAGCCCCCTCTCCGGGACCTGTCAAACCTGCTACCACGCCCCAGCCTGCAGCACCCACCAATGGCGCCGCTGCCCCAGCAAAGGCCGAGGAGAAGGCTGCCGCTTCTCCCGCCACTGACGGTGCCCCTAGACAGTCTGAGCCTCCCAAGAGCCAAGCTATCTTCATCCCTCCCATCAACGGTGCGGATGACGAGGCTGACGTCCGTCAGATCTTCAGCAAGGAGGACTCTGAGAAGTGCACCAAGCTGGAGAAGACGGGCAAGGGCTTCTGGATTGCGCACTTTAACTCTCCCGAAGAGATGCAAGAAGTGCTGAAGCGCAGCCCGGCCCCGGACAGCAAGTACTCGAATCTTCGAATCAGTGAGTTCAAGTCACGCCCGACACGTGGCGGATTCCAGGCAGGTACTTGGGGCAGCTCGCGCAACGCCTCGGGAGCGCAGAGCGGATACCGCAGCGGAGCGTCTGACAGCGAAGGTGGTCGCAGTGGACGTGGTGGACGCGGCGGCCGTGGCCGTGGCATGGGTGAGCGCGGTGGTCGTGGAGGTCGTGGCGGTGCTGGCCGTGGAGCTCCGTCGGGCGCAGCCCCCGGTGGTGAGTCTCAGGGATGAAGGGAGACGACAGTCAGCATGAGCGGCAGAAGTCAAGCTTCTTTGGTTGAGTGGTGTTCAGCAGGAGTTTCATACAGTAGCACTGGCAGCGCCGCGATGCAGAAAAGCTGCTTGAAGATGGGATGAGAAGTACTTGACGAAGGGACACGGCGAAAAGCATGAGAGCGATTTGGAACGAGAGGTTGGAAGGCGCTGTTAGCTACCACGAGACGCTATACAGACGAGAAAGTGTAATACCACCGACTACGAAAGCATGTTTGGGCCAGGCCGACAAAGTGAATGGTAAAGGTGGCTTGGCAGCTACGGAGTGCATGTGCATGGGATGGGGCTGGCCTTGGCAGCGTCATGGGATGTGCAAGGTCAATCGCCGAGGCGGCGGCCAAACGCGCCTTCACATCGCGCACCACCACCACCGTGAATCCGTGATTTGATCGAGTACCAGACGACACTGAGGTCTTTACCATCTTGCCGACATCTGTCGTTTCGATTGCCCGGAAAAGTGGTGGCAACAAGAGCCCAGGCATCGACTCTGACTCGGCGTTGAAGGATAGCTGTTACCCCATCTCCAACCCCAGCCACATCGGTGCCTGGCCGTTGACAAGCTCGACACACGACCGAGGGGGCCCCATCGCCCTTGGATCTCACTACCAACACCGACACGTTACAGAACACAAGAGCTAGGAACATGAAGTTCGTGCGGCCATGGCTCGCAGTGGCGGGCCTGTGCCTGCTGTCCGCCTCCGCAACCGCCGAAACACAACAACCTGTTTTTGGCGTGGCTATTGATCAGACGCCCGAAACAACAGCCTCGGATGGCTTCACAAGCAGACATGAGGCAGGAAGGTGCGCTATCCGCGGACACTGTGGAAAGCAAGGCTTCTTTGGCTCCGAGTTGCCCTGTCCCGACAACGGCTTGGCAGAGGAGCCCTCCGCCGACACGCGCAAATCGCTCGTCTCGATCTGTGGTGAGAAATGGGCTCAAGGCCCCGTCTGCTGCACCGACGAGCAATTGGATGCTCTGAGCTCCAACCTGAAGCGCGCCGAGTCCATCATCGGCGCCTGCCCTGCTTGCAAGGAGAATTTCTTCAACCTGTTTTGTACCTTTACCTGCTCTCCTGATCAGTCCCTCTTCGTAAACGTCACCAAGACTGCCCCCAAGGGTGACAAACTCCTCGTCACTGAGCTTGATCAGCTGGTCTCTGAAGAGTATGGAAGCGGTTTCTACGACAGCTGCAAGGATGTCAAGTTTGGAGCCACTGGCGGCAAAGCCATGGACTTGATTGGCGGTGGTGCCAAGAACTACACCCAACTCCTCAAGTTTCTCGGCGACAAGAAGCCTTTTGGCAGTCCATTCCAGATCAACTTTCCTCGCCCTTCTGACGCCGACTTCCCCGGCATGGAGCCTAGGCACGAAAAGGCTCATCCTTGCAACAGCACCGATGAGAGATATCGCTGTGCCTGTGTAGACTGTGCCGCTTCGTGCCCTGAGCTGCCATCCGTCAAGGAAGCCCACCAGTGCAAAGTCGGTCTTCTGCCTTGTCTGTCATTCGCGGTCATCATCATCTATTCCGTCTTCCTGTTCCTCCTCATACTGGCCGTCTCTGGCCATGTCGCCTATGCCAAGCACACCAAGAGCAGAAACGAGCGCCTCAGGCTCTTGCAGGATGCCTCTCCTAGCGATGATGAGGATGAAGGTGACATTGTCCACCAGGCCGGCATTCTTGAAAAGCCCACCAAAAACTATCCTCTGAACACTCTATGTGACAGACTTTTCTCTCGCCTCGGCAGAATGGCCGCCACTTTCCCTGCCATCACCATCAGCACTTCCGTCATTCTTGTCGCATTGCTAAGCTTGGGTTGGATGCGCTTCACCGTCGAGACCGACCCCGTCAGACTGTGGGTGTCTCCTGACTCTGAGGCCGCAAAGGAAAAGGCTTTCTTCGACAAGTCTTTCGGTCCCTTCTTCAGAGCCGAGCAAGCGTTCCTTGTCAATGACACACTGCCTACCGGCCCCGGTCCCGTTCTTAGCTACGAAACGTTGCAGTGGTGGTTCGATGTCGAGAACCGTATCCGCAGATTAAAGTCTATCAAGGGCGGCTACACTCTTGATGATGTGTGCTACAAGCCTACTGGAGACGCTTGCGTTGTTCAATCACTGACCGGTTACTTTGGCGGAGACTTTGAAGCCGTCGACCCCGACCTGTGGGCTGATGATCTTGAGGCCTGTGCGGAAACTCCAGTCAACTGCCTGCCCGACTTCCAGCAGCCACTCAACCCCCGTTACCTTTTTGGTGGATACAACAAGAGTATCATCGATGCAGAAGCCATCGTTGTCACTTGGGCTGTCACGAACCACGCTGAAAACACTTTCGAGCTCGAGCGGGCCATGGATTGGGAGGAGAGGCTCAAGGGTCTCCTTCTCAATGTTCAAGAAGAAGCTCAAGAGCGTGGTCTCCGCCTGTCGTTCAACACTGAGATCAGTTTGGAACAAGAACTGAACAAGTCGACAAATACTGATGCCAAGATTGTTGCAGTCAGCTATATCATCATGTTCCTCTACGCTTCTTTGGCGCTTGGTGCTACCACTTTGACTGTCAGAGATGTTTTGAACAACCCAGCCAATGCCCTTGTCCAGTCCAAGTTCATGCTTGGCGTTGTCGGCATCCTCATCGTCCTTATGTCTGTTTCGGCGTCTGTCGGTCTCTTTGCCGCTGTCGGCGTCAGAGCAACTCTGATCATTGCTGAGGTCATTCCATTCCTGGTTCTGGCTGTTGGTGTCGACAACATCTTCCTCATCGTTCACGAGTTCGAGCGCGTCAATATCAGTCATGCCGATGAGCCGGTCAGTGAAAGGATTGCAAAGGCGCTTGGCCGCATGGGTCCTAGCATTCTCTTATCTGCTACCACCGAAACTGTCGCATTCGCCTTGGGTGCTGCTGTTGGTATGCCTGCCGTCCGTAACTTTGCAGCATACGCAGCTGGTGCTGTGTTCATCAACGCAATCTTGCAAGTGACAATGTTCATCTCGATCCTTACTTTGAACCAGCGACGTGTTGAGGCTGGCCGTGCAGACTGCTTCCCCTTCATCAAAGTCAAGGGTGCTGACACAAACTCGCTGGCAATCGCCGGAATGCCTGGCCTGGCTGGCATTGAAGAAGAAGGCGCACTTCAGCGCTACATTCGCAAGACTTATGCTCCCGCATTGCTCGGCAAGAAGACCAAGACCGCCATCGTTACTATCTTCCTAGGCTTTTTTACTATCGGCCTCGCCCTGCTCCCCAAGCTTGAGCTTGGCCTTGATCAGCGCATTGCGATCCCGTCCGACTCTTACCTGATCAAGTACTTTGATGATCTTTACGACTACTTTGAGGCTGGGCCACCGGTCTATTTTGTTACTAAGGACCTCAACGCTACTGCTCGCAAGCATCAGCAAGAGATTTGCGGTCGCTTCTCTACTTGCGAGTCCTTCTCCTTGGCAAATGTCCTGGAGCAAGAACGCAAGCGTCCCGAGATCAGCTACATTTCCGATGCAACTGCTAGCTGGATTGATGATTTCTTCTTCTGGCTCAATCCTTCGTTGGAGGAATGCTGCGTTGACGGATCCAAGACGTGTTTCGAGGACCGCAACCCGCCTTGGAACGTCACCCTTCACGGCATGCCTGAAGGTGAGGAATTTATCGCTTATCTTCAACGCTGGATCGAGTCTCCAACCACGACTGAATGTCCGTTGGCTGGAAAGGCTGCATACGGCGACGCCCTTGTCATTGACAACAGCAGCATGAGCATTCCTGCATCTCACTTTCGTACCTCGCATACACCTCTGCGTAGCCAGAGCGACTTCATCTCGGCTTACAAGTCTGCCCGTCGCATTGCGTCGGACATTCACTCGCGTACTGGTGTCGAGGTTTTCCCGTACAGCAAGTTTTACATCTTCTTCGACCAATATGTTTCCATTGTGCGCCTTTCTGGCGCTCTGATTGGAGGCGCCCTTGGCTTCATCCTTGTCTTGACCAGTGTACTCCTCGGGTCTCTGGCAACTGGTATCGTTGTCACTATGACGGTTGGCATGACCGTCGTCGACATCATGGGTACCATGACTCTTGCCGGTGTCTCTCTCAACGCCGTGTCCCTCGTCAACCTGATCATTTGCGTCGGCATCTCGGTAGAGTTTTGCGCCCATATTGCCCGTGCTTTCTCCGTGCCTTCACCTTCGCTTCTCGAGCGCAGCCACAGCTTTCGCGGCAAGGACGCACGCGCGTGGGCCGCCCTTGTCAACGTCGGTGCATCCGTCTTCTCCGGCATCACCGTTACCAAGCTCCTCGGCGTCTTTGTGCTTGCCTTTACCCGCAGCAAGATTTTCGAAATCTACTACTTTAGAGTCTGGCTGGCCCTGGTCGTCTGGGCTGCCCTGCACGCTCTGGTCTTTTTGCCAGTCGCTTTGAGCTTCTTTGGCGGCACTGGTAAGTCTTCTGATCTTAGTTTCTCAAGAAATCGCATGTACTGACTTAGTTTCACAGGCTATGCCGACCCAGATATGGATGGCGGTCTTGAGCAGGATTTGGCTAGCAGACGCTACCGTGCCTTGATGCCGGATGAGGAGTACGATTCCGACGAGTACTGAGCTTTGATGGGGAACATGAGGCGTATTGAGAGGCCATGTATCACGGGCACGATTGGAATTATTATATGTATTATGAATTTGCCTTTTTTTTTTCTTTTCTCGATCAACTCGTTTTTCGTTTACTCGAAGACTTGTGCGCTCGTCCTTGTGCGCTGGCTATTAGTACCCAACATACAAAATACCATTGACGACATCGGCCTCGCCTCCCTCGCTGTGCATCTCCATCCTTTCTTTTCGATGAATATCTGCAGCTGGTTTTCCCACGACAGAGGGACTCTAGCATTACCTTGATCCTTTGCGACTTCCATATGCCAACAGCAGCGTCATCGTCATCTCATATCGAGTTTAGGGGGGAAAAAAAGAAGTCCATGTAGAGTTTCGTAGCAGTGGGAAATGTGCCTTTTTTTTTCTTTGTCAGTGGCCTACACGGGCAACACCGATCTAGAGTCTGCGGAGCACAGCAGAGGGGAAAGAAAAGAACAAATTCGTCAAAGGTGAAATCACATCTGTAATACTTCCCTTACAAAGGAAGTGGTGCCGTGCTGCGTCTGTTGTGATGGAAGAATTGCAGTGTTTCCATCTGCAGTGTTGTGAGGAAGCAGCAGCTTATGCATCCAAGTTGGAAACTTTGCTTTCGTAATATGAAATTATATAGAGATCAGATCCTCATTCGCCATACCTCTTATTCGTACACCGAACCCCCCAAAATTCCCTCTTATTCCCTTTGCCAGCTTTTCTGAACATCCCAAGCAAATCCCCCCTTTTCAAAGTCATCCCAGTCAACCGTGTAATGGTAGTTGTGTTCCATGATCTTGGTACAGACGCTTGCGGCATCCGTCTCGATCATGCACTGCAAAGTCTCGGCCGCAGCGACGAAAGCTCGGCTTCTGACCTCCGTGCCAGGCGGTAGCATCTTACGGCCAACCTTGTCGGCTGAGAACGCGACCATGAAGATGTACCCAATGACAAAGGGCAACTGATTCTCGCGCTCGAGGTAATCGTGACCGAAGATCTTGCGCAAAGAGTCTGCACTGATGTCATTGATTTGACACAACAGCATCCAGCAGATGCGGTGCATGCGGAAGTAGTCAAACGTGAGCTGCAAGCCCTCGGTGTAGATTGCGTTGGCTAGGCCTTCGAGAAAGAGGTCGGCGCTGAGCTTCTCCTTAGCTCTGAACTTTTGAACCGTGCAAGTGGCGACCTCGTAAGCTGGACCTTAGTCAGCATCTTTGGCGACTTGGATGGAGACGTTCTCGGGGTCGCTGAACTTCTCCTTAATGTATTCTTCTACAGCGTCGAGGTTCGTTGAGAGCGAGCATGCATTGTTCACGTAGCGGTTGGAGAACTTTTCTGAGAGTTCGAAGGGGGGTGACATGGTGCGAGGGCCTTTCACGGATGCCCTGGGAGCAGATGATCGCTTGTTCTTTGACAAGGAAGCGACTGAGTAGCCCATGCATAGAGAGAAGCGTTTGAGATAGTCTTCAGTCTGCTTGGGTCTATTGCCAACAAATATATTGTTGTGCCCTTAAAGCAGCAGGACCATCTCCATGCCTCTCCAGATGTCCTTGACGAGCTTCTCCTGACGCGCAGCATTGTAGAAGTGGGCGGTGTACATAATGGAACCCCACGCATTGGCGAAAGTAATTCCGGCGTCCTGGAAAAGGTATCTCAGGGTCCACAACCACAGGCCGCAGAGCACAGGATACTGCTTCAGCGGCTTGAACGGCTCACCACTGATCTGTTCGGCGATAGGGTTTCCTCGAAGCGATCCTTCGATGATCATCTTGACAGCATCTTGCTTGACCCAAGTGTCAATGCGGTGCTGAATCTGGTGCAGGCCCATGTCATTGTACACAGGCCAATTCTCAATGCGCAAGTTTTCGTGAAACTTGAAGTTCTGCTTGAGGGATGCTTCGATATGGCTGGCACCTGCCTGCAACTCAGCCAAGGCTTGGGAGGTTTGCCAGCCCATGATGTGCTGGACATCAAGGAAGTTTTGAGCTGCGAAAGTGAGCCACAATGGAACCTTCTTGCCAGGCTTCATGTCGCGAACACCACGGATCAGCTCATCTTCTGCAAGCGGCTTCATCATGGCCAGAGCTACGAAACCGGTGAAAGCCTCGAACAGCACGAGTTTGTCGCCCTGGATCTTGTCGCGAGGAGACTTCTCGGACCAGTCGGCAGAAAGATCGCGGTGACCGAAATGACCAGGCTTGTACAATGGAATTTCATTGGGCGAAACCACTTCACTTAGCGAAGACATGATGGTGTAAGCCGGCAAAAGAATCTCGTCAGCAACTTCGTACATGGCCATGTTGATGATATCACCAGGCTTCTCTCGTTTGTTGGGGTCCTCGCCTCGATGGAAGCACTGGGACACGTAGAAAAGCTTCACGAGACCTTCGAAATCTGCGTGATCAGGGAAGTTCTTGTCATAGTCTTCCTGCATGTGTCTGACAATCTCGATGGCAGTGTTAGTTGTGAGGGAAGCCGCATGAAGATCGATATCTCCGTCGCGATACATTGCCCAAAGGGCTTTGAGATGTTCTCGAATGATGTTGATGTCGGACAGCAGGCAGTGAGTGGCATGATATTGTTCCTCAGCCTTCTGCAGGCGTTCGGCTTGGTAAAGACGGCCATCATCAGCGTGGGCATGGTGCTCGGTTGCAGATGAAGTTGCGCCGGGGGGCTCTGCACTAGATTCATGCAAGTCGAGGTCTGCGAATGCATTGCTGATGTGAGCCTTGTCGATGTTTTTGAGGTCTAGGCTCTCGAGCGGTTTGGTCAAAGGATCATCCAGTTTCTCAGAGGGCATGCGAGACTTGAGGGTTTTGCGGACACGCTCAAGGACTCCAAGAAAGTAGGTATGGCCTTCGGTCGTCGGCTTTGCATTGGTCTGGAACCAGGCGTTGTGTTTCTTTCGGAGAGCAATGGCGCGATCCAAGACCGTGACAAAGGATGCGGGGACTTGAACGGGCGGTTTCTGGAAAGCCACGATACGTTCCGCCAGAGTGACGAAATCTTTGACAGCGATTGTGTAGATAGATGAAGGAGCCACAGTACTGGACGCTTGGTTTCTCACTCTTGGCTGCTGCTTCCCTTGCCAATTTTCGGGCTTTTCCTTTCAGTCTGGGCGCCTTCTGGGTGGTCTCCTCGCTCTTATGTTCGCTTGTGAGCAGAATTGGTGAATATCCACATTTTCTAGCCGTAGAAGCTAGCCATGAAGCACCGGCGTCGTTGTCCTGCTTGTACGTGAAGTAGGTTCCTTGGAGGAAGCCGGGCAACATTGCTTCGACAGTGCAGAGATGGCTTCGGCGAGAAACTCACGATATGAATTGCTGACTTACCACTTTGAGCCAGGGAGGAAACACATTTATACTATTGTTGTGTGCTTCGAAGGATGTCAAACGTGCGAAGAGCAAACGGGAGGTGGTACAACGGCAGAATTGCCCACCGCTTGCTTACTTGGGTAAGCACGTTCCGGCTCAGAGCCCTGTTTTAGCCTTCAGCAGTCCTTGTGTTCTTTCTCGCCAACCATGAGCAATCTTGAGGCCTTGCTCTCGACATGAATCTTGCCGCGTGGTTTGTAGTTTGGTTCCAAACAAGGACGTCGAGTACTGTCAAATGTTGTGGGGCCCAGCCAGTGCAAACAGATTAGAAGCAAATACAAACGAAACTGGTGTTAGATGATATTTCGAGATTCCCCATTACTTGCTAGTGCATCATATAATGCATAGAAAAAGATGATGGAGAAATTCGTACAGTTTCTAAATGGACGAACTGTCTTCGTCGAGTTTGTGATGATAAGCCAGGGTTGCAGGAGCAACCACTTGGATAGACCGCATACAAACACTTTCCTTTTTTTTTTGAAGGAATTACGTCCTGTCTTCTGCTTTTTAGATATGAAAGGACGGATATAGCGGAATAAAGAGGAGGTGTGGCGATACAATCTACGATAGAACAAGCACTGCTCCGGGCAAACAGGGAGACTGATAGGCTAAGCGTAAGCACCAATCGAGACTTCACAAAGGCATAACTTTGCACAAACAGTACATATCTGAGCTGTTACCTCCCCTCCAGCACGACATCACCAGTGGTATTTCGCTCTGGCATCGAGGACATCATGTTCAGATATAGAATTATGTCCCTATATGACTGTTCGAATTACACACCATGGTTCGCGCCCGATAATCAAGCTTTTGCCGTCCATTGTTCCTATCTCCTTCTTTATCGAGCGAAGATGTCTGCATCTGCCGGCCCTATCTCTTATCACAATGCATGATGCTAGTCAACCCATGCTGTCCCTAAGATCGAGCCTTTATAGATAACGTGAGGTGTTTGATCTCGCCAGAAATTTCCTGACTACCAACAATTCCGAGCTACTTCACACATCTTAATCATGGCAGCTGAACAGAAAGATGGCCTCCGCAGCAACATCCTTCCAGAAGAGAAGTACGAAACGTCAGTAGGGGAAGTGCAAGACATAGGCCACGACACTGAAGCCGAGCGACGGGTACTGGCAAAATTCGACAAATATCTCTTGCCCCCAATCTTCATCATCTTGATAGTCGCATACCTGGACCGATCAAACCTTGGTATGTTGCTGCTTCTTATTTTCTCCTCGCATCTTGCGATCCCTTGACACATCTGACAATCCTCACAGGCAATGCCAAAATCTTTGGCTTCGAAGAAGGCATCGGCCTCGTCGGCAATCAATTCAACACCATCTCGACCTTGTTCTATCCTGCCTATGTCGTCTTTGAGACACCATGGACGATGGCAGTCAAGCGTTTCGGTGCAGACCGTGTACTGGGTCTCGCAATGATCGCCTGGTCCGTCATCACTTTATGCACTGGCTTTATCCAGAACTACTCGCAGGCGATCGCTGTTCGGGTGCTGCTTGGTTTGTTTGAAGCTGGCCTGGTGCCCAGTATCGTGTTTGTCATCTCGACCATCTGGGACCGCGAAGATCAGTCAAAGAGAGTGGCCATCATCTACGCCTGTAATTGCTTGTCGGGTGCCTTTGGAGGTCTCATTGCTGTAAGTCTTGGTCTTCGCTAGGCCTTGGTTTCGACTGACGCGGCATTGACACAGTACGGCATCGAGAGCATGGGCACTAGACTCGGCCTCGAAGCCTGGCGTTGGTTGTTCATCGTCGAAGGAGCAGCAAGCGTAGTCCTCTGCGGAATCTGCTGGGCCATGTTGCCAAAGAACGCAGAAACGGCATGGTTCCTGACAATTGAAGAGAAAGCCATCATGGTCGCCAGAAAACAGCGTAACGTCATCAACAGAGGCACTGAAAAGTTTTCCTCGTCGTACGCACGCATGGCGTTCACGGATCCTTTCATCTATGTTGCCTCGGCCAGCTATTTTTGCGCTTCGATTGCGCTGTTTGGGTTCGGAACCTTCCTGCCTACCATCATCAAAGGACTTGGGTAGGAGCACTGCTGTTCTACTAAGCGACTGTTGAACTGATCGGTGACTCAGATACTCATCTCTGCAGGCCAATTACCTCACTATTCCCGTCTATCTTTTCGCTACCATCACGCTCTGCACCTCCACTTTCACCTCGGATCGTCTGAAGAAGAGAGCAGCGGTGCTGGCTATCATGCCAATCCCAGTGATCGTTGGTTACATCATCGCTTGTGGCACTGCTAACCATGCAGCTGGCTACTTCGCGATGTTCCTCTGTGGTGCCGGGATCTACAGCTATAACTGCCTGATCCTAACATGGGTCTCGAACAACATCTCTCCTGACTACAAGCGCAGCATGGGCATGCCGTTCTTCGTGTCGCTCGCCAACATCTCGGGCGTCGTTTCGTCAAATCTGTATCCTGCTACGGACGCCCCACGATACTTGGTTGGAAACGCAGTCAGCGCTAGTATGGAGACACTTGCTCTCTGCGGCGTGTTGGCGATCTGGTGGACCTTGAGGCGCAGAAATCTGGAGAAGCAGAAGCTGCGAGACCAAGGTGTCGAAGATAATGGGAAGGAGGGCGATCAAGCTCTGAGCTTTGTGTATAACCTCTGAGAGATTCATAGGCATGGAAGATCTTTGGCGTCCTTCGTGTTCACCTCATAACTCGACTTGTCGAGGTGCAGCATTGTCAAGACGAGCCTGTATCCGATCTTGGTTCTTGAATCGGCAACAAGACTCCCCGCACATGCAAGTCTTGGGTAGATTGCGCCAGTAAGCATCTGAATAATCGACAGTGATCTCCTGGCCTGCTTCGATGCCTCTGGAGACCAGGATGATGCGTTGAGTGCTCATCCACACAAAGCGCTGAAACTGACTGTTGGGTCTGCATGAGTGATTCACAAAGCGGGTGTAATTGCCCTCGCGGCCTTGGAAGATTTGATATCGTTGCTCCGCCTCAGCTTGCATGATATCAACACCATCCAGGTCCTTTGTGATGAGACCTGTGAATTCGCCGATCGCGACCCCGCGTTCAAAGGGACAGCAAGCCACGAGGCCATTGTTACGTCCATTTTTGGTGCGGAAGATTTGAACAGGAGGAACAGGAAGTTGGCTACTGCCGAAGAGATTGGGAAAGCACCGACAGGCATTTTGTTGAGCATCTTCGGATTGTTTCTCTCCGCATACCGTGCACACATGGACGGTGTGATGTGATAGAGGAGCGATGTGACGTGGGTCTGTTGCTCCAAACGCGTAAACATCGACGACCGATGTATCGAGATGAGTGAATGAGAAGTCTGGATCCCATTGTAAGTACGTCTGCTTGAGGGGTACAGGGTCGTCGTTGTCCGACACGACCCAATCATGAGGATGACCAAAATACACTCGAGGAGAAGTGTCACCGACTATCGTAAGCATGTCGCGCCAAT